>PVLA01001574.1:0-136772 GCA_004027455.1 Hydrochoerus hydrochaeris | reverse complement strand
ACAGCCAAAGACGGGCAACTAGGACACATATGTTACACCACCGGCCGCCTAAGACAGGCACAGGACCTATTGCTGTCCTGCAGGCCCATGACGGGTAAGGCCTGGTTGGGTTCATATGAAGAGTCCTTGACCCAAGACAGGCGCTGTCCTACAGGCAGCCAAAGACAGGCGACTAGGACACATATGTTATGCCACCAGCCGCCTAAGACAGGCACAGGACCAATTGCTGTCCTGCAGGCCCATGACGGGTAAGGCCTAGTTGGGTTCATATGAAGAGTCCTTGACCTAAGACAGGCGCTGTCCTCACAGGGACTGCCACACTCCCATAAGTGATAAGGGAAACAATGTAGGGAGTGGCATATTAGCCTCACACATTTCTCCCTCCTGCAGGCATTCAAGTGCATCGGCTTACATTTCCCAAGCTAACTAAGTAACAAGATTGAGATGTTAATTGATACCTATTGCCCTGAGCCTAGGGCGCTCCCTGCTTGGGGTTGAGGTTAATTAATACCTATTGCTTGGGATTGTCTCTGCCTGGCCCTGGGCCTGGGGTGCTTCCTACTTGGGGCTGGGGGTTGCTGCCAAGGTTAGCAAATATATATTCCAGCTTCTAAAAAATAAAGCAGATTCAGATTCCCTCACAGACTGGTGTGCAGTGTTTTCTGTCTCTCACTCGCCGACTCCCTGTCCACCTTTGGGAAACCCAAGCCCTGCCGCAGCTGGACTCCAGCACTAATCTTTAAAATGCAAATTAGAAATGATTAGCTTTACCAGATCTCAACCTACTCCTGAAGTACAAATAAAATAGTCAGGGATCTGGTTACCATAGGTACACACTT
The DNA here is from genome assembly GCA_004027455.1 of Hydrochoerus hydrochaeris. NCBI lineage: Eukaryota > Metazoa > Chordata > Mammalia > Rodentia > Hydrochaeridae > Hydrochoerus > Hydrochoerus hydrochaeris. Next base: position 135,933 of record PVLA01001574.1, on the reverse strand, counting down.
GAAAATGGTATTAAGAACAGAAGAGTTAATTTAATGTTAACAACTGCAATAAAACTGTCTTACTTTTCTCATTGTTGGGGAAAAATTAAAGGAGGAAAAGTTTATTTCTACTCTCAGTTTTTACAGGTTTCAGTCCACAGTTAGCTGACTCCAGGCAGGGTAGCATGGCAGAGGGGCATTGCAGTGCACGGCAAGGCAGGCAGAAGCAGCAGCTGTGGCAGCAAGCCTGCCTTCCCTCTCTACCTTTCTATTATATTTAAGCTGTAAGTCTATTGATTGGTGCCACCCACACCCAGAGTGAGGCTTCTATTGTCCATATCCAGAACTATGCTAAACTCATTTAATTATCACAATCCTTGATCCAGCTACCTTTGAAAAGCCCCATCTGTGAGTGCATGAGATTTAGGGGGGCATCTAGATTCAAACCATAGCAAAAACCTATATTCATGATTGAAAAGATTGATGTTATAATATTAATATATATAAGGTAAATAATTCAGGGGAAGTGAAGCATGAACAAATGTTAAAAATGCATTAATGACTGACCCACACAGGTAAATTATGGATTTCAAAAACCCTTACAATTATGCTCCAAAGCTATCTGTCCTGATATTTCACAAATGTCAATAATATTACTCATTGAAAAATATGAAGAGATTCAGGAACAGTGGCAGAAAGGCCTCAATGAACGGGGCAGACACTAGAATGAAGGAGACAAGTAGACAAACAAAGGAAGAAAAATAGCATATCAGAAATGAGGCAGAGAAGGATGGCTATAATCTCTAACATAGATGGCCTTGATACACACACACACACACACACACACACACACACACAAAAAGACAGCAGAGTAGTAGATCAGGAGGTAGGGTCCATTGAGATACTCTGTATAGGAACTATAACCAACATGAGAGAGGGTTTATCGACCAAAATCAAATATGAGAAAACAATGCTCTGTGTGACAGGGAGCCAGAGAGAAATAGGAGCAATTTGACCACCACCTGCAGATAGGTTGGAAAGACAAGATACTATGTACAGTAGAGAACTATTCAGCTATAACGAAGGAAAACCTTGAGGCATTTGTAGATAAAGGAATACAACTTGAGATCAAGTCCAGGAGTGAGAAGTTTCAGAACCATTTATGTAAAAAGCAGGTTGCCCACCCCAATCTAAAAACTGAGGTAGTTGGTGGGACCCAAAATGGGCAATACTCTGTGGGAGTGAAAGGGGAGGAACAGTCTAAAAAAAGAAGGCAGAGGATATTGTTAATAGTGTGCCAGGATTTAAAACTCACATTACTTATACCACTCTGCTTAGATAGATTATATTCTGTTCCAGTTTTTCTACTTGTACTAGATTTGAGGGAACAGACAGTTATCCCAAAAATAGCAGGATATAGTACCGTAATCATCCTTAATTTCCTATTAGCTTAATCTAAAGCTCTGTATAACTTACACTGTTTTACCATGACTGATCTTAATCGAATCTGGTTTGTTAGATTGCTATTTTGTATTGATAGATTTTATTCAAAGCTTTTATGATTGATAGTATCAAGTCTGAGAGTATAGGCAACTGCACTGAAGATGACAAGATTCACTAGAATATCCACTTTGGTTTGATTATTACCTGCCTTTGAAGTTTTATACTGTCTACAATGTTTTATTTTTACTAATATTGTTGTGTACTGCTATATTCAATTATATTGCTATATTCAATTATGCCTGATGATATAGACAATTCTTTGAAGATAATAAGAGACAACACAGTAACCATTGTAGATCACCTTGCACTGTGGTTTTATATGACTTTTTGGTTTCATGTTTTTTCATGTTTTTATAGGAGTTTGTTTTGTTTTGTCTTGCTATGTTTTGTTTTTCCCTCTAATACAGAAAGGATAGAAATACCTGTAGGGACTCATGCATGCATAGCTGTTTACAGTCTCACTTTTTGAATATATACTTTGTATGCTTTAATTTTGTAACTTGAACAACTATTTCTAAGAGGACAATATGTAATTTATCAACTAGTGATTTCTTACTGTTTATCTTTTTTTTTTTTAATTCTGTATTATTTCTACCCTTTTCATGTTTTTTTTCCCTGTCTAAATAAATTTAAAAAAATATGAAGAGAAACATAGGTAACTGATACTGGCCATTATGATAGGGTATTAGCTTCAGTCTCCAGCCATCTGAAGAACTTTTCAGGAGACACAGTCTTCATGAAGTATGGATTGTTAGAGAAACTTCTTGAATACCTTTCTAGTAATTGCTAGTATTTAATAGCGATTTGTATTTTTAAAATAAAGACTTTCAGATAATTTCTAGGTCACGGTGCATTTAACTAAAGCAAAACAAACGTGAATTAGGGAAACATTATTTTTCCCTTGGGAGACACAGAAAACAATATTAGCAGAGCATAATTACATACTGTAAGCACTCAATCAACCAATAATCAACTCATTAGAAAATACCAGAGAAGCATATTTTAAATGCTTATATCTTTAGCATTTTAGCCAATGTTTGTTGAATTAGTTCTATTGAAATGTAAGTTGTGTCTTTTACAAGGGCACTTAACAATTTGCTAATATTTTGCTCTCTCCAATGAATATATCTTGCAAACTTGTTTATACTGTGCACTATGAAATTAACACATCACAAATTTTTGTTCTTGGCATATTTTCTTGAAGACTCCCAGATTGTAGTTGTTTGACTTGAAGTTTCTAAGGTTTTGCTACAAATTTTTTCTCTTTATGTTCAGACAGCAGTCTGAATATTTTCCCTAATGTAGAACTGTTACATTAGAGGCATGCAAAGCAAGGCTTTCAGAGATATGCAGGAGATGTAGGAAAAGGAGCGAGTTACTGAGAACTCATTTAATTCATTTATATGTATTAAACAAAGTGGAATTGTTAAAGCCTTCAATCTATTCCTTAATCTTTCTTTGTATTTACAAAATAAAGCTTTCAGAACATGCAGACTCAATGTGAATCATTTATTGTTTGCAGTTTAGTTGATATAATCAAAATTATCCAGTAATATTAAAATATGAGCTAGTACTCAGTCAGTAGTATGTCTAGATGAGTAAGTAGAGTTGCTTTTGTATTCTTTATGTATCCACGAGATTATTCTTGGTGCAGATATATATCAATTAATATGAGGATATTTCTTTTCAATTATTTTGGGAATTATGGATGAAGCTATTCATTTGTTATTGCATTATTCTGCACTAAATCCACACAATTCCAATCTCATATTATTCTTTTTCATTTTTAAGTTTAAATTTCCATTCTTTTGGCAGTTTGAATTTGAAAATATTATTTGTTTGGCACAAAAGATGAACTCAGTATCAGTTTTTGTCCTTTTTTTTTTGGATGGTACTGGAGATTGAACTCAGGAATTCTTCATTGTGCTACATCCCCAGCTCATTTTTATTTTTATTTTTTGTTTTAAGGCAGAGTCTTACCAAGTTGCCCAGGCTGAACTTGTGCTTTGACTGTCCTGCATCAGTGTTAGGAAGGAGTACAGGCATGTGCCACCATGCCTGATTCCAATTATTCAACAATTTCCACCTAGACAATTTTTAGATGTTCAGACCTGCTGAGGTTTTGATTGGTATTATATTTACTGTGTAGTGAATCTTTGATTTGCTGCAGAGTTTTTTCTGAAGATTTTGAGTAGACTACTATTGATAGCAATGAGGAATCTTTGGATCAAGATCTTAGTCAAATGTATTAACAGAGTACCTATATATCCCATATATCAAAACATAGTAAAAATCAAAGCTTAAAAGTATGTGTGATTTTCTTTCTTCAGTTCGTACATACTTTTTTCACTTTTGTTTCCCTTGTTCTCCTTGGTTTTTTCATTTGCACTAGGGATAAAATCCTAGTTTTTTAAAAAGTTATGTGTATGTTTTCATGCGTACATACATGTATGTGCATATGTGTCTATGTTTTTAAATTATATTCTACATGTAAGTGAGTGGAATGCATGAAATATACATTCAAAAAAGCAATTTTCCATATTTTCCCAATCCCTGGGCATGATCTGTCATTCAGCCATTCTTAGCTTCTCCTGGGGTAGCCTTGTGAGAAAATTATGTGCTCATTTTTGTTAAATAAAAGTACATTAACAAAATTATAATTTATTTTCCCCTTACAATTCTGCAGTTGTACCTAAAGCATGACGTTACAGGTACTTTTCTTACTATTCTATAGGAGTAGAAAGAGACTCAGCAATATTGGTTTATCATTGTCAGAATGTTAACCAGCAAATGCTCATTTCTAGTCTTGGCCAGCTCTATGTGGGACCTCCATCTCTTTAAAGACATGATATGAGTGCAGTTTTCAAGCTTTTTTACAATCCAATTTCCTAGATATCATTCCTTTGTCTAAAAGTATTTATTTGCATTTTAAGAAGCACATGTCCTTTTGGGGGAGGAAGAAGAGACATAGTCTCTCAATTCTAAATGGTATGTTTCCCTCCCATTTTAAAGTTGTCCCATTATCATAAAATGGGAAAGGCACAATTTTTTATGTTCCGTTTTAATATCTGGGACAATAATTACATGTCTTGGAATTTCCTTCTCCTCTACTTTTGATAAAAGTCTCTACCTTTGTGGGGAAACTATTTTCTTCAAAAACTACTTTCTTGGTTCTGTTCTTATAAATCCTACAAAACTAGTGATTTTTATTTATTTTCATAATATTCTAAATGTCTTTTGAAGTCAGTTTTCTACCAGAAGATAATCTTTACTACAAGTACCTTTCTGAGAGAATTTGAACAAATATTTGTTAGATTTTCAGTGATCTTGTAAAATAACTACCAAAGTTTTTCAATAGTGGCCTAACTTATTGCAATGTGTTTTCTGCACAGTGTTAACATAAACATTACCCTGTCTTCAAACTTACTTTACATTCCATTACATCTTCAAAGTACTTTTTATGTGAGAGAAATGAGTAAAAATTTTTGTTTTAGAATTTCTTACTGAATTTTTCTATCTTTACCTTAACTTGTGTGGGTTGCTACCAAAGTTGACAAAGTTGAGCACAGTGAAATCTTGGGAAAAAAATTAAAGGTATACATAACTGATCCTTGGAATGAGAGGAAAAGTAAGGGTAGAAAGTTTCCAAAGGGGCAAATTCAAGGTCTAAGGTGGGCAAGACCTCAGCATAAGAAAGTCAATTTCAAAGACTGCTCCATTGTTTATATACAAAATAAAGTGTTGGAAAAGAAATACGATGAATGAGCCAAAGTCTTTTGTAAGTAGATCCAACCAACATAGAATATGGGACAATTTAGTTGAGGGCTGTAGGCAAGACACACTGGATCTACGATTAACTATGCCAACAATGAACGAAACAGAGGCTGCTTATGTTTCAGTGTCGTGAACTAGCTTAATTCATCTTTTCAGCCTCTTTTTATTCAGTATCCATTGTATGTGAGGCACTGTACTAGGCACTGGAACTCGGTGGGTAATAAGCGACACACAGTCCCTTTTTTCATTATATTGTAGAGTCTGTTAAGAAACTCAGGAGACAAGGTAAAACGAATTTTTTAGCTTTGCTACCAGGAATTTGTTTAGCTCTTCTTCTCACTCTCTGCACTACCTCTCCTACTCCCTTTCTGTCCACACTTTGTGTTTAAAAGATTCTGATTATTGCAAGTTATTTAAAACAACATTAAATAAAAGAGGTACCGGAGGATTCAGAGGCCACTGCCCATATGACTTGGTAATGAAACTGTCTTGTCTGCAAATTTCCCTACACCTGATTTAGAATGATGCTGTCCTGTACTTCCAAAGTTAAAATTATTTTTAAATACTCTCATTTCCTTACAACACCTTTTCTTTTCTTTCAGGCAGCATAGATTAAAAGTATGAGTTTTAGAGATTATTGTGAGATGATCTTTGATACATTATTGAGGTCCTAACTCTATGATAGGTACTCTGTGATTCAAAGATAAATGGTAATAGATACACACTACCTATTCTTAGTGAGCTTACAGTCTAGTAGTAAAGATGCAAATTAAATGAAAAAAATTATACAAGTAAATATTTAGAATATAAAGTCAATTGGCTGAATGTGCTGAGAAGGAAATTGCAGAAGTGTGGAATTTCCTGTGGGCCAAGTACTCCTGGGAGCTCATTTGGTTGAATAAGGAGAGAGTTTTTATGGAACTGCAATTTATTTGAACCTTAAAGCATAAAAGATTCTTTATTCCCCCTTTCTCATGTTTAGCTTCATCCCATTTTTTTCATATTTCTAGATTTAAAATTGTTTATTATGTCTCCAAATCTTAAGTCAATATGTCTCAAATATGAATTAGAAACTAAGTAGAGAGAAAAAAACCCAAACTATTACCATTTAAAATCAAGGATTTGAGGTATCAACCCAAGATCTGCAGTTGAAAGATTTTAGTTTCCAATAACATGTATGGATCTAAATTGCAAGTTATGTGCAATGATAACATAAAAATGCATGAATCAGACTTCTACCTCAGAGATGGCAGGCCAAGGAATCTTCTCTACAGCAAATGATCTCAAAATTGGGACCTGAGTGATGACTAGGAGCTCATCAGTAGTGCAGAGAGAAGGAAGTGATGAGAAGGAAGTGATGAGAAGGAAGGAGCCCCAAGGAGTCAGAAAATAGACTACAGAGAGGCCCAGAAGCAGGAGGCCTGGGAAGTACTGTGAGCTTGTCTACACAGCGCTCATGAAGGGCAGTCCTGGCAAGGTGTCACCAGTGAGGAGCACAAAGAAAGGGAGTGAGAAGTCATTGGGTGTAAAATCCTTCAAGAAACAGATTTCTTGGAGGATTTCTACCGTTAAGGAAGGTCACCGAACCTGTACTTTGGAAACCTTTTAGAATGGAGCATAGCTGCTGAGAAGAAAGAATACTGCTTCATGTTACAGTAGCCTTGTGAGAGACAGTCGTGGCTCAGGAGAGTAGTTTTTACTACTTTTCATTACACAACTCTGAAAGAATTATATCAAATTATATAGCTTCTGATGTACTTTTGAACTAACATAAACATTCATAATTTGAATTGCAAAAGATGTAATTTTCAACATATTGTAAAATTTGGCATTTTAAAATAAATCTGTTATCTTGCTTTAAATATATCCATTAGAATCTGAATAATACATGTGATGCTTTTTACCTATTTTAAAATATTAGAAAAACATCTAGATCTTTAAATATTGTATGCACTTTTTTTCTTTATAATTCATATTTCCACTACATAAAATATCATGCTGTTGATCTCTTATGCTCTAAGGTATTAAATTTATTATCCTATCATGTTTTTTAGTTGCAAAGTATTTACAATTTAATTTTTGCAATTTCCTATAACTATAAGGGTATATTCATTAATTTTTTCTTCTAGAATGAATTGTCAAAACTTTTATTGATATGCAATTGATTACAATTGCATTGCTGTGCTTCAAATTCTGAAAAATCATTAATGACAAAAGGACTATAATTTTATTGGCAGTGTATTACTTAATATAACATCTTTTAAATTTTTAATTAGTTTTTCTACCTTTGGAAGAATGCTACTTATTGCCAGAATGTCATAGGTTAGTTATGTTTTGAATTTTCATCTTTGTAGATGTTAACTAGTAGATGAGGGTAAAGGGTTGAATATAACTATGCCATTCAATTATTTGAGCTCTTTGGATCATATATTAAAATCAAATTGTAATCTATTATCAAAATCTATGTTTAATATTCTGTTAATATTTTGAATGCTAGGAGACGGAAACTCTCTTATTTACAAAATAATTTCTTTGGTAGTTACTCAGTTTCTTAATAGAAATATCAGTGTTTTTTCAATATTTATATCAGCAGTCTTATTGTTTGATATCCCTGTAGAGTTTCCATGCTGGGTTACTATGTAATAGCCCACTGGAGAAAGTTACCTGTGGGAAACTGAGAGCTGAGAAACAAGTGAAACTTCATCTGGAACTTCAGGATCAGTGGCCAATTCAAGAGGTTGTGGTTGCTGATCCTGATCTTTTGTTCCCCTTTCTTTTTATACCCATGTGTGAATTCATAAGATCAGAGAGTTGCCATGGATATCACTTCTTACACCATCATTGTTATGGTTAATACATTGTGTCAACTTGAGCAGTTTAGAAGTTTAACTAACAGACTCAGCAGGGAGCCAGAGTTCTTACTTTGTAAATTTCTTCATTCTGTGCAAGAGGAGGGCAAGGAGATTTTGCCAGTGCTACACCAGCCTTGGGGTGAATATGTGTACAATGTAAAGCAGTTCTTGCTGCTTTTGCTGCTTGCTGCCTTGAAGCGCTAAGCCATGCTACCCTGTACTGGAGCCAGCTTATTATGGACTGAAACCTCCACAAAGAGTGAGCTAAATAAACCTTTCCTTCCTTAATTTTGGAAGTTGGGTATTTTGTCTCAGCAATGAGAGAAAAGTAACCAAGACAATCATCATTACTTTGGAATGTTACAAGACCTTCTTATACATCTAGTTAATTGATACATTGGAGGTGGGCATTGGGCAGTTTGTCAACTTGAAATAAAACGGTTTGTTCCTTTTTCTAGTTTATGGCCAGTTAAGGGGAAGGAGGACTTTTGTGGGGTTGACCAAAGTTCACTTGTTGTTTGAAGTCTAACTGTTAGCTAAGCATCTAAGCTATAAGATATAAGCAATGAAATAGTGATGCTTTCTAGACTAGGGTTTTGGTGGGGGCAGGCATTTCAAAGAGAAAAGGATAAAGAAAAGAAGACAAATAGTGGCGGTTGTTAATGCTCTTACAACTGTACTGGAAATTCTGGATGAATGAGAAATATATCTTTTTCAAGATAATAAAGGTCACCAGCAAAGTGCAGACTGGAAAAACACTTTTTCATTAATGTTTCTACAGTTGATTCTTTAAAATCTCTTTACCAGTACACATTGGAGAGAAGTTTTGTACCTTCAGGAATAGGTGCACACCAATTTGAAGGTTAGATTAAGTCAGCGACCAGTATAGAAAAGAGAGGAGGAAGATATTACAAAGAAAGAGGAATCTATATAAAGTGTGACAATTCAATAAATTTTCATAATCTATTAGATGTAAGGAAGTGTTAATGTTCCAGAATTTGAGAAGAGTGGTATGTATTCTAATTATTCTCCTCGAGAGTAGAAAATAGCTGAGTAGAAAAACATGAAACCATCTGCCTAGAACTGGAGATAATGTTTATAGGGATTTCCACCAGATTCCACTTGAGGAGGGTCTCAAAGCTGAAACAAGGAATCTAACCCACCCTTCTTTTAGTAAGTGAGTAGGTTCGCTGGCTCCTGTCTTGAAAAAGACATTTTAGGACTAGTCAGTAAGAGGCACAGAAAGGTTTTAATAGGCAGAAATTAAGAAGAAATAGTGTGGGATCTTGAGAGGTACTTATTTCTTGGAACCAAGGATTTTCATACGTCTCTTGAGGGGATGGACCCTGGAAAAAGGTGCAGGAAAAAGTGCAGAAGGGTAATAGCCCATTCTACAGGAATGGGCCTGAGTTTTGAGTATTTTTAGGACAGGTAATTTAAATTTAATTCTTTTCAACCTGCTTTTTTTTTTTTTTTTTTTTTTTTTGTACCTGGGATCAAACTCATGACCTCATGGTTACCAGGGCGGGCCCTTAGACCACTAAGCTAAACCCTGGATCTCAACCTGCCTTTTTGTCTTTGGATCAGATTCCCACTCTTTACTTTCTCAATTAAGTGAGTATATGGACTTTCAGTATTCCTGAGAAATTTTTGTTGTGTTGAGTCAGGAAGGAAAAGAGTCTAAATTTTGACCAAGGGAACATGGATATGGAGCGCCATAGGTAACTTCAACTGAGGCTTAAAAGTACAAGTTTTAGTCACAATTCCTTGTCTTTTTACCTTTTTTTTTTTTCATTCCGACCTCAGGGTGACCTGCAAAATTGTACATTATTCTCTGTAGTTATCAATCACCAGCACAAAGATGTATAGAAGGCAAATGATTTATGGCTTTGTATGTTAATTTTGGAAAGCTGGTTTTGAGAAATATGAATCAAACATGAATTATGAAGAATGGCAGCCATAAAACAGAAAAGCAACTCAATTTCTCTGAGCAGAATGAAATGTGAATGTACTCAAATAGGGAACATATAAGAAAGGAAGACTTGCCAAGTATGCCAGGTGAGGAGGAGAATTTGAGAAAGGGCCCAGATGCCGGAGACTGGGGAGTCTTACAAGGAAAACATTAAGGCAATCAATATACACAGACAACTTGAGAACTGAGAGCTCCTCACTATACCGTGCCACCCTAAATGTGCCCAGTCTTGTCTGATCTCAGAAACCAATCAGGGTCAGGCCTGGGTGGTACTTGCATAGGGAATGTGAAGCTACTGACAACAGAAGTGCCTGGGACTCAATACAGAGCTGCCATAAATTTTTGAAATAATCAATATGACAGCTGATTTCATTTATGAGTCTAAATCCCAACATTCGGAGGTCTGTTATCTAAGATCCCCATTTTCTGATTTCCTGTCAACTCTTGGGGACCTCACGGTGCTCATTGCACTTCTCACACAACCCTCCAAACCTACCTCACCTCACCCCGTGGTGGCTAAGTTCTTCAAACCAAGGGAGATTGTTTCCTTCTGGAAGAGTCCAAACCTTCTAAGGATTTTTCACTTGATCCAAGCACGCCCATGAAGAATAAGTGTTCTTTTGATGAACTGGAATCTACTGATTTGAGACCTTAACTAGATTTGCAGTATATTTTCACTCGTTATGAAGTGTAACCAGTTGACAGGATTCTCAAGGAGTGAATATTCAGGAAGTTTATGTGTGGGATGGGAGACAAGAGTTTTGAGACTGTTTTACTATTTTCTACGTGAGAGTGAAGGCCACAGGTGAATGGTGTTGTTTCATTAATGGAACTATAATAGTTTTATCATAAAGCTGATTCAGGTGGGTTTATTTTTCTGATTCGAGTTTAAATAAATTTTTACTAATGCTACTGTTTGAGTTTTTGTTTGATCAAATAATTTACCATTTACATTTTTTCCACTTTTAACATTTGAAACTAGACATTTTATATCCTATGTCTCCAAGAAGTTCATTATTATCTTAATTGTTCTTTTCTGAAATTTCCAGCTCTAATATATTTTCCTTGAAATAGAACACTCATTATCTTATATAGTACCTTTGAGTTCTGGGCCTGTTATGTACTTTACAATTGTACATTTTTGTTTTCTTTTTAATTTCCCTATATAATATTGGCCAGAAATTGGACTTTTAGATTCTGACCTTATTAGATCCAACTCTAATTCAAAAATGCAATGCATCTTTTTAAATATGTGTTGTACTCTATTAGCTAATCACTTTGCCATGATATAAAATTTAAAAAGATTATTCAGTTCTCAAGTATCTAGCTCACAGACAATTTCCTCATGTTATATTGGGATAATTTTTAGTGTTTTGTCCAGCTGTTTTCTATAGTCTGACACCAAATATATGATCTTTTTCAACACTACTTCTTCAATTCTGTTTCACTAGATACCACCCAAGTATTCAAAATTTGAAAATTTAATGGTAATTTACTGGAGTTAGTGTAGAATACATAAGCTAAGATTCCATAAGACTGCCTCCATTTCATTGCCAGGTGATAAGTCATGAGCCAAATAGAAGACATGCATAAAGCAGGCTGTGGAGACCCAAAACTTCCAGCTCCCTTCTAAACACTTCCAATTTTTCCCAACTTGGAAGGCTTTCAGACCACACCATTGAAGACTTTTAATGAAACTTTACTGCATATGCATGGATTGGCTGAATCACTGGATATTGATAGAAGTTAGACATGGAGCTGAAAGTTCCAAGCATCTAGTCAATGATTGGTGATTCTAGCAATCACCCTTGTTCTGAGGCTCTTTCGTGGCCAACAAAAAAGTCATTTTCCTAGGACAAAAGATGCTGTCACCCTTAACACTTGGGAGATTCCAAAAGCATTGGAGTTTAGTGCCACCCTCAGGGAGCAAAGACCAAGTATCTTTCTGTGCTACTACATAGCATCGTAATAACTAAGAATTCATCACTGTATAACACTATAATTTAAATGATTTTTTAAGAGAAAATGCTTGCTTATGTAAAAGTTCATTTATCTTATCTGCCCATTTAAAGATCGTAAGACATTTTCTTGGCACTAGCCCCAAATGAGTTGGCACGGTCATGCTAAGAAATTTTTCTTTCTGCAAACTTGAGTTTTGGCTGCATTTTTCAGCTTATTTACAAAATGTTAATTAAAACTAAAACTTTTATGAGCAAGAATTCTTGAGGAACTCCAAAAGTTTTGTATTTAGAAAAAAAAAAACATGTTTGTGATTAAATTTATTTTTTAAAGTTAGAAATGTCATGAATACCCAACAAAATCACTTTAACTTTTTCTGTGAAGTCTTGATACATAAATTAAGAAAATAAGTACAATTATACTAGCTGAGTCTTCAACTTTTTTATGTCTATTCAGATATAGGGATGTATTTCCTACTTAAATATTGGTTTAATTGTATATGTCCTTGCACACTGATGATGGAATTGTGATTCACTAACTTTAGAAAAAACTTTGTGGATAATTCTGTGCCAGTTTATATTTACTGTTAGGGTTAAACTTAACTGTCAGTTTGACTGGCTTGGAGGCCTCCTGGGTAAATCATAAGGCACATTTCTGGTTGTATCTGGATGGGTCATGGAGGTTTGACCTTGTGTCTCTATCTGTTCCCTGGCCGCTCCGATGTTTTCCCCTGATCTACTTCCTCGCCATCGTGAAGTGAATAGCCTTGCTACATCAAGTCCTTATGTTATGGTACTCCCACTTTGGAGCCAGGAAATCAAGTGAAACATCTGAAATTATGAACAAAAATAATACTCTCCTCCTTTAAATTGTGTATGTTTGGTCCCAGAAATAGGAAAGCTGACCAAACTTTTTAGAACTTAACTCGTTTCAAAAAAGTTCTTTTTAAATTATTCACAAATATTTATTGGTTTCTCTTGAGCTTGTGATATCTATCTTTAATTGTGGTTTACCTTCAAATAACATGCCACTTCATATTCAATACAGGGATGTTGTCAATAGCATACTTCCATGTCCTGCCGTTTCTATTACTGTCATCATACATTTTATCACTATTAATATCATAAACCTCATGGTACATTGTTATTATTTTTATTCATAATGAATTTGCTTTACAGCAAATAGAACTGAGGAAAGATTTCACATAATTTTCCTGAATTTTTATCTTTTCTGGTGCTTTGCATTTCTTTGGGCATATCTGGGTTTCCATTTGGTGTCATACTTTTCCTGCTTACAGGACTTCCTCTAGTATTTCCCACTGTCCTGGGCTGCTGGTTTTCCTGTCTTCTGATAAACTTGAAAGTTTACATATCATTCATCTCCTTTAGAAGGAGCCTGTTCTATTTTGTAAACCAGGTTGCTTTACGACTACAGCTCTCTAGTATATTTGTGGAAAATTAGGATTATTATTTGAGTTATTTTGCATTGTTTTATATAAAGACAAGATTCTTTGCAGCTTTCTAGATTCAATACAGAATAAAAAGTCTATGGTCACACTTTACCGCTGCAGGCATTATATGCCATTTTGACAATGTAAGTTTGCAAAAAAAAAAAAAAATGTCCTTATTGGACCATGAATTTAACCCTATTTCCTCACTAGATGAAGGATCCTTTTTTCATTAAATACCCCTTAAAATCAAGATTTGTTTTTTAACCAGCGAGGCACTGAGTACATGTTTATTAACAGTTGCAGATAAAACTAGTTTTCATCCTATTTTATCCTAACTGCAGCCATAGCATTTTGAAACCTTTTGAAATCCACTTCTTCTGTGATGGTAAGAAGATTCTTATGCTGATTAAATCTTTACAATTTTTCTTTACCTTATTAAAGTATATTGATCCAAGAATATTTAAATTCATTCATTTAAATTGCAGCTATTAGATAGTTGCTCTTTTCCAGGTATTAATTTTGGTGTTGATGAGAATAATATATATGCTAATGACAAAAACTGGCTGTGGTGACTTTAGAATTTTATTCATTTAAAATAATTCTGGCTTTATTGCTAAATAGAATACAAGAACTATTCAGATGCAGACATGTTAGGAATTCTAAATTAAAGTGACTATAAAATGCCCCCATGATAATTAAAAAACTCAAATTTTCTAATTTTGTCTAGTGCTTTAGTTAAAACATAATTGAGAGATAATAATTATAAATTTTAATATAGATTATTTGGTAAATCTGGATGTAATACATCATGTCACAAAACATCACTGTGTTGTATTAATAAACTCAAAATCTGTGAAACAGGTGTTTAGCACAGTATATTTCTAATTTATTGCCAAGAACAATTGTAATCTATCTCTTAACTTATCTACAGTTATATCCTTCGTGTATCCTTAGAGAACAAAATGGACTGGAAGAGAGGATGGCTGGGATGTGTTTTCCTTTTAAAGCTTTATTGAGATTTAATTCACTGGCATTCAGACTTGAGAACATACATGTTACACTCTGGCAGCAAATTTGTGTACGTTTTGCTTATGTTCTAAGACTTGGAAAGAGACTGAGATTAAGGGCAGTGGCCTAATTAATTGGTGAAGGAAATTTCAAGATATCCCAACACAGGCTGTAGCATGAGTACTGCTGGGACCTCTTAGTCCAGTGTATACCAAACTCTTAGTTCAGCATGTACTGCAAATCAAGAGCAAAGAGACTCCTTTAAAAGTTTTTTGGTTTTACCAGTTAGAAAGCACCCATAAAATTCAGAAGAGGGAAGCTATGTTATTGAAAAGGTTAGCATTAAAGAGAAACTGAGTTCTTTTGGAGCAGGACAATAGGAAAAATGACTTAAAGGCACATAAGGAAATAACAAGGCTCTACTCTTTATCTATTTCTAATTGCCAAAGTAAAAATTTTGCTTTGAGAAAATCTATAAAGGGCTGCCTATGAATGTTGTTCCCTGGGATTGGTTCATTGTGCTTGGTCATCTGGGCCCTCAGAGTCCTCTGTAGCCAGGATTCAAAGGAACCCAGCTACTGCTTGAGCTGACCTTGGTGTCAAGCGGGTGCTGTTAGTTTTATGGGCAAGTAGAATGCAAGTGTTATGAAGCCACAGAGATTTCCACCCAGATTTCAGAAGAAAGTCTAGGTGACTAGGCAATGTGCTGCTGAGATTGTAGTGTGTAAAACTGTGAGAGTGAGTTGAAAGTGCATTGGAGATACCAGGAAGTTTCAGAAGCCAGGAATGTGGAATGTCTAATGAAAACTGTAAGCAGTGAGCCAAACCAGCCCAAGAGAGAAACCATGAAATCTACAGTCACCAGTAATGCTGTAGGAATGGGGCTACTGAAGGTTTATTTTTATTTTTATTTTTTTATTGGTACCGGGGATCGAACTCATGACCACACGCTTGCCAGGCAGGCACTTATGCCACTGAGCTAAATCCCCAGACCCCGAGGTTTTTGAGGTTTACGTCTTATCTCCATAACTTGCCCTGTGTGCTGGGTATGGAACTGTGGGATTTAATATTTGCCTTTCTGGGTTTCAGTTCTCACTTTGGTGTCATGCCTAACCTAATGTATTATAGGAATAGAAGATAAAATATGATAACATTTATTGAAAAAAATGGAATGCTTGCCTATCGAAAAGCTGTAACCCTTTAGGTCAGGCAGTCAGCTAAGCTGACCTGAGTAATGCAAACTTCCTGATACAACTAAAGCTCTGTTCTCCAGAAGGAAGTTCTTGTCTGTTTTCCTTACTGGTCCCTGAATCTGCCTTCTTGCACAATTTTCATTTTATACATCTTTTGAGTGTATACATCATGTTTCTTTTGGAATAAGTTTCATAATTTATAAAAAGTTTGGTTTCAATTTTCAATAGCTGGAAAATATTTTTGGAATGAGCTCTTAAAATCTTTGTAATTAAATTCTCTTTAACAATTTGAGTAATTTAACAGATGTTTTATTTCTAGTTTGTACAAATTCTGGTTAACACTACTCAACATCTTTTCTGGACATGGATTATTTTGAAAACTGTTTTATTTTCCTAATTTATAGCAGCTACTCTTAGGAAATCCAGAGCAATGGAAGGGAAGGCCACTCTCTTCTTCACTATTTATTTAACTGAGAAAATTTCCATACCTTTTGTATTTCACTCCAATTGTTTTATTCTTTTTTCAAAAAAATTGTAATTTGTTATCTAGAAGCATTTGTCTTTGTCAACCCTATAAGATAATGAATTTATGACTTACAGTATTTCTTTTTATCATGCCTAGAAATTGGCTAATTCTTTCCTGAACTCACATGTTTTGCCCTGAAATCAAGCATAACCAATAAAAAATCAACCCTTTTTATAAGACTTTGTAACCCATTTCCCTAAAGATGGTAACTCAGCAAGCTTGTGATCTCCTTTTCTGAAGTATAAAAGAGGTATCTTTACTAAAATTGTGCCTCTGTGTAACATGAATAAAATTCTCTTCCCTTTATGTTCCTACCTCATATTTTAGAATTTGCTTTTGTGTTTTAGAAATATCTCTCTTTAAAGTAGAAGGTTCTATGTTAGTCAGATGTGCTATGCTCTGCTCTGCTTACAAATAATCCAAGTATTTGTTTCAACTTAAAATATGTATTAATAATTTATGCAATTTGTGGTTTATAAGGCTACTATGGGGAAAAAAGAAAGCTGAAGAGTGTTTTAAGGGCCTGGTTTAGAAAAATACTTTACACAATTTCTGGTACATTTCATTATCTACAAGCCAGTCATAGGCTCAAACAATATGAATGCAGAAGATATGAGCAAGAGGATACTTGGCAAGTGCTTCTCACCTCTATCAACCATTAAAACTTTTTTTTTGGTCCTAAAAATCACTGTCAACCTACTTTTTCCCCAAGGCATCCTTCATATCCTGGTACTGTCAAATATAGTGCTGGCTTTGTTCCATTCATTAATGTTTTTTCACCATTATTTATTCAGCACATATGATATGCTTGGAATGGAGGCACTTAGAAAACAAAGATAAGGCATACAGCCACACTTCATAAATCCTGCAGTTTGGGTCCCAGATCACTGCAGTGAAGTGATTATTGTAATAAAATAAGTCCATGAGGAGTTTGCTTTCCCATGCTCAAACTGTGATCTGCAGGAGCATTGTTCTTTACTTTTATTTTCACAAATTTACTTCCTACACACCCTGCTTCCACTTCCTAGAACTACTATATTTTCACCTCTTTAAACGTGCACTTTGCTCCTCTTGAACCTTTTTCAGGAACTCCTCTTTCAGATTTTACGTGCTACCATTCACTTCTGCTGCTGTATTTCTTTTATTGCAGCCCAAACACTATTCCCTGCTGTGTTCTGTCTCTGGATCTTAGAACATACTCCCACATAAATAAAGATCAACCTTGTTTTCTTTTACAAGAAGTTGCAATAACTGAAAGCACTAAATCCTTAAAGTAAATTGTGAAATGAGTGAAATGTCACCAAATTTAGCTTTGCTAGAGTTGTGGATCTTGAGATTAGTTTTTTCTATGTGGAAAGTTTAGATTCTATACTGTCATGAATCATTTTGGATCTCTTTCAAAAAATTAAGGTCAATATTTATATGAAAAATGGAAAAACTTTCCAATTAAGTTTATATTAAATTGTGAATAAAATACTACATTAATGAATTAGTGTTTTAGATAGTGTGTAAAACAAAAAATAATACAGTAAAAATTTAAGAGATTGTGTCTAAAACTTGATGTAAGGACTCTGAAATATACATTCAAATGTTGAAAGAGTCAGAATACTAAATTCATCACTGCATTCCTTTTGGAAATACATGTATTATTATAACAATTTTTCACAATAAAAATAGTGCATGAATGTATTGTATTCATAGATTTTGTTAAATCATGATTATTATGTGCATTTGTTAAGGAATCTATAGTGGCTTTTCACTTAATGTCATTGTCAGAGTTTGTAAGCTAAACCCAAAGAAACTCTAACAACTTCTAATTAATTTATTCCTGAGTGAAGATAATAGGGTGAAAAGGAAATTATGTTGAGTTGCAAATGCAAACAATATGCATCGAAGACAATGATTATTCTCTGTCATAGGATGCACATATTGCTGGAATTATTTAAGGAATATATTTTAAAATGAATGTAAGATTACTGTATTATAGAAGAAAATGCTCATGGAAAAAATCTATTTAGTATAGAAATTATGTTATACTCTGTGGGAAATACCATTGTGCTGAGGACCTCTTTTTAAATTCTCTAACCTAGAAAAAAAATACAAGAAAATATATACATTAGTTTAATTTGAAGTCAAAGGAAACTTGGAAGATAACTCATTATAATGTTTATAGTTTTTTTATTGATTTAAAGCACCCCTTGATCCACTGTAAAGAAAACATATAAATGTTACTTTTTAATTCTAATATTTTCACAGTTCTGGGTATCATTTTAAGAATGTAACCAATAAATCAAATTTAAATAATAATTTTTAAGTAGCTATTATGATTTATGACATGGTAAGGATCATGTGGGTAAAGGAATGACCAAGGTATATAAGATACACTTGCTGATCTAAAGATCCTCATTATGTAGTTATGCAGATTCACATATATACTAATCACACATTCACACTCAAATGAATCTAATTCTCGATATCGCTGAGCTTGGGTAGATCACAAATGCTGTGACATTCTTAGTTTATGGGTATTTTCATATTGTGCTGTTCAGAATTAGCAAACAAACTGCTAAGGATATGAATAAGTGAGTGCATAGATGTAGTTCCTCACTAAAGCACACTTGAAATTTGGGTTCAGTCCATCTAGAGAAAATAGTCACAGGAGAACCCTGCCAACCAGAAAAATGCAAAGCGATGTTTCACCTCCTTTTATAGTCTTAACTAATCCCAACTCATATTTCTACCTGCCACAAAAGCTACTGCTTTGCTGAGGTCAGTTATATAACCAATTTAAATTCCCCAGGGAAGAGCTTTGATCTCTCACAGGAAAGAAGCAGCAGCTAGAGGTTAATAAACACAGGATATCAGGTTTTTGCGCTATGTTCGGTAAGTAGATTTATGCTGAGATAGATCAAATTTTTATGCCCTTAGAAGCTGCTTGAGCACACATTGCATGACTCTGGGCTGAGGAGAAATATGACAAGTCACTCTAGAAATTTACAGATTGGATCTCAGGGTTCTCTGAGGCAACCATAGGGAAGTAGTTGAGGATAGCAATTGGATATAAGCTGTAGTGAAAAGAACTTGCTAACAAATTGGATGGAAATGGTACAAAAAAGAGATAATGATAATCTTTATCTTCTGTGCCTCAAAAATTGAGTGAACAATCATTCCTTTCTTTGATTGGAAAAGGAGGAAAAAAAGAGGTATGAATGCTTTATAAAAAATTTAAACTTATAGTGTATAATTCGTACTGCCAAACAATGAAATAAATGTGGCCCAAAGGATTGAGTTAGTGGAGTGAGTCCCATCAAATTCCATCATTCTAAGATGCAGGTTCATCTGTTATTATACTTTTGGCAAGAAATTATGCTATTATTGGTAGTATAACTAGGAACTTATAGAATTATATTTGCCAATTATGAGGAAGAAAAAAGTCAATACATACCCAAAACTATCTGATTTAATGAGTGAGTTTAAAAACTTTTTATTTTTATTGGTATGTTTGCAGTTCACAAGAATTATATTTCTCATGGGGAATTGGTACATGTACATAACATATCTTACATATTTTTTCATTCCTTTCCTTCCTTCTTCCTCCCCTCTTTATCAATCTCTTGCTCCCTGGCCCTTTTGCATAAGATCTACCTCCCTATATGTAATTACCTATCTTTTATTTGCTCTTCATGCTTTATTTTGGGTTTATCATATAAGAGAAACCATGCACGTGTTTGACTTATTTCACTTATGTTATGGTCTCAAGTTGCAATCATTTTCCTACAAATGACTCAAATTTACTCTACTCTATGTCAGAGTAGTAGTCCATTGAAAACAAATACCAAATTTTCTTTATCCATTCATCTGCTGATGGACACTTCCAAGATTTAGCTATTATGAACTGTGCTACTGTAAACATGGATATGCACATATCAATTTAACTCTTTCAGGAAGATACCTAGAAAGGGAATAGCTGAGTCAAAAGGTATTTCTAGTGTTAGTTTTTGAGGAATCTCCATACTGATTTCTATAGGATGTACTAGTTTATATCCTCACCAACAGCGTAGAGGGCTTTTTTCCCCTGTAGCCTTGGCATCATTTGCTACTGTTTGATTTCTTGTTAATGGCCATTTTTTCTAAAATAAAGTAGAGTCTCAGTGTTTTTATTTTCTTTTCTCTAATGATCAGTGATGAGCATTTTTTCATATACTTATTGGCCATTTATATTTCTGAACATTCAAAAGTACATTTCAGTTGACTATTTTTTTGACTGGGACATTCATTTTGGGAGTCTAATTTTTCTGAGTTCTTTATATATTCTACATGTTTATATATGTTTGTCCACTGTCTGAGGAAAGATGATATTTTTTTAAACTTTCTATATAGTGTCTTCTCACTTCATTGTTTGCTTCTTTTGCTGTGAAGAACCCTTTCAATTTGATATGATCCCATTTGGTGATTCTTGTACAACTATTTCTTGTACAACTGGAGTTCTTTTCGGAAAGTCCTTGCTTCTCAAGAGTCTTATCTATTCTATCTTCTAGCAAGTGAAGTGTTTCTGTTTCCACATTTAAATCTTTGATCCATTTTTGTTTAATTTTAGTACATGTGAGAGAAATGGGTCTAGATTTAATCTTCTGTATGTGGACAGTCAGTTTTCCCAGCACCATTTGTTAAAGATATTATCTTTCATAAACAGCATATGTTTGAATTCTTTGTCAAAGATCAGAAATCTGAATATTCCCAGAATTATTTCTGCATCTACCATTGTGTTTCATTGAGCCATATATCTGTTTTTGTGCTAATACCTTGCTTTTTTTTTTTTTATTACTGTTAGCATCGTAATATAACATGAAGTCTGGAATTGTGATGCTTTCTGCTTTGTTTTTTTCCTTCAGGATTGCTTTTGCTTTTTGGTGTCTTATGATTCTATTGTTCTTTGTTTTTTTTTTTTTTTGGTTATGTGAGGAATAATATAGGTATAATGGTATTTGCTTTAGATCTATATATCAGGTTTGGAAGTATAACTATTCTGACAATATTGGTTCTGCCTATTCAGGAACAAGGGATATCTTTCCATTTTCTGATGTTATCTTCCATCTTCTTTTTCAAAGTATTATAGTTTTCATTGTAGAGGTCTTTTACTTCTTTGGTTACATTAATTGCTAAATATTTGATTTGTCTTGATACTATTGTAAATGCTGTTGTTTTTCTAGTTTTTTTTCTTCTGAGAGCATTATTGGTGTTCACAGTAATATTGATTTTTATGTGTTGATTTTGTATCCTTCTACATTGCTGAATTTTGGTTATGAGTTATAGGAGGCATTTTTAGATTATTTTGAGTCTTCTATGTAAAGGATGATGTCATCTGCAAAAAATGATAACTTGACTTTTTTCTTTCCTCTACTTATCCCTTTTACTTCTTTCTCTTGCCGGATTGTTCCGGCTAATCTTTCAAGCAATATATCGAGCAATTCCAGTTAATTTTATATTAGTCTTCTTTGCATTCAAGTGATAATAGTGGACATCTTTGTTTCATTCCTGATTTCAGAGGGAAAGGTTACAGCTTTTCTCCATTACTGTTGGCTGTTGGTTTGTCATAAATGGCTAGTATCAGATTGAGATAAGGTCCTTCTTTACCAGTTTTCTTCAGGGTTCTTATCATGAATGAATGTTGTTCTCTGCATTTATTGATGTGATCTTGTGAGTTTTATTCTTATTTCAGTTTATGAATTGTATTTTATTTATTGATTTGTAAATGTTGAATTATCCCTGCATCTCGGAATGAACACTACCTCATTATGTTTGATGTTTATAATAATTTTTTACATTGTGTTTTCCAGTATCTTGTTGAAAATTTTTGTATCTAGGTTTATTAAAGTTATTGACCTGTAATTTTCTTTTTTGGTTGAGTCTTCACCTCATTTTGGAATTAATTCTAGCTTCTAGGAATGACTTCTCTTTCAACTGCACTAAAGAGTTTGAGAAGTATTGGCAATGAGTTTTCACTGAAGTTCTTCTAGAATTTAGCAGTGAACCATCAACCCTGGGTTTTTCTTAGTTGGATTTTTAAAAATTACTATTTCAATTTCATTACCTGGGATTGTATAATTCACGATTTTTCTTCTTGTTTCAGTGTTTGTAACATTTGTATCTAGGAATCTTACTCATTGCCTCTGAGTTCATCAATTTATTGAAGTACTTGCTTTTAAAGTAGTTACTATTAATCTTTTGGATTTTGGCCATGTTTGCTTATTATTTTGAAGAACCTGCTTTCAATTCATTGATTCTTTATATTTATGGTTTCAATTTTATTAACTTCTGCTTTGATATTTTAATTTTCTTCTTAGATTTGGATTGTTCTTGTTTTTATAGGACTTTTGATTATGTTATTTATTATTGTTATTTATTATGTTATTTATTATGTTATGTTTTTTATTATTGTTCTATTTTTCTGATGTGGGCATTCACAGCTAAAAACTTCTATTTAGGACTTCTTTCATCATACCCCATAAGTTCTGGTATATTTTACTGGCATTATTATTTGTTTCTAAGAACTAATTTCCACTTTGATTTTTTCTCTAATTCATTGACTATTCTGGAGACTATTTTTTAATTTCCATGTATTATAATTTTTGTGGGTTCTTTTCCCATTTATTTTTAGTTTCATTGTGTTGTGATCTGATAATATGCATGGAGTAATTTTGATTTTTCCCATTTACTTAGGTTTGCTCTTTGAGATGCTTTTTGGCCTATTTTGGAGGAAGTCCCCTGTGTGTCTGAGAAGAATGTATGTTCTGCAGTTTAAAAGTAGAACATTACAGACCAGAGATGTCTATGAAATTCATTTGTTTAATGATTTCATTCTGGTCTGATCTTTCTTTATTGATTTTCTTCTCTTTTTTTCCTTTTTCTTTCTTTCTTTTTTTTTTTTTGGTCTATCTGATCTGTTTATTTGTGACAGAGAAGTATTGATGTCCTCTACTCTAATTGTATTTATGTTTATTTGATTTTTTTTAAGTGCAGTAGTACTTGTTTTTTTTATGAAGTTGGGTGTGCCATTGTTCAGCATATATATATATATATATATATATATATATATATATATATATAAACAATTTTTATCTCTTCCTGTTGAGTTGTGCCCTTAACCAAACTATAGTGGGCTTCTTTGCCTCTTCCAATCTGTTTTAGCCTTAAATCCACTTTATCTGAAATAAGATGACTGCTTGTGGTTGTTTGGGGGTTCCTGTTATATGGAATATTGTTTTCTATCCTTTGATTTTTAATCTATGGATTTCTTTTTTTGATTGTGTTTCTCATTTACAGTATATTATTGTTGTTTCCTTGATCCATTCTATAAATCTGTGTCTTTTAATTGGGAAATTGAAACTATTCATATTGAGAATTCTTATTGAAAGATAGTCACTCATTTCTGTCCTTGCCTTATTCCCATTACTGATTCCTTTTCTTTCCCTCTGCTTAACTGCTACCTTGCCTTGTGTATTCATTATATTAGACTTTTTGACATTATTGCCTTCCTTGACTCTTCCTAGGATATCCTTGAGAATTTTTTGGAGTGTTAATTTGGTGGCCATGAATTTCTTAAGTATAAATGTCCCCTTTCCCATTCTCATCACAGTCCAGGAAGTTAATATTTGTATTCCCATGGAAACATTACTGGAATTTTAACAAGTCAATTTCAATGTACCGCTTCCAGTGCAACCCATGGCAAGACATTGAGACATACTTGCAATTATGTATGTTAAGGGGGTCCTGAGTCTAGTCCATGTGAAGGCTCATTAGTACAAAGTCCTCTACCCAGGGCCTAATCCAGATTTTATTAATTTGTGAAGAAGGGAGTGGCTAGAGGATGAGTGACTACAACAATGGCAAGAAATACATGAGTACTGTGAGCTGGGCTGGCTAGGAGGCCAGAAGGCATCTCTGCAATATGTAGAGAGAAGGATATGCAGAAAGACCCATCTGCATAACAAATTTGAGGTGGCAGTGGTTCAGTTCTGATGCAAACTTTTGTGCCTTGGGAAGTCATGGCTCTTGTCTCGAGGTTCGGACCCAGTCAATATCACTGGAACATTGGCTCTGTATCTCCCTGGGCTCAACCATTTAGGGAGAGACTTAAATAGGGAAACAGTGACTGTATCTAGTTTCAGAGGTTATGCATCAGCACCTCAGCTAGCCCTATTTACATTGCTTAGGGCCAATTGAAGGGTAAAGGCAATTGCTCAGTCAGCTCTGTACATGTCAGTACATGGAGATAAGGCCAGATTTAGCCAAAGTGGATGTAATTGCTCTGTTTTCAAGGAGAGTTGCTTATGTGGTCCTCTACACTTAAGGTGCATATTGTCATGCAAATTCTTTATTTATCTATCAACTTTTAAAGATAGTTTTTCAGAATATATCATTCTGGATTGAATGTTGCTTTCTCTTTGGACTTGAAATGCTTCATCATAAAATCTTCTGGCCTATAAGGTTTGTGTTAAGAAGTCTGAGGTAGTTTTAATGTGTTTACTTTTACAAATGATTCATTATTTTTCTCTAACTGACTTTAAGATTCTATCCTTGTGTTGGACTTCTGAGATTTTGACTATGATGTGTCCTAAAGAAAGCCTTTTCTGATTATGGCTACTTGGGATTCTATGTGCCTCAGCTATCTGTATGTTTAATTCTTTCCACATAATGGGAAAGTTTTCTGCTATTATTTCTTTTCTTTTCTTGCTCTGCAGTTGAGGCTAGCCTTGAGCTCACTTTGTAGCCCAGGCTGGTTTCCAACTCACAACAATCCTCCTGCCTCAGCCTCTCTAGTGCTGGGATTACAGGAGTGTGCCACCATGCCTGACTTCTGCTATTATTTCTATATATAGGTTTCAGTGTCATTTGGGCTGTCTTCTGTTTTTGTTTTCTTTTTTAGTTCCGGGGTTCGAACTCACAACCTCCCGCTTGCCAGGCAGGCGCTTATGCCACTGAGCTAAATCCCCAGCACAAAAATAATAATTATTTAGCTTTTTTTTTTTTTACCGGTACCGGGGATCGAACTCATGACCACATGCTTGCAAGGCAGGCGCTTATGCTGCTGAGCTAAATCCCCAGCCCCTGTGCTGTCTTCTGATTCTTCACTAATTCTAATTAGTCTTCTTTGTGTAACTGAATAGCTATGGGATCCATTTTTCATGTTTTCTTGTTTTCACAGTGTCTCCGAGTAATTGGTGACCAACATCAAGCCTGTCTTCCAGTTCTGATCCTCTTTTCATGTTAATCACTTCTGCTGCTCGTACTTTCAATAGTCTTTAGTCTCCAACATTTTTATATATAGAAATAATAGCAGAAGTCAGGCATGGTGGCACACTCCTGTAATCCTAGCACTAGAGAGGCTGAGGCAGGAGGATTGTTGTGAGTTGGAAACCAGCCTGGGCTACAAAGTGAGCTCAAGGCCAGCCTCAACTGCAGAGCAAGAAAAGAAAAGAAATAATAGCAGAAAACTTTCCCATTATGTGGAAAGAATTAAACATACAGATAGCTGAGGCACAAGGATAGAATCTTAAAGTCAGTTAGAGAAAAGAACAGCTTCAAGTTCTTTACTAAACTCATTATTCATGTGTTGTATCATTTTGTTACGTTCACCTAAATTTGTATTTGTCTTTTGTAGACTTGCGGAGCACTTTGTTGATCTGTTTTTTATTCTGTCTTTCATCATTTTTAAAAATTCTGCCACATCTTTTGATTTCCCTCCCATCAATGCCCCACAGATCAACTTTGCAAGAATTTGGTGTTTTTGAAGGCATTTTGTTGCCTTGAGTTCTCCTGTTTCTGTTGTTGTTGCCGTGGTATGTGTGTCCATGTGTGTGTTTATAATAACTTTTGCAGATCCTTAAAAGACTTTGCGGATAGCTTTAACTAATGTCTGATTTTAGTGATGCACTTGGGTGTGACTAACTGTAGGCTTTTGCCTTTGTCCTAAGATACAACTACTTCCATTTATTTGGGAGGAGAAGCTGCAGTGTAATAGGCCCACAACCCGGTTCTCCAGAATAGACTGCAGTGTTGCTAATGACACAAAGGCAATCCAGATATTGGCATACTTAGAAAACACATTAATAGCAACAATTATTCTTCCCTGTCAATAGCAACTAAATCAGCCACAATAGTGTCAAATGCAACTGGATATTGACATAACGTAAGTGCCAATAATGTGCCACCCTTAACCATGGAAAAGAGACTTATAATTATAGAAAAAAACACTAAAACAAAAAAAATATTGACATAGAGTAAATACCTCCTAAATTCACCAACTATATTTCCACTAACAGTGGATAAGAATTCAACAGTAACCACATAGATTTAACTATATAAAGATTAATAAAGTTTAATGGTTGTCCAAGTAAGGACAGAGTGGATGGGTAATGGGAAAATTGAAAAAGAAAGCTATGAAAAATTAGGCACAGCTAAATGACAAGAAGAAAAAAGTGAGATAAATGAGCCTATCAAAAAATAAAAGGAAATTAATGGTATTAGATAGAGGTATTAGGAAAAAATGAGAAAAAGTAATAAAAATGGAAAAAGTTAAAAGGAAAAGATGAAATATTCCAAATTCCCCTCAACAAAAAGAATAAGAAAGAGAAGTGAACAAACAAAAGAATAAAAAATTCTTTTGTGCTTTTGAATGAGTGGTTTCTTTCCAGAATCTGTGGATTTGGAATCCAGCAAGTTATGGTTTTCTAGCTTTATACCCTGCAGGTTGATGGGTTGCCATACTCCTACAGAGCCACCTCTGTTTGTTCACTTCAAGTGGTGGCAACTATTTAAATTGATGTGTGTCCTTACATTGTTAAGTAGGGATGGCAATCCGATTACTGATATGTGCTGTATGTAGGCAAGTAGGGCAAGGATTCAAGCCTACTGCCAGTCGTAACAACAGCATTTTCAGACCCAGAATCCTCTGAAAGTCACATGTTCTGGGCCTGGTTTCTCACCACAAAGGGTGGGACCTCATGTACTTCCTGGCCTGATCTTAAAACTTCTCATGGGTTTTGTGTCTAACCTGCTCCTACTTTGCAACCATCTCCCATGTTTGTTTCTTACTATGGAAGAGTAACACTGGGAACCCTGAACTGAAGTTGCTTAGTAGTTGTTCTGTAGCTAAGTTTTAAATTATCAATCTTTTCTCCGAATTGGTCCTGATTAAATAGCCTGTGGCAATATGGCAGGCACTGTGCTGAATTCTTTCTCCATCTCTAGGCTGCTATGTAGAAGGAGTTACTTTTGGAGTAAAACCCCATGCTATTTTTGCAGTTTACAATAACAGTGGGCTTTTCTTGGGAGTGGTGCTACTGGCTAGGTTCATTTTTTCTGCCTGGAGCACCCAGCTCTGGGGCCTTACCTTGTGTCTGCAGAGATAGGCTCTCCTTCCAGGGACCTGGAATGAGCTTCCAGACTGCTTTGTTCTTTTCTCCACATTGTTTTGCATTTCTCTAGCTTCTCTGTAGGTTTTCACTTACCCATAAACTCCTTCTCAATTTCTGTAGATTTACTTTTCTTTTCAAGTTATTTTGCCAGGTGCCTGGATTCTGGGTGTCAGAGAGGCTGCCTTTTGCTTCTGATCACTACTAATGCATTTTAACTCGCTGTGTGATTAAGAACAAAATACAATGTCTTTTTATTTTTACAATGTGGATTTATATCTGTTTTTTGGCACAACCAAATGAGATTGGGTACTTTTAGCCAAAATGATGAAAAACTATTTTTAATTTGTTTGGTATAATTCTGGAAGTTAGCTTACATATCATCTAGTATTATTTTTAATTTTATAATAAAAAAACAATTGATTCCTAAGTACTAAATGAGTTGTAAAAAGTCATATACGTATTTCACCAGTTAGAACTAGTCTTTGATGTTATAGACTCTAGAGTGATATAGAAAAATTGCTGACATTGTTTCTTATATTTAAAACATATTTTAGTATATAGCTGTATCAAGTGTAACAAATCAGTTCAAGTATAAGAACCATTAAGTGAATTAGTGTGAACTCCAAGACACCCACAAAAATAACTGAAATGCTGCTTGTGTATTTATTTTGAAAGAGCTTAGTAAAAAGCAATTGATATTTAATTGGCTTTTGGGAAATAGTAATGGTCCTAATTATAATAATAATTTATTACATGTACTAAATATTTATAGATGTTGTTTTGTGTCCTCACAGTCTGATAATACTATTATCTGTTTCTAACAGATGCATAAACTTGAGTTAAGAGGCAAAGCCATTGCCCCAAAGAAGAAAGTGATAAGCAGGAGTACAGATATTAAACCGAACCATGCTTCTCTTGACTATGCAGTATCACTTTATTATTTGGTAACCTCATAAATACAAGACAATCAAATGATTACATTCATGTGGAAAGTGAAATATTTTATAATTATGGCAACACATTTGATAAGATATAAAAATGCTTAGTAAAAATTGATTCTACAAAATGTTATGCAATGTAAGAACTTTTTGACTTTATACCCATTCATTTAAGGATTATCATTCATATATATTTCTGATAATTTCATGACCATCTGTTGAACTGTACATTAAAATAATGAAATGTGTTAAATTCAACATATAAAATATAAATAATTCATAGCTCAAAGAATTGTTGTAATCCTCATTATTTAAAAACTTTGCTAGAGATTTTCTGGCCCAAGCTAGTACTATAAAATAGTACTCAAGCTCTACGTCACTTTTATTGTTAGAACATTTTTCAAGCCAAAACATTTAAAATTTATCAATCTTTTTTTTTTTTTTTCATTTTCCAAACATTTGTGCTAAAACTTTTAGGTCAAAGGGCATTTATAAGTATTTGAACATTCTTTTTTTTTTTTTTTGTACTGAGGACCAAACTCATGACCTTGTGCTTGCTGGGCAGGCATTTATGCCGCTGAGCTAAATCCCCAGCTATGTGAATATTCTTAAATATCTTTGTGGAGGACTGGGGATTTAGCTCAGTGGCATAAGTGCCTGCCTGGCAAGTGCAAGGTTGTGAGTTCAATCCCCAGTACCAAAAAAAAAAAGGTATATATATGTATATATATATATATATATATATATATATATATATATATATATAATCTTTGTGGATATTTGATCAAGGACCTTGTTTTAATAATACAATACAATTTAAAAATGCACTGTTAAATTTTCAAATTCAAATCTATAAAACCCAAAACATAAATCATTCCTTCAAATTTCCCTACTCTTCTATTTATCCTCAACAAGTTTCATTTCAAGTTTATTACCTCCGTGTTGCTTCCAGTTTTGGGGGTTAGAATAGTCCCCCTTTTATGTGTTGAACACTAGTTCCACATACCTCATTCCCACCCCTCGTGGTTGCCTGAAAGTTCAGATAATCCTGAATCCTATTCAGTAGCCTTATAACATGAAGACAATCAGTCAAACAAGGTGACTACTGAGTGACTAACAGTTCAATCGTAGAAACCATGTGGATACACTAGACAATGTGGATGACTCACATTTTAGACAGGGATGGAAGTATGCTATGAGATTTCACTGTGATACTCAGCATAGTAACAATTTAAAATATGAATTTCTTAGTTTAGGGATTTTCCACTTTGCATTTTTGGATCACTGTTGACTGTAGTTAGCAGAAACTGAGAAATTAAGCCACAAAGGGGGACTATATTTTTGCAACTTTCTTCCTGACTGCTGGTACTTTTATTGATAACAAGTATTTTGAATGCATTTTTAACTGCTAGATACCTCTTTATAGGACTGCAATTAATTTTTACAATTGACTTATATTTATATAAGTAAAATTGAAATGCTTTTACTAGTGGTACTTCATATTTTAAAAAAGATATTCTGCATAGGCAACCATATTTGTGAATAATGACAGTTTTCATCCCAACTTTTTAGTTTTTCTGAAATTTATTTCTTTTCTGACCATATGATACAAGTTTCAAGTCAATGTTGCATAAAAAGAATAGAAACAGATATCTTGAGTCATTTCTCATATTTCAGAAAATGTTAACTCACTGGCACACTTCTTTTTGTACCATTAATGAACTATCAGTGTCTTTTTTTTTTTTTTTTTTTTGGTACTGGGGATCGAACTCACAACCCTGTGCTTGCCAGTTAGGTGCTTAAGCCACTGATCTAAATCCCTGGCTCCTATCAGGGTCTATTTAAGGGTAAAATTAATTTTTGTTACTTCTAACGAATTTACTATGAAGAAATTATTTTTCCTTTTGGATGTATTATTTTTAAGACCTGAGATAACATGATACTGCCATTGGTTAAGTATTGCTAACAACTTTTGGTTAAAAAAATCACTACTTTTTAAAGTTTTCCAATGGACTAAAGAATCAATATCTATATGTATGCATTTCACTGCTTTGTTTTCTAGATATAGTATATGAAAAACAAAATACTCTAAGTGTTTAAAAATGTTCACATATTTCTGAAACCAAATTAAATGCTAATGATATTTGTATTAACTTGAAAGCCAAGAGGGAAGTTTTGAAGAAAAAAACATACAATAATATTTAGTATAAACTGGTGTGTAGTGTGAAACACCATAATGTCCTAGCAAGTAGGATAAAATTAAATTATCTTAGAAATTTGAAACTCCAGTAAACAACTTTAAATGTAATCTATCTATATAACAAAAAAATAATTATTAAATATGTATACCGAACATTTTCCAATTATTTGCTTTTCCTCACTAGTCAGAGATTTCTTTGCTTCCTCAAGAAAGAAGCATAGAGCCGGAAATACAGCCCAGCGACGTAATGTCTGCTTGGCAAATGCAAGTTTCTTAGTTTGATTCCCAGTACCAAAAAATAAAAATAAAGAAGCATAATTGTATATCTGTTGGACAGATATAATTTTGCTCTGTTAATAAAAGTCTTCCATTGAAGAGCCTTGCAATAGTATCGTCTTAATCAGTTCAATACATTTGTTCAGGAAGTGATGTCTGTTTGTGCATATTTTCCTCAGAATTACATCTTGATAAATTTGAACTGTTTGTATATGGTGTTTCAAACCTAAAATGTTCAAGTGTGTCTTAATTCTCTACTGCAACTAATCTGGTTTTGAGGTGCTCAAAAGCTGGATTTTACCAGTTTCTGTGAATGTGAACTTCTGTCATGTGATCTCTTAACAACTTAGCATAGTTTTTCTTCAACTGCCTTCGCCATCTGCCAATATGCCATTATAGCTTGGCTAACATTTAATTCTCCTACTTCAAACTCAGTGAAGGTTAGGAATGTTTAACAAACAGTATTTTGCAAGTAAATGTTTAGATTTTATAACCCAGTTCCCTTGAGTTACTATTGTGCTTTTACTAACTGAGGCTAACACCCAAACAATGTTCAACTAAAAGGAATAGTAGTGATTAAAAATATACCTACCCTACCTTTTCATATTTAAAAATTATCAATAATAATGAACATTGATTTAACTGTAGAATTTTTTGGAAAGAATCAAAATGAAAATTCTAAACACATTTTACAATATTTATTTTCAAAGAATGAAATCATTGTGGCCTTTACAAGGCTCATATGTTTAATACAGTTTTAGTTGTTAATGAGATTTGCTCACATTGTTTCTCTTCTTACGAGATGTGTTTAATTTTTATATTCTATGTAAAATTAATATACTGCAAATATAAAATCCACATGACTAGGGAATCTGAAGGGCACTGAGGTCACATCATCTGGGCTTGGTTTCTTTAGAGATTGATTAACAACTAAGCTGTGCCTTGGGTTTGGCTTATGTGCAGAAACTAATTCAATGTCAGGGTTTTTAAAGGTGAGAATTCAAAGTATTATGATGACCTTAATTATACATTGAATCATTTGCCAAATGTTATACCCACAACATTTTGCTCTTTCCTTGTATAACATTCATTAGCATCTCTTTTTGAAAAGTGATTGCCTCATATGAACTTTATTTACTAGATCTTCATAGGATTTTCCATTATTTCTCCTACAAAAAAAGAATGACCATTTCTCTGGCATAGGTTCTCTGGGTTCCCTTAGGTTCTCTGGAATCCTGAAAAGATAGAAAATGTCTTGCTTCAGAAAGAAAAACAAGACTTGGTATTGCCAAAAGAAAAGCAGGGTAAAGTATTTTATGTTCCTGCCCTCTATGGCTTTCTTTTCCTCTCTCCTCTGTGAGTGTTATGGTGGGCATTAGCAACAAGATGAAGAAAATCAGGAAAGAGCTAAGATGGTTAGACTTGAAAAGAGAGCCTTATATGATCTATGCAAAATAACAGATTCATGTCAGGGAGCAAGGAGGGAAATTAGGGAAACTAAATGCAAACTGAAAGAAGAAAAGCCTTGATTTTCCATGAATAGTAGAAAAATATAGACCCCATAACAAATCAGAATGAAAGAGTTGTACATTCTTTGTTACAATCAAGGCTATGTGTTTTGTGATTCTTACATCGCATACAACTTTGTTTCATAATTTGTACATCTCTTGGGTATAAAAATATATTTAACAAGGACAAGAAAATATGGTAACTTTTTTAAAGTAATAAATTCTTGGAGATAATTGGGTGATACATAAAATAATTAACATTTCATCAATGAGATGAAAAAATTTAAAAGGTTTTATTAATTACAACTATTTTTATAGAAAAACTATTCTCGGGGAGTTTGCTGCTAATTGCTAGAAGAAATACAAGATAGCATAATATAGAATGAATTCATAAGGAATAGACTTATTTGATGTGATAAATATTCACAAAGTAAATAATACTTGGAGAAGGCAAATCATAAAGTTGATACATAATGAATGTATTCATTGAGTATAAAAAAATCTAGAATCTAGACTTTAGAGGTAAAAGATTATTTTCTACAATTTAAGAAGTCAGATTATAGAGGTAAAAGATGATTTTCTGTAATTCAGGAAGTCTGAAGAGAATTCCTTTTCATTGAGTTTTAGTTGAGAGGTGTTGTGGTAATTAGCTATAATTTTGAAGTGTGAGAGCATTCTTTCCTAAATAGGTGGATGTAAGTACCTTTACTGAATAAATGGTGTGAATAAATGGTGTACCATATCTCCTGTGATGAAAATAATTCAGTAATTCAATATTATGACTGGCTGGGCTATGAACCTGCCTATGAATCTTCCTCACATTCATAAAGTGAGAACTTGGGAAATGGAACTTGGAAATTTTCCAGAGAAAATTTGTTCTACTGAAGAAGTTACAGAATAGGAACGGGGTGAGGAGTAGGGTGGAGGGAGCAAGAAGAGAGACAGAGAGAATGTAGTGTGAAACAAGAATTATTTAGGAAAAACAAACTGGTCATTTCTCTGTTTACCAAGAGTTAATCCTGATTATGAGTGGTTAATGTGATAAAAGAGACAAATAATGATCAGGAAGATAGGCATAGAATGATATGCATAAATCTAAGAAGGATTTGGAAATAAACTCTATTGGCAATTGTTTCTTAACATTTAGTCATTTGAACTATATATAACTTGTGAGTATGTTGGTGCCTTTCTTAATTTGACTCTGACAATTAGGTAGAAGTAGCACATGTCATTAACAACAATAAAAGTTACAATTGTAAATTCATTCCAATCTGAAAATAAATGACGTGGTGTCCCAGATGAGTATGCATGTATTGGTCAACATTTTAGTTCCCAAGACAAAATGCTTGATGCTTGAAACCTAAAGGATGACAAGTTTATATTGGCTCACAGTTCCACAGGTGTCAGTCCCTGGAAGGCACAACACAATGGAAGAACATGGCAAAGAAACCTGCCAGTTTCATAGCAGCTGGGAAGCAGAGAACAGAGGAAAGGGCCAGATCTGTAGTCCCAAGGTCATACCTTTGTGACCTACCCAGACTCAGCAATGTGCTTTAATAAGGCATCTCTCAAACTCATCAATTGACAATCAAGCTTAGGTGCCACAATGCAATAGAGAAAACTAATTGATATGAACACTGTTCTAGATTATTTCTCCTCTATGACTATATATACTAGTCCTTTCAAAGGAAGTAATCTCATCTGGATCTCTGCTTCCTATTGGCTACTCCTCAGGATCTGTGTCACTAATGATAGTATGGTAAAGCTTAAATTATTACTCCATTTTCAAGAAGCCCACAGTCTCTACAATCCTAAAATATTGACTATAAAATAAGTATTCGTATACTTACATTTAAAAATCTCCTAATAAAATGCTTTGAATTTAACATAGTTATTATTTTGTATTAGTAAAATAGCTTATAGTATAGAGTTTAAAGCTATACAATTCATTTATTGCTTTTAACACCTAAAGCTTTAATTTTTCACTTTAGATTCTTGTTATAGATTGTGATTAGAGGTCTCACCAAAGACTCATGTGGTCATAGGTGGAGGTTTTCCAGAGGTGGCTGGATCAAGAGTGTGACTGATTCATGGTGCAATGCTAGGATTAAGGTGTGAGTGCTATCCACCCTAAGATGAGCAGCCTGGATACAATATAAGGGGCTTGCTGCTAGTTACTGGGAGTTTGTTGCTTTCTGCTTGCTATCTTCTGTCTACCATGAGCTGTTTCTCCCTTGCAATGTCCCTGTGCCATGAACCACTCTGCTTTGGAGCCAGCCAACTAGGGCCTGAAACCTCTACAAACTAAGAGCTAAACAACTTTGGGTGTTGGATATTTTGCCTCAGCAATGTCCAAAGTAGCTAAGACAATTCTTTATGATTTCATTATTTAAAATTCATATTTGAATTATCATAAATCTTTGTACAAATTTAGGCTATGTTAGAGCATCATCTTTCATTCACACACATCAGAAGTTTAATTTATCCTTTGCTATAGTCCTGGCACAGTGTCTGGTGGTTTTTAATTAGGTCATATGTTAAGGTCACAAGGGGAGATTTTAACCAAGTCTCAATCCAGACAAGATAACTGAAGTTTTGAACTGAGTATGAGTGTTTTTAAAAATTCTCAGGTGACTTTAATTTGAATTCAAGGCTAAGGATGATCAAATGAGAGGGCTACTTTTAAAGTTGTGTTCTTTAATATTAGTACTAACTACTTCCTTCTCTTGAAAAAGTGAAAGTCATATAGTTATGGTATCTACAGCTTTTCAGTTGAAGTACTTGACAATTAAAAGTGCTACTAAAATCAATTGTGATTGAAAATGGCAAATGTATTCAATAGATTTAAAGGACAGGAATCATATTGTTTGCAAAGAAAGAAACTTCTAGTGATTATAGAATTGGTATTTCATTTTTTCCTTTGAAGCTGCCTGCTAACTTAGTTCACATTGTTTTTGACAGGATCAAGGAGATGTTTTTAAGTGTTTTTCACATATGTGAGTGATTGATATAAGGAAAAGACACTGCCTTGAAGATGTTGCTAGGAAACAGTTTGAAGATGAAATCCCTACAGAACTGTCTTCCATCCTAAAATAATGTTAGCTTGTCGTGATTTAAAAAGTAGGATCTATTAATTGTGCATCCAGAGAGAATTTATTATGGTTTTATTTAAATGACTTCATTTTGGAAATAGAGATGTTCCACTGCAAGTTAAATTTGAGGAATTTTCATTTTAAAAATTTTGTATGAGGTGCAATTATAAGTGTAATAGTATCTTGTCAAAATAACTTCTAAGAGATATAAATATAAATACAATGCTGAACTCATCTTAGTTTTTTATTTAACAATAGTGTTAAAGTTACATATTCTT
Source organism: Hydrochoerus hydrochaeris (assembly GCA_004027455.1). NCBI lineage: Eukaryota > Metazoa > Chordata > Mammalia > Rodentia > Hydrochaeridae > Hydrochoerus > Hydrochoerus hydrochaeris. Next base: position 100,008 of record PVLA01001574.1, on the reverse strand, counting down.
CATTATAGAAAAATTTGATTATACAAAAAATACAAAGACCACCATAATGCCATCAAGCAGAAAGGGCATATTTGGGTGTTACTTTCTTGATTGTTTTTAGACTTTTGTATACTTAGTATCCCTGAGATTATAACATACAATAGTCAGTTGTTATTTGAAGTTGTATTATATTTTGTAAGGTTTATTTTGATTCTATGGTGAAGAATTATGAGTATAATTTTAAGGCTGCCCTAATATGTAAGACATATATAATGTATTAAATAATATAAGACAAAATACTTGACAGCTGCTTGTTAAAGGAGCAAAGTTATTTCATCTCATAGTTGGTAGAAGTTTCATTTCATAGCTGGCTTCAGCACAGGACAGCATGGCATGGGGTCATGGCAGAGAGGAAACAGTCCATGGCATGGCAGACAGCAAGTAGTGCACCTTTTTTTCCCTTTTATTTCATTCAGTCTATATGTCTGTTGGTTGATGCCACCTACACTCAATGGAGTTTCCCTCTTCAATAATTTATCATCCACAATAATGCTAAACCAACTAGTAGGCTAATCCATTTATTACATACCTATAATCCAGTATCATGATCCAGCAACTGTTTAAAAGTTGGAAAAGCCATAACAATGCTATTATTCTGTTATGATGTTTTAAAAGTTGGAAAAGCCGTAACACTGCTATTATTCTGTTATGATGTAAATCAAGCAAGTTAATTAATGAGAATAGATTTCTCTTATGGGGAATCACTGGGTCAAAATGTCAATTCTTTCAAGCCCCTTTAGATACTTTATTAAATTATTGTTCAAAAGGTTGTACTAGTTACTACTTCTTATAGTAATATAAAGAAATATTTCTCATTGGATCCATGTTAACATTGAGTATTACTAATTTTAATGCTGCACAAATTCTATAAAATATATATGGCATTTTAAAAGTTACACTTTAACTATCATTTATATTTAGCCTTATATGTGGTCTTTAAGTATGTATAAAAATTTATTTGTAAATTTTATATATGCAATTTAGTATTGCTTTTTGCATTTTCTTCTATTAAGGGATTTGGTAGATTCCCTTTATTGGTTTTATCTTAAGCTAGTTTGATTTTTACATTTAAACATTTAATTCCTCTGGGTTTATGTTGATATAAAGTGGGATTAGAATATTGATTTTCCCAAATAGCTATTTATTTGCATCAGTGTTCTTTGTGAAATATTTTATTGAAGAAAGTAAGCAATATAAATGTAAGCCTGAGTTTAAATCTCTGTTCTGTCACTTACTAACATAATGGTCATCAAAATTTTGGGCAATTTATTTATGCTGCATGCCACAGTTTTGTCAGAGATCTATAAAACTAATTAAAAGAACGAATCTGTACCATAAGGTGTAAGTCAGATAACATCTAATGTACCTAGCGAATAGAAAACACTCAGAAAATGTTCACTGTTATCAAATTGCTTTAATCTTAGAACATAACATTTATTCATGGAACTTCCTATTTGATTTTTCTATCTTGTGAAGTCATTTCATTAGCCTTGAGAATCAGTTTGCCATAAAATTTAAGGTAAAGAACTCTAAAGCTGGACTAGCTTGTACACTGAATAATGTTGGGTAAGTTGTTTCACATTTTTGTGTTTTAACCTCCCTGTCTGTAAAATTGAAGTATTTTTAGCATTTTCATCAGAGATTAAATAAAGTTTAAATATAAAGTGGTCAGTGGTAAATGCTATATTAGCACTAGTTATTTGTTCCCAATGTTCTTAGTATTCCAATATCCCCTTCACACATTTTTTTAGACTTTCTCTCTCCAGTTTAGAAAGATCCCATTTTTACTTTGAAGGAAAGTGCATCCTCTTGGAAAAACAAAACAAACAAACAAACAAAAAACCAAAACATTGAATCTTACTGGGGAAATTGTATATTTTTCTGAGTTTTCAATCCTTCTTTTAGATGTATCAGTAAATATAGCTTTTTTTACTTCTCACACTAATTAGTGAGAGCATTACCGGGTAATTAATTCTGTTTGTTAATATTGTAAGTAGGAGCTTTATTTTCCATATTTATAAATAGCCATTCCTAGCACACATTATTTAGATTACATTTATCTTCTGCTTAGCCACTTTACTGAACTCTCTTAATTCTAGTGTTTCATCCAAATACTTTTTCACTGGTATCCTAGTATATATTCACAATGTATGCAAATAATAATTTTGCTTCCTCTTTTCTACTTCTTTGAAACTCAATTTTAATTCACTAAGTAATGTATTTGTTTTTAGAGTATTGCTAAATCCATGTATGTAGCAAATATGCAGTGAATATTTTTGTGTTTCAGGAATATTAAAGGAACTCAATTGAACAGACAGCACAGCCAAAAGCCTGGTCCATAGATGACTTTAATTCTAGTACCATGATATTTGCAGTTCTTGCCATAAACTCAGGGTCTTACATATGCCAGACAAGTACTCTTCCACTGAACTATTCACTCTTTAGGGATTTTTTTCAGTTAATTTGTTTTATATAGTTGGGTGCACTTATATTTGGTGCATATATATATTTATAATTATTAACTCTTTCTCTTGGATTGTTCCCTTTGCAAAGGTATACTGACCTTCTTTGAATCTATTAAACAGTCTAAGCTTGAAATCCAGTAACTATCTCTGCTTTTTTCTGGGTTCCCTTCATATGGAGTATTGTTTTTCACCCTTTGACTTTCAGTCTATGAATTTCTTTTCTGAATTAAATGTGTTTTAGTATGCAGCATATTGTTGGTTCTTGCTTCTTAATCTATTCTACCAGTATGGGTTTTTTTGATGGTGAATTGACACCATTAACATTGATGGTTATAATTGATATGTAATGGCTTACCCTTGTCATGTTATTTTCTATTGTTGGCTCCTCTTTTCTCCCTCTCTGTTTAATTGTTTGGCTTGCCTTGTGGATTCATTCTGTTGGGGTTCATAGAGTTGTAATACTTTGTTATGTCTTTCTAGAATATCTTTCAGAACATTTTGGAGTGCTAGTCTGCTGTTCATGAATTTTCTCAGGTGTTGTCATAAAAGTATCCTATTTCTCCTTCAATTTTGAAAGATATTTATGCAGGTTAAGTCACTCCGGTTTGGAATTTATTGTCTTTTACAGTTTGAAATACTTCATTCCAAGCTCTTCTTGACTTGAGGGTTTGTGTTGAGAATTTTGCTGTGATTATGATGGGTTTTTCTTGTGGCATGATTTGTCTTTTTTCTATAACAGGATTTAATATAATATTCTTATGTTGAATTTCTGGGATCTTTATTATATGCCTTTGTGTAGTTCCCCCCACCCTTTTCAATCATGGATAATTGGAATTCTATATGCTTCACTTATCTGTATGTCAAATTCTCTTTCCCTGCTTGCAAGTTTTCTGCTATGACTTCTGTGAACAGGCTTGTTTTTTTTTTTAAATGTCATTTGTGGTAACTCCTGCTTTTTCACTGACTCCATTTAATCTTATGTTATTCATCTTTGTATCATCTGGCAGCTGCTGTACTGAGTTCTTGTGTTCCCTGCTATTTTTAAGAAATCATTATTTTCCTGATTACTAACCACAATTTTGTCTTCTATATCTAAAATTCTGTCCTCACATTGGCTCATTTTGCTGCATATGCTTTTAATGGAATTTTTAATCTCCTGGATATCTTTTTGAATTTGTTGCATGGATTCCATTTCTTTCCTATATTGGGCATCTATGATTTTCATCATTTTCCTAAGCTCCTCAAATTTTTTTATTTGTATCTGCTCTAGCATCACTAAACATGTTTTTCACTATGGTTCCCATCTCTGTAGTTATATGAGAAATTATTTCAGATTTTATTTTTTTCTAGCACCTCATTCATTTGCTTTGTCACTGCTGCTGTTACCACATCAGAGAGTCCAGGTAGATGGCTCCTAGATTTACCACTTCATTGCCTCCTGGGTTTGCCTTTGATGAGTTGGAAGTCTGATGTCACATCTTATTTAAGTGTCCTCTCATTTTCTATTTTCCCAGCAAGCCAGTTGTAACTTTTTAGCAGGATAATGGATAATCCTAACAAGCCTGCACCTTTAGTTGCACTGAAGTTCAAGCTGACTTCTATCTGTGAGGGTGAACTAGACCCATTCAGCCTGCAGCAGTCTGCACTCCCTCTGGCTTGCACTTGTCTCCCTGATAACTTGAACTCTGCTCCCTAACTTCCTACTGACTTGAATTCAGCTCCTGTATTAGGGTTTTACTAGAGAACACAGATATAGCACAAGATATACAAATATATAAAAAATGACTTACGATGGTCAGCCATAGAGTTGGATGACAAAGTGTACAAAGGTGTCTTCACACTGGAGACCAAAGGATTCAATCCAAGGTCTGGAGTTCACCCCAGTGTCCAGTGCAAGTCCACACTAGCAGGCTGATGGGTCTGTGACAGAATGCTGAAAGGTCTACAATGGAAGGCTGAAGAGTCTATGCCAGAAAGCTGAAGAGTCTACACTGGAAGCCAGGTGATGACATCCAAACCAAAAGTGAAGACTGGAGCTTCTCCAAAGAATGGAATGTCTTTCCTCCTTCTCTTTTATTCTGTACAGGTGATGATCCACCCTAGGGTGGGTTTTCTACACCCTAGGGTATAGAGTTGCTAAGCCCATTTAGTTAAGCTGCTAAATGTCTGAAGTTGACACAATCACATCAACCACTACAGCTACCTTCCCCAACACTAAGAGCTACTATTTGGATCCAACAGTTGCTCTGAATTCTGAGCTCCATTGCTCCCTCTCCAAAATAGCTCCCCACCAATCACCCATGTGTCTTCATGTTTGATCAGCCCCTCCCAAGCAGTGAGTCCAGGAGAAAGCACAGCCTGCCATTACCTCCTTTTTCATTGAAGTCTCTCTCTTCATTCTCCCCAGGGGCTTCAGTTCTAGCTTAAGACTCTTCCTGGGTCCTAAGACCCACCTCAATCCTTCTTCTCACAGTGCTATATTCCAGTGTCTGGACACCAAATCTCAGACAGGCTCCTGGTCTACTGCTCACTATTCTACCATCTTCCAAGAAGTTGATTTGTTAGTATTTTGTTGAAATTTTTGTGACTGTGTTTATTAAGAGTATTGTCCTGTAGCTTTTTTAATATATGAAAACAGTTTTTTAAAATATAGGAATACTCCAAACCCAGTGAGGTAGAAGCTTATATGCTCTCTTTATCAGACGAAAAGGGGAGATGCAGGCAACTGAGTAGACAGTGAATTTGTAATTTTCCTGATCAGTAAGATTCCTGGGAAGGGACTGGTGATGGCTGAGCTCTTTTTGGGGATCCATCTTTAAACAGATAAGAGAGAACTGAGGAAGCTTTTGCCTGCACCTACTGTTCCCCCAGTGACCTCAATTGAAGGCAATCTGTACAACAAAGCATTACATCTTGATATGGGATTCCCTAAACTGCCTCAAAAGTATCAGTCTTTCAAATACTGTGTATAGGTTTGCATTACAGACATTCCTTATTTAATGACCAAATCCTGTTCCTGCATCCAGGTCATTAAATGAGAAATTGTATATATTGTGTACATTACAATACTCAGAACAAAGAAATGGTCAAAGAAAACTTCCATTTGATGACTTTGCTTTTATTTGCACAACTCTTACAAGCAGTATTGTGATGTATATCAGAACATAAAACTACAATATTGTACTGTACAGTACAATCAGCAAAAGTTACATTACTTTGTAAATAAGATGTACTGTATAAGAAAAAGACACCAAGTATCTATAAATAAGATTTACAGAAGTATATATGAAAAAAAAAGATATGCTCTAAGTCCATGCCTTGGGTTGTAAGTCCAAACAGTCATTAAACAAGTAGATCATTAAACAAAGAACCTTTATATTTAAAGAGATGTTTTATAGCTTCACTTACATTATAAAGATAATTTAAGATCATAAAAAAACAAAAACTATGAATTCAAATTCTAGTGATCATGGTAGGTAGTCTTACTTATACCCTGATTAATTTACTTTGTGATAATGTAAATGCTCTTATTCTTTGATAAACTTTTTAAAAGTTTGAACTGTAATAGCATTATCAGTTTCCACAGGTGTATACATGTATATGTTAAAAACTATTCACAGCCTCAAAATGCAGTTACAAATTTTTTATAGAAACATGTGAAAATAACTTTGCTTTGGAAAAGGACTCCATTGTATGTCAGTTTAACTTTTAGAAAGTAATATTTTAAGTATTTAAAGGTAATATTGGAAGTATAACTCAAATCTGCAATCACATTGATTACCTGTGATGTTTAGGAAATTGGAAAAAGTCATGGTATGTTTATAATTTTACTTTGTTTGGTTGTTCTGGATTAAGATTAGGACTTTACAAAAATGTAGTCAATAAACTGAAAGCAAACAAATAGCCATAGCTGTGTGCATTTGCTTTTGTGGTTTCCAGAAATTACTATTTTCATATTTCTATTGCTGAAATGGGAAAGAATGAAAGACATTTTATCAAATAAAATTCCTGACTCAGAGAAAGAAGCAGAGCTTTGGCAGGGTTAGTAAGTGACTATGGGATCACTTTAGAAGTTTAGTAATACACAGAAAAAAAAGGAGTGTGGCAAGCTGGGCAGCTCTCCACAAACAACGAGGTAGAAGAATTTAAAGATGCAGAAGAAGGGAAAGATCCTTGTCCAGGACTCAAGAAAAAAAATCACTCACAGAATGGACTGTCTTGTGGACAAAGAGTGTTTCCTGTCACACAGTTTATCCCATGATACCCAGCTCCTGTTTCAAAGGCCTGAGTACCAGGTGTTTGGTGCATGGGGCCTTTCCATTGAAATTTCTTGAGAGATTTTGACTGAAATTGTCAAAAGTTAAAGCTATTGAGAATTCCTTCTCAGGTTATTCTCTATAACCTTTTAATTTATGTCAGAAAATTTATTTCCCTTTTGTTCAATGAATGAATTTATAGGAGAAGGAGATTCTTTAATTGGTTTATGAGAAGTAAGTAGTACTTACTTAATAAGTGGAATCACTGGTCTTCTTAATAAGTGGAATTACTGCCTAGATATTAGACCTGTGGCCAGAAAAAAAAACCTGAATGGTATATATATAGTGATTAGGTGGTGTTTTGGACACACTGAATGTAACACTAGTGTATTAGTAAGACTAAAGGTCTTTGAATAACCATAATAAATTTTGTGTTGTACATTCAGAAATAGTACACAAAATAAGAAAGGAAATTCCTCTATTCTACAACTTCTCAGTGTCCAACATTTTTATTACAAGAAACTGAAATTATAATGATGATGTTCCTTAAATCTTTAAAACACCCAAGAAACAATTTTTAAAAAGTCTGTTGTACTTCAGAAGAAACCATAGAAAAAGGCCCAAACTCTTTCTCCTACACTTGGAGAGGAAGTCAAAAATGTGGTGGGAAAGTGAGGAACAGCAGGGCCCTGCCAATAGACACAGCTGTCACTGCTTCCTTCCCTTTAAAACCATTGTTAGATACCTACGACAGGATAATATAATTCTACATTTATATTTATTGTTTCATTTTTCTTCCTTTGATTTACCTTAGAACATGTGTCTATTATTGATTTTCGGATATTGTTACTCTGCCAACTTCTAGCTCATCTTTAAATTTAAGTTTCATTTATTCATAATATTTATGATTTCCTCCTGAATGACTGAGAGATTGTGTGTGTATGAGCATGTGGGGTCCTAATTATTTACATCATTAAACTTTAATTGATCTTTTTATTTCTATGGCCTAGTATAGTGTCTCACACAAAAGAGCTCAATAAATATCTGTTGAATAAATTATGAAAATGAAGTTACATCATTGATAAACCTTAAACCAGAGAATACAAGGAGATATACTTTCTGAAAATGCAGTTGAGTTTTTTACTGTTAGCTAAGCTTTAGAGATCTGGAAACATATTCCCTAATGTAACTTTTTTTTTTATTTAGAGGAAAAAAGCAAAACAGAAACAAGGATAGAAATAATACAGAATTTCAAAAAAAAAAAGTAAAAAATCACTAGTTGATAAATTGCATATTATTATCTTAGAAGTAGTTGTTCAAGTCACAAAAAGCATAAAAAGTGGACAATCAAACAATGACAGTACAAACCATTCTGCTATAATTTTTTAAAATCATTTTTAAAAATTTAATTTTAAGGGAAATAAGAGCAATAAAATGAATCAAGACAGTGATAAGGCTGTGGGAAATCTACAGTAGTTACTGTATTGCTAATTAATGTAAGAGCAATAGCTTCTCTTAGCAGTAGGTATCCAAAGGCAGATTTACTAAGATGTCTCTGAGGCTTTTACTTAACTACAGTCCAAATCTGTGAAATTTGAGAATTTGCCTTTACTGCTAACAACTGAGGTTTGCACAAACCTTTTCAATACTTAATAAGTATTTGTTGATTGATGAGACTCGGATTTGATATAATGCAACGTTTTGAGAGAAAATAATAAAAGATTGTTATGAATTATTGAATGCTTTTCCTTAAGAGTTCAGTTTTTGCTGATCTACGTCTTCTATAATTTTATATGACAGTTGATATTTATTCACTCTTGCCCTATTGAGAATTTAATTAGTATTTGATACAAATAAAACTACAAAGACGTAAAGCTTCCTGTCTATCTCGAGACCATGGTATCAATATAAACCTGATACCTCATATCTGCAGGCATCAGGATATAGGACTTATGGATTGCCCTCAATATCTGTTCTAGTGATGAAGCCTTTAAAAGTTTTGTGTACAACAGAGCTATCATAACCTAAAACACTTAGGATTAAATATTATAGTGACATTTTCTTGCAGAACCATTCAGCAACAACTCATTGCCTTTGGCAGAAACTAAAAGTTAAATCCATTACCTTTATGGTCCTATAGTTTGACTACACAGCTCTTCCCACTAATCTTTCAAATGATCCTATGTGAGTACGCTCTGCCCATAGTAATTTTTTTAGTGTTATTTGAATATGACCTTTGTTTCCTGCATTGTGAATTCACTGTTACTGCTTCCTCCTATTCAAGTGAATGTGCTTGCAATGGTTTTTTGGTTACTAATTACTCAATAAGCTTATTCAACAGATATTCCCTGAATATCTTCAATGTGTAAGGCATCACGGTATGTAATGTATAATATATATATATATATATATATATAGGAATGAGACAGTCCTTGATGATTTAGAAATTCCTCACTGAATATGTATCTCTTACACTGCTTCTACAAAAAGTCTGGATATGCTAGCTTTTGAAAAACATATGTGAAATAATAACCAATACAATATTATAATTTATTTACCTTTGTGTGATTAATTTGTTGTGTATTCCAAGAAAACAAAGCAACATTGTTGGTTTTAGAATAAGAATCACAAGTGTGTCAGTGGTTAAATTTCACAAATGTTCATGGAGATCCCTTTATATGTGTTTCAAAAATAAATGCTTGTTAAAAAAAATGTCTGCTTTTTAAAGACTGATTTCTTTCTTTTTATTAGTACGTTTGTGATACATAATAAATACATTCATTATGTGGAGTTGGTACATATACACATCACATACTTGAACTTTCAAAAATGAACCGAAGTCCATTCAAAAGAAAAATCTCTTGTCTAGGACTATGGGCCTAAATTATTTAAGTATAAGTTACTCCTTAGTTTAAGTACTGATACTGTGAACTACAGTCAGCAGTTCTTTCCTTTTATGGAAAAGGCAGACTGCCACAGATTCTATCTTCTCTCTCAAGAGGAAGGTGCCTTGCCTGTGGTATATCTCTTAACCTGAACAGCAGCTCATACAAGTTACAAAATCATCAGTCTCATCATCCCCACATGAATAGTTCTCTTATCAGAAGGCATTAAGAAATTCTAAGTGCTTTAGGGCAGGAGAAGCTGAATGAATGCCTGCTCTTTTATGTGCAGGACACACAGATACCATGTTCAGCAGGGCAGCTGTTAACATCCTGAGCCTTTGCAGAGGCGTGAAAGCAAATGGCTTAGAGCACAGCCTCAAAGGAGGGTGTCAGAAATGAAGCTTTTCAACTGGACGTGGGAGCTCTGCAAAAGAATATCACCGAACGTGGGGGGTGGGGAGGATTACAGTTTAGGAAGGCTTCAAGCTCTCAGTGTAAATTGAATGAGCCCTTCCATCTGGCACTCTTCTTCCCAGGTCTTGTCTCTTTGTGGGTGTCCGTGAAAACAAAAGAGAAAGAAGTTTGAGTGTTTTGAGCACTGTGACTTGCTTATTATATAGTAGTTCTAAATCCCTTGTAAATAATTGTTCATAACAAAAATGCTTCCTAATATATTGTGATGCACTTTAGAACTAGCTGGTATTATGTGTGTAGCACGGGAATCTATATCAGGGTATGGGCCAAATTTCTCAAGTGATAATCCTACAATTGTCTAAAGGAAAGAGGGAAAGGGAAAGATAAATAAACATGAGATGAATGAAAGAGAAAGAAGAAAGAGAACCTGTTACACTCATATTGTTAGACACTTTAGTATGGGATTTATTAAAGAAGAGTGGAGAAAAGAAAAAGCAGAATTCCCCTGGACATTACTTCAGTGCCAGTATATGCCAGTGATTTGCCAGCCAGTAAAGGCTGGTGAGCTCAAATGGGTTGTGAGATGCAGTGTCCAGTAGGAATGCCTCACATCTGTTTGGTCTTGGAACAGAGAGTGGTCTCAGGGACAGGCATGTGCTCCAGGTTCTTACTTCTGGTCATTCTGTTGTTTCTGCTGTTGGGGAGAAGTGAATCTGCCCTGTAACTGGCACGTCTTTGTGAGATTTATTTGTTTTCCTTTGCTGCCGTTCGGCCAGGTCCAGGGAAGTGAGAGTGTTGGCTGTGGCTTCCTGCGTGGTCTTTCCTCAAGAGAAACACAAACAGCAATACTTTCCCACTAGCAAGAATAGCTTAGCTTCTTTATCCTGCTGCTGAGGGATGTGATCAGGAAATTACAAATGATGGAACAACAGTTGACACAATGAAGTATATCATCGTGAGATAACAAATGTGTGATCAACATGGGAAAGATGTTTTTATATCCAACTACCAAAAAAGCCATTAAATAAAATTAATTACCTGCTGCCAGAGTGATGACTCACTGTCCTGTTGAAATAGGCAATGTTTTCAAGTGAAGGAAGAAATAGTATATATAGCACAGAGAAGCTCAAAATATGAAAAACTTTGCATTATGGTCAGAGTGGGCATATCCCAACTGCAAGACAGAGACTTCCAAAAACACTCAATATTAATTGTTATCTATAAAGGCTTTAAAATATTGATACTTAGAACATCCATTTTAAGAGTAACATGGATAACTCAAAGTAATCAAGGGCAAAGCCTCAGTGATACATTTTCTGTTACCTACTTTTATCTTTTTATCTTCATTTAAGAAAACTAAAGAAATTTCAATTCATTTATGGCAAGTGCTTTGTATTATAAAGGTGATTCATTTGTTTTACATATAATCTCTATTTTATAAATAGATAAATTGATAGACATTGTAATGAATCATGTGTTATGAATTATATTGTTACGAATTATATCTAGATGTCCCCCATGAACCTCATGTACTCAGAGGTGGGCTTTTTGGAAGGTGATTGAATGGAAGGTGATGGTTGTGTTATAGTTAAATGCGCTGTTAGCTGAATGTACTGTTAGGAGGAGAAAGGTGGTAAGAGAGGTAAGGGCCTGACTTTGTCAGGTGATCCCTGGGGGTTCCTTTCTTATCCTTCTGCTTCTTGGGGAAGGCCAACTACAGATGTAGCTGAAAAAAAAAAAAAGAGCCAAATTAAATTTGTCTTTCTTTAATTTATGAATTCAGTGGAATCCTGTCTCTGTCTCTCTGTCTCTGTCTCTCTCTGCATTCCTCCCTAACCACCCTGATGAGCCCATGACCAACAATAATAAATTAATATTTATTAAACAATTTCACAGTAAACATTTTTTACATGACTAATCTCATTTGGTTTTAATAGTACTCCTATGAAATTGGCATTCCTTTCACATTTCCCATGAAAGGGAAATGAAGGTCACAGATAAAGCAACTTGCTCAAATTCAAAAACTAAAATGGTGGGGGTAACATTCAGACAAGATCTGCCTGGCTTCCCTTGTTCTATTTTGATGATGTGTTGGCACAAATTCCCACATACTGTGATTGTTATCTGGAAAGAAAGTGTTAAATAACATCCTTGACTGAGAAAATTCCTCTACATTTTATTTTCAATTCCTAAAATCACTTGCTCTGTGTGGGCATGACTAATCCTTTATTTAGTCTTATCCCACTTTTCCATTCTGTACATAGAATTAATGGGTAAATAGACCAAACAGGCCTTATATACTCCACTGAAATGAAGAATCTGAAGGACATGTTCACACGAATTTTTCTTTATTTTTCAATTCTACTTCTCCATTTCTTTTTCTTTCCGGGCAGTGCTGCTTCCTCTTCTACATACCAAAACTGCAGGAGTATCTCCTGCTCTTAAACTTGAATATCTGTGACAATCATATAGAGTACTCAAATTATGCTAATGTATTAGTAAATAAATTAGAACTATTTAAAATCCAATAATCATGGTTACCATTAAACTGGACATGCTTGGTAATCTGTAAATGTCTCTACATATATTTGTCTAAGTTAATCTTTAAAAAGTAATTTGTATTGCCAACATTTTGACATAATTTTTTTCTTTAACTTTTCATTAAAGGAGCTTATTTTCTTTTTTGTGTATGACCTAGCAGAAAAATTAGAAGCCAAAAGGCAAACAAAGTACTCAAGTCCACCTTGTTTTGTGAGTGACAAAGCTTAGAAAGATATAACCAAGCTGTACACATCTAAGTGAATAATTTGCATTTAGGACATATTTACATACTAATGATAACATAAATGATTGAAATAAAAAGCTAAACATTTCCTCAGATAATTTAATTGATTTTTCTGCCTCCTGAAGATTATTCTTCATTCTTTACCTTTTAAAAACAATTTGATGTTTCTTCTTATCTGTCCTGCCTGGTGATAAAAATTAACTCAAATAACAGTTTTACATTCCCGATGATATAATTCTGGTAGATATATTGGTAGATACATAGTTACTACTTTCTCAAATGTGTCTAAGAATGAAATTGTTTAAAAGTTAATCTTGACTAAAGTCATCTGTTGATTATATTTTGCAGTGATATTATAAATATTTCCTGGTGATAATTTGACCCATATCCACTGTACTTTTTACAATAATTCAGGCTTTTGCAAGAACAAATGATTTACTCACTACAGAGTAAACAATACACTAAAAAGAAAAAGGTTTTAGCTTAATTTATGTATTATAAGTAAACATTTTGGGCAGCCTTGGCATAGTCTTGTGTTTCTTGAATATCAAGAATAGACATGTTCTCAAAGTTCAACATAATTTAAATAAATAGGATCTCATATTTTTCTTTAACATACCAATACAATGAAAATAATCAGTAGGGGATTCTTTTTGGATAATATCTATTTCCGTATTGAACACTACAGCATTAAGCATTTTTCTTTTAGAATTGCTTTATTGCTTTACCTTATGTTTCATACTTAATTCAATATAAGAATTCTGCTATACTCATATAATCTCTGAAAACATGGTTTGATCTTTTCCAGTTAACACTGTGCTTGGATTCTATTGAAGAAATCTTTCTAATGCACTGAAATATCTTATTTTCAAGGAGTTTCAGTAAAAATTTGAGTTTCCACGTAATCAAATGACTTCAATCTTAAAGTACAGCACCTCCAAACCATATGCCCTGCCTACCACAACGAGCCCTGTACCTCCAGTGCTGTATTTTACAATGCTTCCAATTGAAATATTCACTTTTACAGTGTGAATAGCTCAGAAATTGAAATCAGTGTTTCATTACCCTAACTTGTGTATCTGTCCCTCCCCTCTCCTTTCCTCTCGCTTCTTTTCTTGATGCAGGTGTTTCATATCATCCAATTGCCATAAAGATAAAGCTTTTTTTTCTTTAAAAAAATTGAACTGAGTGGCTTCTAAACAGATGAAAATGTGGTTGCTGGTCAGTCATCTTGTGATGGTACTATTCACAAGCTGCCTCGGAGGTAAGAAAACACCCTTTCTCTCATCTCTGTAAGTTATGTCAACAGGATTAGTATGGTTTCCTTTTCATTATGTCTGTTGTATGATGTTAGAATTGATGTTAGATTTCTTTTGCCATTTGAGTCATAAAACTAAATACATTTGATATTTTAAGGTTTGTCCCAATTTACAAAACTTTTACTTTCAGTTAAAAACTCATAAGATACAGTCATCACATAGAAGTGTGCCAGTGAAGGTTTAAAATTGAATGGGGAAATATCCCTGATGTTAGCCTTTGTGGGACAGTCAATTTCAATCTAACATAATTTAATGTGGAGTTGGAAAAGATACGCCACAGATTCCTACTGTATAGCATTTTCACTATCCAGATACTTAGGCTAAAGTAACTTCAGTAAGTAATAGTAAAATGCAGTTAAAAAAAGAAATTAAGAAGTAATGGATTTTAAACCCATATTCTATTTGTTCTTTACATAGTTATTGATAAGTTATTATATTTTTAACTTTTTCCATGTTTAATAATTGATTCATAAAATTCTTGACAATGAATAATCATGTCAAGAGTGTTAGAACTGGTTCAAACACACTGTTCAGTCTTACAGATCTTTCAACAGTTTAATCAATCTTAGGAAAACCATATTTAAAATAATACTCAATGTGTGTAGGATAAGAAGAGTAATGAAATAATTTTGAGAGTCTTTTAGTTTAGAGTAAATATATTTCAAAGATAATATATCTCTTTCAAAGAGAAATATGAAGCATTAGTGATAATTTCTTTGAGAGAATGTATGTTGTATTTTTACTTGAACATAGCAAGTTTTCTAGCAGTTTTTCTAACATGTTAATCAAGAACCTTAGCTCTGTAAGTGCTTGTTATACTGTAAGTGCTGTCTCATCCAGGAATACATGTCTCATACTGTTTTATGTCATTCTCTGCTGACCACTTTATGAGGAACCTGAGAAAGAGTCCATAAAATTTCTTATTTTCAGGGAAATAAAAAATAATATTTTATTTTGAGTAGTAAAGTTTATTATGTTGAATCTAGTTTCCAAAACAGGATGATTTCATTAGTACCTAAACTTTTATCAACATCCATGTGTATATATATATAGATATATATATGTTTTTAGACACAATCATTGCATATATGTGTATAAATATGAATTACATACAATGTAAAGATAATAATGAAAAATTTTGGCTGTTATTGTGGTGAAGCCTTATTTTTATGAATGAGGTAAAACAAAAAATATATTACATTATCAAAAATTTATAATCATTTTATTCACTGAAAACTTTAGGTCACCATCTATGAAACATAAATCTCTGTGCAGATACAAGGATATTTCAGCTTTAACAATGAGGGGCCAGTGCTACTGTATTGACTAGATTCTCATTTGAGAAATTGAAACCACAACTCAAACACTTGTTTTAGAACCAATTTTTCCTTTTATTTTTAGAGTTTACCTGGCACAGAAGATATGGTCATGGGGGTAAGTACTTGCAAGGGTACACCTTTGAAATATCTTGGATCATATTTTATTTTCTGCTTTAAGCTATTGCCTGTGTAAACTTAGGGGTGAATAATTAATACTAGATTGCTTAGAAATTTTGTGAGATTTTTTTGTTCATTTATTTGTTTTAAGATCATAAGACAACTTGTTTGATTACTGAAGTGGCACTATAGTCAGTGAAAAATAGCCAGTGCAGTCTATATATTTGTTTCATGCTTTGTAACAATGCTATGCAAGTAAATTCCAAAGCAATATTATAAATATTGTCACTATCTAACTTATTTTTGAAAGCTTCTTTTCTCACTACAGGAGAGAAAACTAAAGTTGGAACTGTAAGATTCAGTTCAACTAAGAATGTACAGATGTCTCAAATTTTATTATTTCATATATATTAACTATAATGAACAGTCATGCTAATTGACAGTCTACTTTGACTACTGAAAAGTTCTTGCAGAAACAGGCAGAATGGTGTACTGAAACAAATACATGGTCTAGAAAACGACCAGCTTATATTTGTATCTTCAGCCTGGTATTCAGTAGCTGATCTTGTGATTTTGTATAAATTTTCAACTTCTAGGAGATTCAGCTTTTCAACATCTAAAAATCACAAGATTGTTTTGAATACTAAAGAAAGAATGCCATGAAAGTTTAAAGCAGACTGAGTAATTTACTATGTATTCAATGAACATAATAAAACTGATAACATAAAAACCACTACATAATATCCAGTAGGTCAAGGGAATGTGTTTTTCAAAGAATCTTAGTGTCTTTCTTAAACAGAATTCCTACTGGTTTCTTGGACCAATTAATTTCATGATTCTTCTAAGGCATTAAAATTGCTATCTAAGCCTTCCCATGGTTGTAGAAAAAAAGTAATAAATGGCTCAGTTTCCTTTAGGATAAGTATAGTGATTGAATTAATAGATCTTTTGCTGAACCTTGCACAGTATTATCCTGGAAAGGTATTTTCCCTGGAACTATACATGCTTGTTGAGTTAATAGAGCAATGAACTCAGGAAGTGTATTGGTGGAGGTGTTGAGATTCATGTTAAAAATCTCATGCTGATCATAACAAAGAAATGCAAATATTTGTTTGGGGTAATTTGCTTTTCAAGAGCCCATAAATGTTCCCCAAAGAAAATAATGAAAACTACTGATAAATCATCAGCTGAAACCCATTGTTTTATTCAGGCTTCAAAGTCTTAGGAAACCAAGAACAGCCGCAGGTGTATTAACTGGTTATTAACACGCATTAAACAGGCACGTGGATGAACATAAACATGCAGAAAAATTATTTTAAAATTGTATAATGCACTCTCAGATGTTATTGGGCAAGTTAAACTGCAATAACCCTTTTTTGACTTTGAGGTTTGTAACTATAAATAGACTAGCAGAACTTTTCTAATAGGTCATAAATTAGCAACAGTTTCTTGTAATAAGAATCAGAAGAGAAAAACCCTTGTACTCCTGTGAAAGCAAAGACTGTTTTTAAGAAAGGAAACAGGCTATTTATCTTACTGGAATAGCCATCCATGCAGGCTTGTTGCTGTCTTAATGGCCTCAGTTGTTTGATAGCCACAGCTGATTGCCACTGAAGCTGCTCCCTCTACAGGGACAGACTCTTAAAGGTAATTTCAACGATTTTTATGCCCAGGAGGTATTCATCTTTTTCCTGATTAATAGTTAACAATTTAAAATAATTGTTGGTTTTAGTTCTTATCCTCCTTAGCCTTCAAAGATTCATGTTTGAAAACATTTTCTATTCCAATCTCCTTTCTAGTTGGCACACTAGTAGGGATCTTGAATAGGGACTATCTGGGCTCCAGTTGTTCCCCTTGCTATGTCTCTTCTGGTCTTTTAAAGTTAGCAATAAGATATTCATCTCCAAATATACTAGCAGCCTGAAATGCCACTCATTTCTCACTAGGAGTCAGTATTTCACCTAGGAACATCATGTCTTTCCAGTCCAATTCATAGGTTTGATTAAGTCTCCTAAACACCTATTAATCTATTCATCAGGATGATATGAAAACTATCTCAGATCTTTTGTTCTTAAAAAAGCAAAACAGAAAAAAGGGTAGAAATATTACAGAATTTCAAAAATAACAGTAAGAAATCAATATTAATTAATATATTACATATTGTTGTCTTAGAGGTAATTGTTCAAGTTACAAAATTGAAGCATAAAAATGAACAGAAATCAAATGATGACAGAACAAACTATTTTTTTGATGAGCTAACAGAGAATTAGTGGTATGGTTATCTGTCTTGCACATTAATCATACAGTTATATATGTATACCTACAAGTTGTTCTTTCCTTTTGAGCACTTTCTTTCCCTTTCATTATTACAATATATATTGTATATTTATATCTTATTACTCTATCAGTTTATTATGATTATGATTATTTTTACACTAGGGAGACAATATTATATTTACAAGTGTGAGTCTGATTTATTTCACTTATGAGTATAGTCTTAAGTTGCCTCCATTTACCTATAAAAGCCTCTAGTTTATCCTTTTTAATAGTCGAGTAATATTCCATTGTATAAAACTATCACATCTTTTTCATCCATTCTGTGGATGCTGGGCATTTTGGTTGTTTCTAAGATTTAGCTATTAAAATTGTGCTGCTATAAAAGTGGGTGCACATATATTGCTGTGACATGGCATTTTCAATTTTTCTGAGAAAATACTCAGAAGAGGAATAGCTGGATTGAATGGAACTTCCAAACCTAGTTTTTTGAGGAATCTCCAAATTGATTTACACAGTGGCTGCACCCATCTATACTCCCACCAACGGAGAAGTGTTCCTTTTTCCCCACAACCCCGCCAACATTTGTTATTGGTTATTTCTTGATGGCAGCCATTCTTTCTGGAGTGACATGGAATCTCAATGTTGCTTTAATTCACATTTTATGAATGACCAGTGATGGTGAACATTTCTTCATATATTTATTTGTCATTTGTATATCTTCATCTGAGAAATGCATATTCATCTCATATACCCATTTTTGAAGAGGGCATTTTGAATTTGGGGAGCTTGATGTTTTTCAATTCTTTATATGTTCTGGATATAAGTCCTTTGTCTGAAGAACTGCTGGCTAAAATTCTTTTCTATTCTGTGAGTTTTCTTTTCATTTTGTTAGGGATTTATTTTGAAGTGCAAAAACTTTTAAATAAGATGAGATCCCAGTTGTTGATTCTTTGAAGTGCTTCCCATGTGCTTTGCATTTTATTCATGAACACTTTGACTTACCCAGTGTCTTTAAGATTTCTACCTACCTTGTCTTCCAGTAGATCTAGTGTTTCTATTTTGATGTTTAGATATTCAATCCATTTTGACTTTAGTTTATTGCATGGTGATGCACAGGGGTCTAGTTTCAGTCTTCAGCATGTGGAAAGCCAGTTTTTCAATCACCATTTATTAAAGAGGCTATCTTTCTTCTAGTGAACATGTTTAGCCTCTTTGTCAAAGATAAGGTGTTTAAATGTCTTTGGAGTTGTGCTTCCATCTTCTAATCTGTACCATTGATCCTCAGGTCTATTTTATTGCCAGTACCATGCTGATTTTATCACTGTAGCTTTGTAGTATATTTTCACATTTGGGATTGAGATGCCTCTTGCCTTGCCTTTCTTGCCCAGAATTACCTTTGCTATTCTAGGTTTCATCTGTTTCCAAATGAATTTTAGGAATATTTTCTCTAGATCTCTAAGGCATATTACTGGTAATTTGATTGGGATTGCATTACATTTGTATAACAGTTTGGGGAGTATGACCATTTTCACAAGATTGGTTCTTCCTAATCAAGAACAAGGGATATCTTTCCATTTTCTAATATCCTCTTCAATCTTGTTTATTAGAGTAGCATAATTTTCAACATATAGGTCTTTTACATTCTTTATTAGGTTGATTCCTTAATATTTCATTTTTTTGGATGCTATTATGGAAGGTGTCATTTCCACAATTTCTCTCTCAGTGAGTTTTTGTTTGTGCACAGGAATGCTATTGATTTTTGAGTGCTGACTTTGTATTCAGCTACACTGTTGAATTTGTCTATTAACTCTAGTAGTCTTCTGATAGAATTTTTAGGGTATTCTATGTAGAGTATCATGTCATCTGCAAATAGTGATAATTTAACTTCTTCCTTTCCTATCCTTATTCCTTTTATTTCTCTCTCTTGTCTAAATGCTCTGGCTAATGTTTCCAGAATTACCTTTAATAGGAGTGGCAATAAAGGAATCCTTCACTTGTTCTGTTTTTAGAGTAAAAGTTTTCAGTTTTTGTCCATTTAGTATAATGTTGGTTGTTGTTCTGTTATAGATGGCCTTTATCAGAGTGAGGTACATACAATCTATTCCAAGTTTCTATAGGGTTTTTATCATGAACAAGTGCTAGACTTTATCAAAAGATCTTTCTGTGTTTATTGAGATGATCATGTGATTTTTATCTTTGGCTCTGTTGATGTTGTGTATTGCACTTATTAATTTGTGTATATTAAACCATCCCTCCATTCCTGGGATAAATCTCACTTGGTCATGATGTATAATCTTTTTGATGATTTGCTGCATTCTATTTGCCAGTATTTTATTGAGAATCTTTGCATCAATGTTCATTAGGGAGACTGGCCTAAAGTTTTTCTCTTTGGTAGTGTCTTTCTCTGATTTTGGTATAAGGGTGATACTTGCCGCCAGGAATGAGTTAGGGAGGATTGCTTCCCTTTCAATTTCTTTGAAGGGTTTGAGGAGTATTGGCATTAAATTTTCTCTAAATTTCTTGTAGAAGTCAGCAGTGAATCCATCAGGACCTAGGCTTTTCTTTGTTGGTAAGTTTTAAATCGCATTTTCAATTTCAGTAACTGATGTTGAGTTATTCAAAATTCTGATATCTTCTTGAGTCAGCTTTGGCCAATTCATAGATTTCTAGAAATCTGTCCATTTCCCCTGTATTTCCCACCCTATGTGGGTAAGGATTTCAAAGTAGATATTCATGATCTTTTTTTCTGAGTTCCTGCCACATGGAGTATTGTTTTTTATCCTTTGACTTTAAGTCTGTAAGTTTCCTTTAGAGTCAGATGTGTTTCTTATATAAGAACATTCATGGATACTGTTTTTTGATACGTTCTTTCAGCCTATTTATTTTAATAGGTGAATTGAGGCCATTTCCACTGATGGATATGACTGATATATACTGGCTCAACTTTGTCATGTTATTTTGCTATTGTTGGTTTTCTGCTTTTTCTTCTTGTTTAATTGCTTGCCCTGTCTGATGGTTTCTTTCTATTGTTGTTCTGGGAATTGTAGTCATTTTTACTTCTCTCTACTATGTCTTTCAGTAGTCTTTCTAGGGTTGGTTTGGTGGACATGAATTTCTTCAGCTGAATTGAATTTCTTCAATAAGAAGTATCTTATTTCTCCATTAAATTTCAGTGAAAATTTTGCAAGGTACGTCAATCTGGGTTGAAAGTTGTTTACTTTCATGGCTTGAAATACTTCACTCCAAGCTTGTCTTAATTTGAGGGTTTGTGCTTAAAGGTCTGCCATGATTGTAATGGGCTTTCCTTGATAGTGAGTTATGTCTTTTCTCTAACAGCTTTTAGTTATCTTTTTTTATGCCATATGTCTGGGTGTAGATTTATTTTGATCATGACTGTTTGGTGTTCTATATGCCTCATTTATCTGCATATCAGATTCTTTTCCCATGTTTGGGAAATTTTCTACTTCTGTGAATGGTTTTCCTATGTAGTTTGTACTGACTCCTGTATCTTCATTGATGCATATCAATCTTACATTGTTTCTCTGCATCATCTTGAAGCTTTTGGATTGTCATTTCATGCTGCCTTGCTATCTTGCTATTTTTAAAAGTTCTTTCCTTTTGTGATTGCTAACAGTGATCCTGTCCTCAAGGTCTGAAATTCTATCCTCAGCTTCATTCAAATAGTTGGGTAGCTTTCAATAGAAATTTTATTTCTTGAATATCTCTTTGAACTTCTTTCTTGCATTTTGCTTATTTTCTATATTGTTCATTCAAGATGTCAATCATTTTCCCATGGTCCTGTATATATTTTTTTATCTGTATGTTCTCTAGCTATGCTGAATAACTCCTACAGCTGGGGGAGGACTTTGCTACTGCTCCTGTTAACCCACTGAAGACCTGTATTTGAGGGGGAAATTCACCACACTGTTGCAAGCCCGCTGAGGTCCTCTGTATGGATAAGGAGTCACTGAGTCTCCTATCAGCCCAGCAAAGTTCTGCGGGTGGTAGAAGTGGTTGCTGATTGTCAGTGGGCTGCTGCGTCTTTTGGGGGGAAGGGTAGAATCTGCAGCTGTGCCAGGTCTGGGGAGAAAGGAGGAGGGGCAGCCGATGATCTGCGGTGGTCCTAGGTCTGAGGGGGCGAAGAGGAGAGGCAGCTGACAATCCACAGCAGTCTCGTGTCCATGGGGGTGAGAAGGAGGAGCAGCTAACAATCCGCTTTTGTCCCAGGTCCAGGAGACAAGGAGAAAGGGCAACTGATGATCTGCAGCCCCCTCAAATCTTTTTTGATCTGTTTGAGGTTGCTGAGGGTAAAGGATACCTGGACCCAGGGAGGGCCAAATTCTCCACCCACATCCTCTCAGGAATATTGCCCTAGAGGAACTTGAACAAAATCAGATAGAGGTAGATAGAGCCTGGTAGATGCTTCAGTTAGGATAGGCATTGAATTCTTGTCCTTAGGGTACAGAGGACAAGCAAGGGGAACTTCAGCCTCAGAAAGGTGCACGTGTTAGATTGCAGCTTAAGGAGCAGAGATGTCTGGTTTACTGAAGACTTATGTTCACACTTTGAATACAAGTCAGAATTTCTCTTAGTGCAAAGGAAGTCTGTACATATTGTACCTCTTACTCTTGCTGTCTCTGACACTAACTCTAGTTGTAAAATAGTATTATAATTAATACTTTACATTCCACTCTGCCTCCTGGGGCCAGGCAGACCATGCATGGGTAAAGAAAAATACTAAACAACTCTTCCTCAGATGTGCGGGTTGAATAGCAGGTCAGAAGTATTTCGTATTTTACACTGGGAATACAATCACATGATGGGGTTTCAACTACTGTGCCTGTTGAAATGAGTTAAAATTATATTAAGACATGCACATTCACCACTATATTCCCCCTTATTAAGTGAGGTACATTGTTATTTAAACATTTTTCCAATTTGTTGTTTATGGAATATAATTTGGAGAGGTCCAAAGGAGAGTTCCTAAACCTGAAAGCCTGAGATGCTCTTAAAAGTATCTTTCACAGAGCAGGAGCTTTGGTTTTCAATAAAAGCAACTTACCCGTTTTTTTTATCTTTCCTGGATCATAGTTTTAGCATTGTATCTGAAAACTCATTGCTATATTTAAGAGCAGAATCAAGCCTGCCTTTTAGTCTATCAAACTGAAGCCTGCAAGTTGACCATCTTAAATCTTTAAACTAGTATTTTTGAGAGACACAGAAATCTAGTCACTACAGATCAGTGATCTTCTATTTATTACCTTATAAATATAACTGCATCATCTCTCCATTTTCCTTTAAATGTCACGATCTGGGTTATTGGTAATAATAATGACATTATCCACATCGTTATGACTTCAAACTGAGGCACTTAGAATTTAATTATGAGTGTTAAACTCCCATGAACAATATATATTTTTGTTTTTCTAAATATATATTAGGAGTTATACATAATAGTTTGAAATAATTCATACTGAAATCACTATTTTTCAAGTGATAGAATGGAATTAGAAATCATTTTGTCTTCAGGATGAGATTCTAAGTGTACTGATATACAGGCACCATTCTGCTTGTCTTTTTGAGCACTTTTATGTGCTTTGGGAAGAACAACTGGACCTCCAAGTTGGCAGGTATTACTAACTTGCTCCAGTCAGAAAAGTTGTGCAGTGGAGACAGACTCAAGGAGACATTTATGAAGTTGTCCAATTCGGAGGAGAAATAGCATATGACTTTTGTCACTGCTAAGCTCAAGGTCATTTCTTTGAGTAATGGGAAAACCCAGGCCCTTTATCCAAAATGAAAGTCTGTCTTCATCAAGGATTTGATTTTATTTCCCATTTTTCCCTTGTGTGCTATTATATCCTGACTGGCCAGAAAACAATGGACAGCATCAGTAAAAGTCTTAGAAGTAAAGCAGAAGGCATTACCTGTATTTCTGGTTATCTCAACTGCAAAAAGAATGTTTTTCAGGAGACAGCTGAAATCAGAACTTCACAAGTCACTAGGAGAGAGTTTCTGTGAATATCTGGTATTCATGTTCTCACTTATGGCCGAGGTAGACCAAGTAAGGGAGTCCTGGGTATATATGTCCCTATCCTTCCCTTGTAAGTAAAGAAGCCATAAGATACAGATAGTTTGTTAAAAATGGCAGCTTGAAAGGTGGATTCCTGGAATTAAATCGCAATTAAATGAGTGATTTTCCTCCTACATGAAATAGCATGGATGAGATTGTCAAATAAGGCTGAGGTAGATACAGTCTTGAAAGGCAATTTTGGCGCTGCAACTAAAAATGAGGCAGCTTCTTTGAAATAGTTTGGATTAGTTTAGAAAATAGTTCAGAGGAGAGGAAGGTAGCTTAAGAACTCTCTTATACTCCTGTGTATACTGAGTGCTCAAAACAGCACAAGGCTAATAGCACACAAGGTGTGAGAGTGAAAGCAGCATGACTTCTGGTTTTGAAAGTTCTATCATTAGTCTGAGAGTTGAATACATAAAAATATAAATTAAAATTTGAAAAGATTGATAAATTCTTGAGAATATTTGGAAAATCAGCATTCACTGATTGCTAATTATAAGCCAGGTACAATATTATCTTTCATGCATGATCTTAAAATAATTCTGACAATAACCTTTTCTATTATCCCTTATTTTATAAAGGGTTTCAATGAAACTTATAGAGATTAAATAGTTTATCCAAAGGCACACTGGGAAATGGTAGTAAGGTGAGACTTAAATGACATAATGCATTTGCTAAGAGAAGTTTGAACAGAACATTCCTCTTCAAGGTTGATCTTGGAAAAGTTAAAAAGCCAGCGTGCCATTTGCCATAAACTCTCTTAAAATATAAACTAGAGAGGTGTAAATCATGCCTCGCCTCTCGTAGAGAATTCAGGGACTTCATGTAAGAAATGTCCTCCTTTCTAGCCACACAGATCATTATTAATTCATTGGGAGCATCTGGCTCTTAGTTGCGCTACATAAATGACCCCACACTGGTGACCCATGGCTGATTCCCTCCTCTCCACCCTGCTGTGTGATGTTCCTCTTCTTTCCCAAGAGGAAGCATCATTAGGACAACTGCTTCCCAGTGTGAGCATGTTTGTGAGGAGTTCCAAACCAGCTCCTCACATCTTGTACCACCTAAATTGCTTATAAATTGTCCCAGACTAGATGTTGCTGAGTACCAGGGCTGTTTACATGTTCAGGAAAGATAAATGGACTCAGGAAAGAGACGAATTTCCTCAGCATTCTGGGAAGTCATTTATTTATTCATTCTCTTGTCATAACATGTTTAAGGAGCTATGTATTCCAGACAGCTGGGCAGCTAGCTCAGAGACTCATGTGTGAGGTTAGAGACACAGCAGTCTGTCCTGGAGCACTGGCAATCTAGTGGGACAGAAGATGCATTAAGAATCATAGCAGGTATGTGGATTATTGTAAATATGAGAATTAAGGGCAAACAAGAGAGAATTAACTAGAGCCAGGAGAGTAAGATGTGGTGTCCTGAAGGCACTCCCTCCATGGCTAGGTCATAAGGGACCACTGGAATTTTGACGGGAAAAGAAAAATAGGTCAATGATTCCAGGAAAAGGAAAAGGAAAAGCATATGTAAAAGCCAGAGGTAAGAAATCATGGCTTGTTTGAGGAGCCATAAGTAGGTAAAGTTGACATCACATGATACTATTAGGGAAATGGTGAAAGGTAGGCAGAAAATAGTTTTGAATTAATGAACTAAGTGTTTTCATGAGAATCACAGACATGCTATCTTGGTTTTGAATTAGAATGAGGGGTCTGCTTCTCATTTTTTCTTCAATGTATTGACATCTTCCTTCACCTTAATATAATATAAAATAATGTTATATTTTTCGCAGTTTCTGAAGAAGACAAAGGATTTGGACCAATTTTTGAAGAGCAACCAATCAATACCATTTATCCGGAAGAATCACTAGAAGGGAAAGTTTCGCTGAACTGCAGGGCACGAGCCAGCCCTTTCCCAGTTTACAAGTAATGAACCTCATTGCTCTTTTCAGAGCATGCCCTTTCCACAAAACCCATGGGCAAGGACACAAGCATCGGCATTTAGAAATGTTGAAAAGCATTGTCTAATACCCCAATACATAGTTGCTTTCCTTAAATATATGTAAATAGGTCACTCACTGTTTCCTGAACAGATAATGCTAGTGGTATTTGACACCATTCACTTAAAAATTACCCAGTAAAGTGATGTTGTTAAGCATCTTAAAGGTTATACAAAAGCATACATAATTTAAATATATGAGTTTGGGGGATAAATTTTTTGTATGCATAATCATGAATAATTCATATCATAAATGATAGGTAATATTTTCTGTATTAACCACATCTAAAAATCTTGCATAGGTAATTCTATAAAACATTAGCTTTTTTAATAATATCAAATCTATAATCAAATAACAATGAATTTTTAGTATATCTCTATTTATTGAACAATCTATAAAAATTTATTTTTCTTTTTCTGAATTACACATTTATGCTATCAAAAGTAATTATATGAAAAGCCATAGTGAGTTTTTCTGATTCAGATGGCTCAGAAAAGTGTACTGTTTCTTTTGTTATCCAAAGAATAAGACTGAAAACTAACCAAATACCAGTAGATTACAATTTCAGTTGTAAAACAATTCAATGAAGACAAAACAAGTGATTGATGGGGAAACTGGGGACTCCAACTTGGTTAATGTCACCTGATTTACTGAAGGTTGTCATTTAACAAGGTTGATTTTAGTAGCAGATTTTTTCCTAGATGGAAGAATAAATTGCTAGTGTTACAAAAGTTAGTATTAAAGAAAATATCTCCTCCCTAATTCTACTTGTACTCATTTTCTCTTGCCTCTAGCTATAATTACAAAATTATTCTTAAAAGAAAATATGAATTTAGACACCAGAGCCCTTTGTAATTGTCCTTGTTTCAATTTCACTCATGGAGGTGCAATTTAAATTGTAAATAACACATTGGTTCTAAAAACCCAAAGGGCTCTGGTGTCTAAATTCATATTAATCTCAAAAGTTACTTCAGTGATACTTATTCTGTGATGGTCTGTCCTTGACATTCCTATAAGGAACCTTAGAAAATCCTCTTCCAGGCTGGAACGGGGCCAACAAACCCAAGGGGTTGTTCTCAGGTAGATTTCCAGGAACACATCTCAGACAAGGCTTTGCTTCTTGTCGCCCATTTCCTCGCCTGGAAGACACTAAGGAGAAAGCTTTGCCAGGCGATGTATCGTCAACTCCATCCCACAGGTTGCACCCACACTGAAATCTCCAGGTTGAGTTGACCTCATTATCCATACATGAAGACAGAGAGCTAGAGCTAGAAGGGATTCTGAATCCTGTCAGGAAAGCAGCCATTTTCAGAAAGAGAAAAAAGAAAAGGAAAGCAGTTATCTCATGGTGTACCTAGTCTGACAGAAAAGAACACTTGAAGTTTTATAATTTACTTAGCATTCAGAACAAGCCACATTAACCTTGGTAATCATGCAACTTGTCACTCACACTGTAGTTTTTTATTTGTAGTATGTTCTGAGATAATGCATTATTCATGGCAACAGCCGGAGAGGCAAGAAGTACAAGAGTGAGATTCACCTCCCACTTAGCACCCCGAGGCTCCCATCAGCTTATTCCCATCCCTGGAGCAGCAGGCACTACACAAAAACTATTTAAAGCAGTGCAAAAGGGATTGTGACATTAGCATATGTTTCTGAAAATAGACCCATGAGCTTACACAGAAAAGAACTATTAATCACTATACTATATCACAGACAGAATCAGATCCATTACAGGAAATTAAGATGAAAAACCAAAATTGGGAGCCAGCATAATTGGGAGAGAAGTCCCAGTAATTGGAGCTGCTCAACAAAAAAGTAAGCAGCAGTAGTGGATGCTTCATATAGGGACAATACTACCACCAACTAAGGAGAGGAGCAGGGAGATTTATTCATTGGGTTAAAGTGAGTAGTTTATAAAATACAAAAGCCTTGTTTTCTGTCTTTTAAAATTACTTAATATACTGTAAAGACTATAACTAAAAATGTTCTAATAATTTTGATTTGATTAAAAAATATTCTAAGATCATTAGGCTTTTTTTTTTTTTTTTTTTTAAACATAACCCTTTCCCTGTGAAATGATCCCAGAAGTGAGAGTTATGGGTATGGCTACTACTTAACTACTTGACTCTTGGCTCTTATGACTTCCTCAGGATGTGGAGCTCAAAAGCTAAAGCCTGATACAGAGTCATGTAATTATTACCATGCTCATCTTTGTCAAAAACTGTTTTCCACATGCATTCTTCTCATCTCACCAAGAAAGCTAAATCCCTTTTTCTGGTTGAGTGGTCTGATGATATGCAAAGTCTCATCTAAATTGCGACTAAGAGATATTCCTTTTGCAAAAAACAATTCCTAAATAATGAGAAAAGGCATAACTGGTTTCCAGCTCTAGGATGAGGAAAATCTGGTTTTACTAATTTACTTGTGGCTTGGAATCAAAAGACCCAGTACAGGTTTATCATTGGCTAATGGTGTGATTGCCCTCTAGTGGTACAAATATGCCAATTACTAAGCAGAACCTTGAGTTCCATTTGCTTCATTGAAAAAATTACTTTCCTATTTGGAATCAAATATTGATTTTTAATTTCATTATGTTAGCATTATGATTTTAATTTATGTGATTTTAATTTATCATTATGTTAGCATTATGATTTTATACAAAATATATACACATGTACGAATCTATAAGTAGGTAGATGGTTATCAATCATAACTGAAATTTATCCACTAAGAAATCAATTCATGGAGTAACACTCAACAAAATATTTGTCATTTAGAATGCCTTATTTAAAAAGAGGAAAATAGGTCACGCAGTTTCATATTTATATTTCTATACCTTACCTAAATTATACATCATGATCCTAAATACAATTATAGGATATAAAGAAAAAACAGTGAGTCATATTCTTAATCATCTGACTTAACATGCTGCTGTACCCAAGTTATTTTATTTTATTTTTTTGGTACCGGGGATCAAACTCACGACCTTGCACTTGCCAGGCAGGTGGTTATGCTGCTTAGCTAAATCCCAGGCCCACCCAAGTTATTTTAAATGATGTCTCTGCCAGCACAGTTCCTAGCCTCCACCATTGCCATGATGTATCTTTTCTTCATAGATGGAGAATGAATAATGGGGATGTTGATCTAACAAGTGATAGATACAGTATGGTGGGAGGAAACCTTGTTATCAACAATCCTGACAAGCAGAAGGATGCTGGAATATACTACTGTTTGGCATCAAATAACTATGGGATGGTCAGAAGTACAGAAGCGACACTGAGCTTTGGATGTAAGTAACCATAACAATATAAAGGGCAAGTTTATTTATGTAAGTTTAAAAAAAGGGTTTTTAATTATTAATAAAATGCTAAATGAATTAAAAAGTTATTTCTGTAGTCATCCACTCTTTTGGTTTGTTTCTTCTATTAAAATACCTCTACTTTCTTTTCCCAGTAAAAAGTGGCCCCCTTGCCTCACCTTTCTAACAAAAGCCCTGAACGTTTCCTGTGTGTTTGTGGAAAAAGGCACACTATCTTGCCGCACACAGGTGGCAGGTTGATGCTGTTGCTGAGCGAGATCATACATGTGGTGGAAGCTGTAAATTAAAATGCAGGAACTTTGCTGTTGTATCCAAGATAGATATCACTGAGTACTATGCTAAGAGTTCAGTAAGAAGAGTCTAGAAGGAAGGGTAGTTGGAGGAAAGCACCATAGACAGGGTGGATCTTTAAGATGAGTGGAACTTAAGGGAGCCATAAAGAGAAAATTTCCAGAGAACATGATGTCATGCAGGATAGTTTGAGTGCATTTAAAATAGTGCAAAATCATGTTGTGAAATAAACTTCCACCATACTTTGAGGGGTCTTGAATGACTCTGAAAGCTAGCATCTGTAAAACTGCTAAACTACATCCTCTCAGTGCGAGCAATCCAAAGAGGATGACAATTGGTTCTTAGAAGAAGAAACCATCTCAGATATTACAACACAATGGTTTGTGGTTTTCCAAATCTCTTGCATACTTGACAGTGTCTTATTTCACAATATTTAATACCTCTTAGTGAGAATAAACCAAACCATATTTTGATTAATTTAACTATTTTAAAATTAACTTAAATGATAATTTTCATCTTGTAAGCACCAAAAATGAAAGCAAAATTGAGAAATATTATGCTAAGCTAAAAATAAGTAGGTTATGAAAGGAAATTACAGAGAGATGGGGTAGACCAGATGATCTTCAATGTATGTTTATTTAGGTCAGCATTTATAATCTTTTGTAATATGGACTCTGAGATACAAATAATGTTTTAACGAATCGTACATGGTAATGATCATCAGGCAAGAGAAGAACAGAGCCAGAAGGGATAGTAAGGTTAAATTAGTGTGATGAAATTAATGTCAGTAATTGCCACTAACTTTGAGGAAAGGATTCACAGGTTGTCTTGCACTGAAGAAAAGAAAGCTCTAAGTATATTTTTCAAGGGAAGTCTTGTCAAATGGGGAAAAAAATCTGTTCTTATTAAAAATGGGTTGGGAACAAGAAAAGCCAATTTCAGGGATGGAAAGAAGCATTTAAATGGTTGAACCATATAGAGCAGTTATGACAGCATGAGGTTGTACAGGTTGAAATGTTAAGTAAGCCACTGAGGATAGGGGTGGTCTTCAAATGAACTTGAAATGTTGATGCAAAGGGGCCTCTCCAAAAAGGATAATGATTAAAATGAATGTATCTTCAGAGGTAAGCAAGACATCGAGGGCAGTGAAAATTAGCTATTAAAATTTGGATGTGGATCACGATAAAGAACTGGAGGAAAGGCAGTATTAAAACAGAGTGAATATTAGTAAAACAAGTGAAGATTCAAATGACTTAAAGATAAAAAAGGATGGGGATTTAGCTTGGTGGCAAAACACCTGTCTGGCAAGCACAAGGTCCTAAGTTCGATTCCCAGTACAAAAAAGAAGCAAATTGTGAGTCCTAAGTATATAGAAAAGAGTAAAGGTCTTTGGTTTATGCCAGGCCAGAAGGTTACAGTCAGGTTTTGTGTGTCCTTTCTGAGGGCAAGCGACTGCTGACATCTTGAATACTTGACAAGGGACCAAAGAAATCAGTTTCCAGAGGAAAGTAAACCAGCTCTTCCCTTGAGCATCTTTCCTGAGTGAGGTATTGGTAGGTGCTTAGCATGTTAAACTGATATTCAGACTGTAGCAGACAAGGGAGATGTGAATAGCTATGGAAATAATAAAAGTACTATGTGCACCAAAAAAAAAAAAAAAGTAAAGGAACTTAGAACTGAGGCATACCAGAATTTGAGAAGGAGCAAGAGATTGGTCCCTTTTACATTCTCTGGCTAAGATCCTAACTTCCATTTGTATTTTTTCCCCTAGTTCTCCCACAGAAAGGGAAATTTCCTTCAAATGAGCCCACTCTTCTAAGTTTTCCTCTTTATTCATGGTCTGTGTCAGATCTCTGATTTTGTTTGATTCCATTAAATTTCCCTGAGATTCTCCTTGAGTGTAAAACAAAAGTTTTTAGGTTGACAAAAATTTTGTGCAGGCTATAAGATACATCCATGGATTTATTACTTGTGATAGAACTGCTTTAAGCGCATGTGTAAATCTCAGCATGTGCAAATGACTTGGATTTCATATGTTCACCAAACCAACCACGAGGTGCATATCTCAAAAGCGAGTTAGTGAAAGGTAAAAACTAATGATTGACTCTCTTTATTGACCAGAGAATGAATACTTTTCCATTTTTCCCCTGTAATTAGATCTTGATCCTTTTCCACCTGAGGAGCGTCCTGAAGTCAGAGTGAAAGAAGGGAAAGGAATGGTATTGCTCTGTGACCCTCCTTATCATTTTCCAGGTAAACTGTTTCTCTGTGATGAAGAATGAGATGAGTTAGTTTCCATTTTTCCATAATAATGATACATTGCTAATTTACCAAATACTCATGTGGCATCATTAATTAAATGAAAGTTTATATTTGTGCAGCTGAAATACGGTACTCATTAGTGCTTACAGACACTTTTCTGTTAGACTTACTAATCATTTGGTCCTAATTCCAAAGATATTTTACTATTTCAGCTGATAAATTATTTATGTATATGCGTTGGGTTATATTTTCATTAAATTACGTTTTTATGATGGACTTTTTGAAACAGGATAGCACCATGGAATGATATATAATTAATCGCTTTACTTAACTATATTTTTCTACAGTATACTGTAAACTGTAACTAAACACTAGAAAGGGACAGAGACACAATAAGTTAGTAATTTGTTTAGGAGCAACAATCAACAAAAATAACTGTAGAAAATAGGCAAAATTAAGTGTCATCTATCATGAGATTCAAATATATATACATGTATATGTGTAATTAAATAATAAATGTTTTATAAAATTTTTCCATGTTCTGCTTATCAAAAATGTCTTTGAAATAAAATATAACACTTTTTACAATTAAAAAATAATGTCTTCTACTCTTACAGTTCCAATATTATATAATAAATTTGACTTTAAACACCTTCAAAGAGAATACAAAATAGTCCATTATAAATAATTTTTGTGTAATATATCACTCTGATACATGTGGGTGATACATATACACACATATATATTTGCATTTTTGCACAAAATTATAGTCCCTGAAAATTATATATATATATATATATATATATATATATATATAAATTATGGTTGTTTATAAATAAAATATTGGTAATTTTCTCTGTAAAAGGAGAAAGATAAATATAGCATATGGACTTTAAAATGTAATAACCTTTCGATGAGAGAAAAAGTTCTGTTTGTTTGTTTGGTTTTGGTACTGGGGATTGAACTCATGATCCCATGCTTGACAAGCAAAAAGTGCTCTTTTGAAGAACTGCTAAAAATGTGAATGAAATCTCTCCCTTCTTCATAGCATTCCCACAGACAAGTTATTGACCAGAGAGAGTCAGTGGCTACACCGACCTCATGGTAGATAGGATGGGCTTCATCCTTTACTGCTTGACTTAACAATCTTTTTTTTTTTTCCTTTGGTACTAGGGATTGGACTCATGACCTCGCACTTGCCAGGCAGGTGCTTATGCCACTGAGCTAAATCCCCAGCCCGACTTAACAATCTCTTATGTGCACTTTCTACGTGACAGGCACTGTTCATGACATAGAAATTCTTTAGCATAGTAAAATAAGAAAAGCTACCAGACTTGAGACTTTCTGCTGGGACAGACAGACATACATTTAGAAAGACAGACAGATTGACAGTGGAAAGATACAGTGTGTTAGGAATTGGTAGATAATGGTCAAGAGAAAAGCAGAAAGCAGGAAAGGGCAGGGAATAAATGTGGAAGGGTAAGTTGAACTTTTAGAAAAAACCCCACTGAGAAAGGACCTTTAAATGACTATCTGGAGAAAATGAGTGAGATAAGAGTACAAATGTCCATAAGAAGAACATGTCAGGAAGGAGAGGCGGCTAGAGCGAAGTCCTGCAGTATGACTATAGGTAAGCAAAAAAGCCAGGAAGCTGTGTAAGGGCGGTTAAGGTAGATGACAGTAAAAATGCAGTGGGAAGCTGCAGGAACCATGTTCTGGTGGACTTTTCTAATTCAGAGAAGTGACTTTGGCTTTTACTTTCAGTGAGATTTGCACGGGAGGGCTTTGAACAGAGGAGTCATAGGATGTGACTCCAGTTATAAAATAATGACTGACTATAACTTTAAGAAAGGACTTAGGAGAGGGCAGAGGTAGAAAGATAAGATCAGTTAGATGGTATGGTAATGATATAGGAATCTGTGATGTACCAGATAGGTAGCAGTGGGAAGATAATTACAGATAAGGCTATGTTCTAGATTAATAAAATATATTAAATTCTATATTTCATCACATATATATATATATATATATACACTTATATATGTGTACATGTTTTAGTCAAATTCTTGTTATATTTTGAAGAAGGACCTAGGACTTGCTGATAAACTATATGTGAGATAAAATTGTAGCACAGGAGTCAAGCAGTCCCAGAAGTCAAAGATAACATTAAAACTTTTTTCAGGGGCTCCTAAACTAAGCCATATTACTGAAGCAGAAGGAATAGGTTTGGACACTTTAAATGCAGAGTAGCTATTAGCCTTCTAAATGGAAAACTATTTGGCAGTTCTGTATGTCTGTAGAGATCTGGGTTGATGTCTGAGTTAGAAATATTAATCTGATTTATTATTATAAAAATAACTTTCAAAGCTTTGGAGCTGCATCTGAAAAACCTAGAAAATTAAAGTAGGTAAAAAAAACCTAGAAAATTTGAGTAAGTAAAAATTAGAGCTCAGATTCATCTGAGATAAGACTTAATTTCAGTGTCTGTCCTATGTTGGCTACTGATCTGAGTAAAGATTTTCATGGACTCTCTTGGTTACTTTTCCTCTTGTCGCTGAGCTAAAATACCAGGCACCCAAAATGAGGGAAGGAAAGATTTATTTAGCTTACAGTTTTTGGAAGTTTCAGTCAACACTCAGCTGGCTCTAAGGCAGGATGTTATGGCTAAGGGGCAGCCATTCCTGGCATCTGCAAGCAACAAGAGCTAAAAAGGCAGAAAAGGACAAAGTATACCTTTTCCCTCTATTACACTGCATGCATGCTACCTGCCTTGGGGTGGGTGCAGCATTCACACCACCAATCCCAGCACTAGACAATGAACCAATCACAAATCCTAGGCTCAGTTGCCTCCATGACTGTGTGAGGCTTGGGGAGCCATCCAAACACAAACTATAACATGGATCAAAGCAGGAATAGTAGAAATTTAAAGCCATAAACCAAGAGAGGCAACTTCTTACTTGACATGATGTGATACGATATGACATGATATGATATGAGCTTTATGATACCAGTGAACATTATACATACCACCTTCAACTGATGTATGACATACTTATGCCCTAAATTTTTCTTCCTCTTACTACTGTTACATTAAGGTTTTGTGCTTTGCAGTTGGGAACTTCACTGAATTGAGAGTACAAAGAAACTCTTCTCTGTATTCTGAACTACGAAGAATGTTACATACCCACCCATTTGTACTTGTCATGTCCCAGTGGTCTGGGAATCAGTATTTACTATGTCAAGTAAACTTAGGAATGTTTATCTTAATTTTCTCATTTAAAATTTGAGGATAATGACTCTTACATGTTCTTCATACATAAAGCTTATAATTATTTATTATATCACTTGAAAACAGTAAATGGGATAATAATTTCAATGGATAAATATTAAATATGTCTAAGCATATTAAGTATGTTGGATTATCATATACCACATCTTATTACACTAACGATGTTTGATTCATGGTTATAAAGAATCGTTTAAGTACAAGAAAAAGATCTAGAAAGAAATAGCTCACCTATCATTTTAAATTTTTTTATTTATTTTAAAAAGCAAAACAGAAAAAGGATAGAAATAATACATAATTTCAAAAAAAGTAAGAAATTAACACTAGTTAATATATTGTATATTGCTATCTTAGAAGTAGTTGTTCAGGTTACAAGAACTAGGCATAAAAAATGATCAAACAATCAAACAATAGCTCATCTATCATGATCCATTGCATTTGCTTGTAGACTTGAGTGCTCTCAGGTTTTTAAAAGAGAAATATGAACCTGAACTATGATACATGTTTATCATGAGCAGCCACAGATGTGCATTTCGGTACCAATGTTTATTCAGTTTTATCAGAGCATTTACCATACTACTGCTTGCATAATACCTACCACAGAGAAGTGCTAAATAAATTTTTGAGGAATAAGAGGAAAAGAGAATGAAACAGTAAATGAATTTGTTCTCTAAATTGATTTCTCATAGCAGTGAACTTTTGTGACTAGGTAAACTGCTTTAGATTTTTTGTATTGCAAAAAACCATAAATCCATAGGACTTTTAAACTCCAAGATTCTTGAACATGAGAACATGATGTTTTGTTCCCAGCTAATTTTCCATCAGTATCACCATCAAATATTGACTTACTGTATATGCCTCATAGATCTTTGAACATTGAGAAAAAGAATAGAAAAAAGTCATTTGAAGGATGGATACTACTGATGAAATATAAAGTGCCTAATAATAGACATATGTATGAATTTTAAATTGAAAAAAGAGTAGGAGTATGCTTAAGAAAATACTGTCTGGTACATTGAATATTATCAGCAGATCTAAAATATCAACTTAAAAATAGACAAGACAGAATCTAGAATACATTAATTCCCAATATATATGAATTGTTACATTTTTTTCTAAACATGTTTAACTTATAGTTTACCATATCAAATCACTGATCAGGAGAAGTTAAAGATGGCTGATCAGTGAACAACAAAATACAAAGCCTCCCAGGAGAAACAACTCATATGCCAGAATAAAACATCCTCGAGAGATCCAGACAGAGGGAGATGGATCCTCTTGACACAGGAAGAAATTAAAACGTAAAAAAGCTCATCAAACACAGTCTCAGGCCTACTGTTGGGACAGCTAAAATTACTGGAGACAGCGTTTTCACTGCAGTCCACCAAGTTTGTGCCAGCTTGAATTCACAAATTTGTGCCAGTCAGCAGAGCCACCCAAATTTGTTCTCACTGCCTCTCACAAGAGCCACAGCTGTGCTGAAGTTGGGGGTTGGTTAGCCCAATGGAGAGCAGAGCCAGCAAAGGGACCTTTGTTAATCCATGGTCAGTGCTGGGAGTGAGACTCCCACCATGGGAAGGGCATGACCAAATAGGGGACATGTTGGAATCAGGCAGGAGGAGCCTGAACTGGGAGTGACAGTGACTTCAGTTGGTTGCTTCCTCCCTAGAGCAGATTCATGAGATTTGCTTGGACTGGGTCACGCCCCTGGCTCAGACCCAATGAGCCATCCCAAATCGATTCCCTGCCCCTAGCATGCACTAACCTGGTGAAGGCCCCTGAAGTTTGGCTGACCCGGTGGGGAGGGGCCGGCATATGCAGCCACTGCTTACATCTCAGTGAAAAGAGCAGGCAGGAGAGGGTGGAGTTCCCTCACCAGCATGCTTTGGAGGAACTGTGGCCAACAGGGAAGGGGCTGGGACCTGCACTGTAAACCTGTGTGGAGGAAGCTGGGACTATGACAGGAGACAGAGGCAAGAGGAGGCCCCCCACCCAGAACCCTGAGAGCACTAATCCAGGAGAGGGAAAAACAAGGGAGACTGAAGGAAGCAAACATGCAATATCAGACATGGCTACAATAGACATTAAGAGATATCTTCGGGACTTTGTAGACGAGCTCAAAACTGAAATATTAAATCAGGTAAAGCAAGATATGAATAGAGTAATAAAAGAAATGCTAAGCATCTCTCAGGAAGACATAGATGGAAGAAGGGAAGAACACAAAAAAAGGAGAGAAACATTTAATAAAGAATATAAAGAAAATATAGAATACATGCAGCAGATTCAAAGAGATTACCAAGAAATTAAAAACTCCATTGAAAGCTGGCAAAATGCCTTAAAAGAAACTAAAGATAAACTATCAAAACTTGAAGACAAGTTTGCAATGTGTGATCATGAAAGGAAAGATCTCTTAAAATAACAAGGAAACAGCCAGTAACATAACAAAGGCTAGAAGACAACAAGAGAATCTATAATTTAAGAATAAGAAATGTGAACAAAGAAGCAGGAATACTAACAGGTGAATTACAAAGGCTATTCATGGAAATAATTGAGGAAAACTTCCCAAGCATGGGAAAACTGAATGTTATGTGAAGCATACAGAACTCCAGCCACCTACAACCAAAACAGAGCTACACCCAGACATTTAATCAAGACACCAGAAATTCAATATAAAAGCAGAATATTAAAAGCCATCAGAGAAAAGAAACAGATTACCTATAAAGGTAACCCCATCAAGATCACAGCAGATTTCTTGACACAGACCATCAGATCAAGAAGAGCTTTGAGTGAAGTACTCCAAGCCCTGAAAGAAAATAACCTCCAGCCCAGATTGATGTACATTGTAAAATTGTCACTAGAAATTAATGGAGAAACAGGATGCTTCCATGACAAAGAGGAACTGGGGGAATTTGTGAACACCAATCCAGCCCTACAGAGAATACTGAAAGACATTCTAGAGAGAGAGAAAAAAACTACCAGGATTTTAGGAACAGTGGCAGAAAGCCCTCAATGAACAGGGCAGACAGTAGAATGAAGGAGACAAGTAGACAAACAAAGGCAGAAAAATAGCATAGCAGAAATGAGGCAGGAATCTCTAACATAGATGGCCTTGATACACTATATTGTTAATAGTGTATGAGGATTTAAAACCCACATTACTCATACCACTCTGCTTAGATGTATTATATTCTGTTCCAGTCATTCTACCTGTACTAGATTTCAGGGCACAGACAGTTATCCCAAAAATAACAGGATATAGTACGGTAATCATCCTTAATTTCCTATTAACTTAATCTAAAGCTCTGTATAACCTACACTATTTTACCAGACTGATTGTAATCAAATCTGGTTTGTTAGATCGCTGTTTTGTATTGGTAGATTCTATTCAAAGCTGTTATGATTGATAGTATCAAGTCTGAGTATAGGCAACTGCACTGAAGATGACAAGATTCACTAGAATATCCACTTTGGTTTGAAATTTTATACTGTCTACAATGTTTTTTTACTAATATTGTTATGTACTGCTATATTCAATTATACTGCTATATGCAATTATGCCTGATGATATAGACATTCTATTGAAGATTATAAGAAACAACCCAGTAATCATTGTAGATCACCTTGTACTGTGGTTTTATATGAATTTTTGGTTTCATGTTTTTATAGGAATTTTTTTCATTTTGTCTTGCTAGGTTTTGTTTTTCCCTCTAATGCAGAAAGGATAGAAATACACGTAGAGTCGTGTATGTGTAGCTGTTTACACTCTCACTGTTTTAATATCTACTTTGTATGCTTTTATTTTGCAACTTGAACAACTATTTCTAAGAGAACAATATGTAATTTATCAACTAGTGGTTTCCTACTGTTTATCTTTTTCTTTTGAAATTATATATTATCCCTACCCTTTACATGTTTTTTTCTCTTTAAATAAAAAAATTTAAAAACAAACAAACAAACAAAAAAACCCCATAAATCACTAACCAGAAGGTATGTTGATTTTATTGGTATAGCTAAATTATATTCTGTCAAAACTAATTTTTAAAAAGGCATGAAAGTGTTCTAAAATCTTTGTTTTTGAATTATTCTTTCAGGGTATACTACAGTACTTCAACTGTATTTTTAGCAGAAAGCTGCATTATGTAGAAGGGTAGATAAGTAATGTAGGTCAAAGGGACATAATGAACTAACTAAATGCACTGTGCTTGACTAAAACACATTTCCCTGTGATGTGTATGGTCCAGACTCTTTGGAACAATGTGAAGAAAGCTTCTATGTTTATTGATAGAAGAAACATGTCTTAAACATATATGCTAGTACTTGCTCTTCTTGAAAAATTAATTTTATAATAATTTATTATTTAATCCAGTTCCAGTGCTGGGAAGAAAACATATGATAGCTTTTTCAAAATGATTGATTTATCATCTATACAGGGAAGGGAACACAAGGATAATCCCTTGAGAGAACTGAGCTAAAGGTTAGTTTTTAATTACCAAAATTGTCTCATTTTAAGTTAGAGAGTCAGGGTTGTTACCATTGGAGCAACGGTACAAGTTTGGTGGGAGGGGGAAGCACAGTTCTGACTCCTATTGCTGTACTATCACCTCTGGAGAGTCACTCTACTTAGCAAGGGCTTGTTTTCCCTATTTTAAAAATTGTCAGTGTTCCCAGCTTTGTTGTAGTGACGAATATGTCCTAATTTGTTGCAGTTATTATTTTGTTTAAGTGAATGGTCTTATCAGTTGGCCAAAACTTGTTATATTTATTAAAATTATTTTATAAGCCTCCAAAATACAAATACCATATTTATCTGGTTGAATGGAACACTAGAAATACTGAGTTTGTATAAAAAGAGGTAAATGAGAGAATCTATACTGGACATTATGTCAATCAGACCATATTCCTTACAGTTCAAGAATTGTATCCATTCATACAAACATCACCACAACAACCTCTCTGACTAGCTTTCATCTTTAAAAGTTCAAGCATCACAACATATTTTTCTTTACACATCTTTTATGAGTGGAGAATAGAAGACATGACTTAAATTTAAGAGAAATTGATAGAGTGACTAGCTTAACAAAAGTCATATCTAGAATTAAAATACAGGTTCTGAATTTACATAACTATTGAGTATTCAGGCAATTCTCAATATATTTTATGCATGATAGCATGCTTAAAATATTGTATGATTACAAAATTCCCTTTTGTGGAAGGAAATATACATATTTTCTTAACCTTGTTTTATTTCAATTCTTACCAGAAACCATTGCAAAATGCTGATTTTCATTTGGTTGAGAATTGGAAAAATTATTTCTGAATCAGGAAAAGACAGTCTTCTTTACTCTGGAGCATAGCACTAATTTTTGTCAGCAAGGCATAGTGTTTAGAATATTTCTATTGATGAATTATTAATTTAAATTTTATGAATTTTCTTATATTAAACAAGTAATTAACAGGAAAATATCACAAATAAAGTATTGAATTTTTAATATTTATCTAGTATTTATTAAAAAAGCATCAAAGTTTTCAACATTGACTGTTTTTGGTGTACTGAGTCTAAAAAAGAACAACATAAATAAATTATTTTATGAACTACAATGAAAATATAAATAAATAATCTTTACCTCAATTATCACACCTAAAGCAGTCCTCACACATGACAGCAGCACATTCCATGCACACCTATGGCTCAGGCTGCCAGCACATGTGTTTTACTTTTTTTGTTTTGTATTTTGTGGGACATACTTGACATCTTGTAGGTCCTGCTGTTTTGTCAGGAGGACTTTATATTATACAGTATATAACAGGAACATAAACTATCAATGAAATAAAGTATTTAAATTAATATGTATTGTGCTTTTAGAAGAGACATCAACTTTTTCACATCAGTTGTGTAATTGCTTACAAAACCTAAAAGATAAAATCAGAAATAAATTCCTACATGAACAACAATGAAAATACCAGTAGACTTTTACCACAAAAATAAGCTTTGCTTCAACTGTCACACCCCCAAGTCAGCCTTCATACATGAAAACTGCATGCTCCATGCACATGTCTGCTTTCACTGACAGCATATGTGTTAGCTTTGCTTTCCTATGACATTCTTGTCACTTCTCTTCTCTTCCTATTGGAAACTTACTATGATATTGTACAATGTAAACTTAGTAGGGAAATAAAATATCAATAAAATAAAACATCAAATATGTAGTGAATGCTTAGAATAAACATCAACATTTTCACATCAACTGTTTACTTGTTTACAAAATCTAAAAGGGAACTTCAGAAATAAAAACCTATGTGAACTATGATATAAAGACAAACAAAAGTCTACCACAGAAATAAGCTTTGCTTCAAATGTCACACCCAAGACAGTTTTCACACATGACAGCTGCCTGTTCCATATGCAAGTATTGCTTACACTGACAGTAGGTGTGGTTTGTTTTCCTGTACTTTCTTGTAGGGTGCATTTGGACACTTTGTTTTCCTGTTGTCACAGTAGGTCTTTGTGATGTTGTGCCTGCCTGTTCACCAGTCAGCTCACCAGTGTGCTCCACAATTCTTTTGTGTAGTTCTCTGGTCAGAAACATTTTGCTTTTCTTCTGATGTGAATGATCTTAAGAGCTCCAGTTCCAATCCTCAAAGAAAATTTCTCCTATGATATTTTGCACTTGTTATTTTCTTTGTAAACTATCACACTATGCCACCTGTTAGAATTGAGTAAAACAGCCCATTGGACAATACTTTGTGCTATAAGTGACATCATAGTTGCTGCATAACTCAACAACATCTACTCCACCTTTCGCTTTGTTGTAGAAAGTTTCCATCTCAGTCCTCTGTTTTGTCAAGGTTTCCTACCAATATTTTATTACAGTGCAATGCTGACACCAGCAGTATTGTTTGTTTTTCTTTGCCATATATGAGGTCAATATAAATCTTTCTGATATCCAAAGATCATACTATACAATTCTCTGTTTAGAAACTGCAACATTTCATTTGGAATTTCTGCTTTGTTCCTGCATACCGTTTCTGTGCTAGTCAACTTGTGCTCTGTTAGCATATGTGGCATCAGTTGAAACTGGTAAACCAATTATTGAATACCATAATATTCCAATTGGTTTGGGAAATGAGAGTATCAAGTCTGTTCACAACATCATTTGGTAAATTGCTATACAAATAAGGATCTGATGGCTGAGTTCTAAGATAAATATCTAAGCATAAGTCTTTGCATCTACAAGGGCATAAAGTTTTGTGCCGTATTTTGACTCATTGCTTTCCAATAAATCTTTTACTTTCCTGAGTTCACCATGAGAATTCCCTGCTAAATACAGCAGACCTACGGAATCTTTTCAGTTTAGCTAGTGAGGTGTCATAATAAATACATTTTTTATTATGAATGTGAGGGTACCAGAACATTTTACTTGCATTTCAGCTTTTGTGTATTTTGCAGCATTTTGGAGGATTTTGGCTGTTGCAGTTTCCAACACTGAATGGCAATGCTGCCATTCTTTCCAGTACCTTTCATCCCTGCCAAGATTCTCACTGTGCTTTTGGACTACTTCTAACATTGGATTGTTCTATTTGGTTTCATGACCATCTTACAACATTTTGACTGTGAAATATGTACTCATATTGCTGTTTTCTTTGTCATCTGAATGAAGGAGTTCTGAATTCCCTGTGTTTGTATGGGTCAATTCTTGCTCTATTTCATTGTCACAGAAATGTTGACTTACAAGGTCAATATCAAACTCCTCCTCCTCATCATCATACACCCACAATACTATTCTATTTTGAAAAAATGTATCCTACCATAATGGATCATATTTATCATCCATGCATGAATAATCTGATGATTCACTTTTGACCTCCTCCCAAATTTGCAAATCTGATTTTCCTCATGTCATTGTACTGACTTGGGCTACTTCTACCAGAAAAATCAAAAGAAAATAATTTTTAATAAGTCCTGGGTGATGTGGTTTATTGGACCCATTGTGATGCCTAAATAAACCAGTTACATCAGGCATGAGGTAGGGAAAATTTCCATTTTGCCACTTTTGCACACATCCACGTACCTTCCCATTCATCCTACCAAGTGAATAAACATATTTATTGCTTCCTGTATCCTCC
The DNA here is from genome assembly GCA_004027455.1 of Hydrochoerus hydrochaeris. Taxonomy (NCBI): domain Eukaryota; kingdom Metazoa; phylum Chordata; class Mammalia; order Rodentia; family Hydrochaeridae; genus Hydrochoerus; species Hydrochoerus hydrochaeris. The sequence continues at coordinate 56,769 of PVLA01001574.1, read as the reverse complement.
AGGGAAAGGTTCTGTGATGCACAGCCAACTACTATTACACTAAAGTACAAATTTACAGTAGTAAATTAAGAAATGGGTCTATTGGAGTCAGTCTTATGTTCTGAACTTACTATAAATATTAGTTTGGACAAAAGACACAATTATTTTTCTAAATATGATGCTTCTTGCCAAATGCCAGGATGCCATCATTTCAGAAATTTAAACAGGTTCCTAAATTTCTTCCTTTCCTAATTGTTTTGTAACCTTAAATCAGCACAGTTGTAGCAAATTAAATTATTTATTAATTTGTAGATATAAATGCCTAGAAAGAGATGTGTTAATAATTCTGATTTGGAAGATAAATGTGATAGTTTTATTTTTTCTTGTTTTAAGACTATCCTGTTTCCCATTTTTTTCAAATGAACATATTCTGATTCTTTAAAAATCCAGACTTAAAACCCAAATAATATAATCATCTTTACCATTCTGATGTCCTATATTGCTGGAGATTACTATGGAGCTAACATAAATCTAGTGGCTGGATCATTAACTTCAATTATGCAGATTTTATGCAGTGCACTTTTCTTTTAACTTTCACCATCAGTGCTTTCACTCTCACCTTGGCAATTTCGCTTCTTTAAAGCAAAATGGTAGTTTGTCATGATATTGTCATCTTTAAAAGAACCCTGAAGGCTATGAAATTTTAACTTTGTATGATTTTACATAGAAAACTCCATTTAACTTCACCTAGAGAGATTTCTAATCACACTCTTTCTAGTAGCAGTTTTCACATGATCAAGATATGTTAAGGAGAAGAATCACTTTTGTGACCTAAATGGATACATGTCTATAGTTTCATCTTATATAGTTCTGCAGTTACTACTGAGAACTTATTCCTTCTTAGCATGCTTGAAATGCTAAGCATGTTATTTAATTTAATGATTGTAAAACTCTAAACCAGTTGTTTTAACTCGAATTTCACTTAGTCCATCAATAAAATGGAAGTAGACTTTTATTAGTCTATAGATTAATAGAGATAGATAAACAGATATATTACTTATTTCATGGAAATATGATAGCTATTTGAAAATTTACACAAAGTTGGCCTTGCTTTTCTTCCAACATTTTCTCTACCACAACAACTTCTACTAGATTATGTGATGGCTCGTGATTAGAAAACAGAATCTTTGTTTTTGAAGAGCTGAATACTTAGTAGACAATATTTTCTTGTAGATGATCTCAGCTACCGCTGGCTTCTAAATGAATTTCCTGTGTTCATCACAATGGATAAACGAAGATTTGTGTCTCAGACGAATGGAAATCTCTATATTGCAAATGTTGAGGCTTCTGACAAAGGCAATTATTCCTGCTTTGTATCAAGTCCTTCTATTACAAAGAGTGTATTCAGCAAATTCATCCCACTCATCCCAATTCCTGAACGTAAGTATTTTACTTGTTGTACTATTTTTACAAGGTTGCCTGCTTGTTTCATGCTTATAGCAATGAGAAGGAATACCTATGGTAAGACGTGCAAGTTTCTGGGCAGTAGAAACTGTGCACTTAAGAGTGAGATGAAAAGCTTGGTCCATTCTTTGAGTTGAGGTTTTGAGATTGAATCAGTTGCCACAAGTGTAGGAAATACACAGGGGAAACTGATTCATAAGTCCAGGGCCAGTTTGTTGGCTACAGTAGGAATCACTGGCATCTGAATTTTGTTTCATGCCCAATCCTACTTCTGAAATTCATGAAGAAAATAAATGACTAGATCAAAACAAACAATAATGATTGCAGAAATAAGAGGGGAAAGGCAGTCTGAGTATTACGATATTTTAAAGGAACTATTTACATGATGCAAGTAAGTAAATAAATTGCCTTTTCTATTCTGAATAATAAGCATTGGATCATTGTTCTGTGGTTCCTGGTTAGATTGCCCTTTTCCTTGGTTCCAAGTAAACTAATTTCATTTATAAAAATCACTGCTGATTAAGAGAATCAGATCACAATATATGTACTTACTTCACAGCGATGGCAGTGATTTTAAGTGAAATAAAATATCACTAATTTCAAGGAATTGCTTCAGAGTTGACAGATTTATGTTTGGTTCCTACCTACCTCTAACTACAGTGTAACAACAGTTAATGCCGCTGAGACTCCAGATTTCTCTCCATTAGGAGACAGTCACATAATTAGTATTCAGTACGTATTGCTGCCTTTCTGGCTCTTTTTACTCTTCTTAGACTTAGATACTCCCCTTCACTAAGTGAAAAAGGAGACTCTGCATAAATTCTCTTATCTTTCTTTCTCTCAAGAAATACATTTACACTTTGGTAGTTATATTTATTTTCTGTCTCAATGGAAGAAATATTCTTTCATTCATATTAACTCCTCCAGTTGCCTTAGTTAACATCCCATTTGATTCATTTAGAGACTTCACTGTAGCATTTGTTACCATTCTTGTCTGAGCTTCACAATCTTCTGTTCCTCATTCTCTCTGGGTATTCTTTTCTTGAGTAATCACAACTTCCTGCTTACTTAATCCAGAGACCATGTTTCTGTCATTAACTCTGTTGGTCTTTGACATTGCCTCTTTTGCTTCTCGTGAACTTTTCTTTCCTGTAATTTCCTGCACTCCTCCTCTCCTATCTGCCTGTCTGCCAAATTCAATATACCATTGTCTACCAGATAGTCTTCTTTTTATATTTCATTTCAGTTGTTTCCTGAATATTCTCACCTACTTACACTTTCAATTGTAGCCATATGCGAATGACTTTAAATTATGCCTTGAATCTTTTACTTGTGTTTGGATCTTAATTTCACCCATAACCTGGACTTTTTCCACAAAAGGCTATCAGGGATGCTAATATATGTGTTTTATTACCTTCCCATTAAAACTCTTCTGGTATTCTTGAGTCATTTAGCATTATCATTTTATTTTTCTGAGCACAAGGCAGACTTTTCATTTATTACTCCTCTCTTCCCCTGATACTCAGAACAGATAATTCAGTAGTTTCAAAGGAGCATGTCAGTCTCTGAGAGGTTTTGAGTAAGGTGTGAAATCCAGGCATCATGATTCAGAAGTCCTAGAATGGAGCCCAGGAAACTGCCAGCTCTTTGAGCATGCCGGGTGACCTGAAGCCTTGGGCCCTTGTTCTGTGTATTGAGGAACATAGACCTGAGGAGCAGTCCTGGTGATTCTGCCTCTGAAATACAGTTAGTATTTGTTATTTCTTTTGTGATATCTTTGTTACTATATCTTAGTTTTGGCTCTCATTCATCTTACCTGAATTAATAATACAGACTTCTTCAGGTCTCTGTCTTCTGTGTTTTTCTTCTCCATGCTTCATCATTTAAAACTGCCAAAAGGCCTATTCCTTAACCAGAGGTAAACTCCATAGTACTTAAAAAAAAATCAATCCCCTTGGATTTATCCAGTGAGATAATCCTATTGGTTATTGCCCAGAGAGAAAATTAGTCTCAAAACTTTTAATAATTTTTTTCAGGGATTCTGAATTGCAAATTCAAGCTGATCTTCAACTACATATATTTTAACATGATTTGGAGACCTTTTATAATTGCTTGAAAAATTCCAGAGCTTTGCTTTTTCTTCCTCAGTTGATACTGGTTCAGTTCAGTTGCAGTCTTCTCTAAGATTTTCACAGCCTTGCCGTCTTGCCTTCTTTGGCAGTCACTCTTTCAGCCTATTTATTTTACTTTTTCATATATATCACATCATTGAGGATTTACTTGTGTCTTACCATTATACAGCATAAAGTGTGTATTCATGGTCCTAAATAATGTACTTAAATTTTCTGTACCTCTTATGTGATTGACAAAATAACACATTTTAGACATAAAATGCCCTCTCTCTTCCAACTTGTTTCTCATTTGCCTTCATCTCTGTGGACACTTTGTTCTTCTTCTCTGCCTTTTTTCTTCTTGAGTTTGTACAGGATTAATCAATGCCTTACACATAACCAGATGTTTATTATTAATGCCTTGAACTTTTTTAGTAAGCTGAGAGTGATTTTAAGTTATCAGAATGAGACAATTTTATTGCAAATACTTGATAAAGTTTGTACTTATATATACTATGTATAAGCAAACAAATCTCTATATTGTGATATAACCAATACTTGTTTTGGGAAAAACCTTCTGTACTGAAGTTGTTCTGATCCTACAAAAATCACTAAGTTTAAAAAATACTGTTTTGCTTAGTAATTCATGAATATTTATATTTCCTTTAATATCAGGAACAACAAAACCATACCCGGCTGATATTGTAGTTCAATTCAAGGACATATATGCATTGATGGGCCAAAATGTGACTCTAGAGTGTTTTGCACTTGGAAAGTAAGTGTACTTTTCATTAACACACACAGAATCATATTGGTTTTCATACCCTTTTAAGGAGTATGTGATCTAGGGCCTATGGGGAAAAAGGAGCCCTTCTCCATGTTGGTGGGAGTGCAGACTGGTACAACCACTGTGGAAATCAGTGTGGAGAGTCCTCAAGAAATGAGGATTGGAGGTTCCATTCAACCCAGTTTTTCTATTTCTGAGTATCTGCTTAAAAGAATTAAAACCACATGTACCACAGTGATATATGTGCATCTACGTTTATAGTAGCACAGTTTATAATGGCCACACCTTGGAAACAACCTAAATACCCATTGACTGAGGAATCAATAAAAAAGATGCGGTATTTCTATACAATGGAACACTACTCAGCCATAAATAATGACAAACTGTACATTTTTATAGGTAAATGGATGTACCTTGAAAACATTATTGAAATATGTAGGTCATCTATGCATACTCATTGCATTATTGCATTAGTATGATAAGGAAAAAACATATATTTTGTCCCAGAGAGAATGACTTCAGACAAAGCAACAACTCATACCACACTTGCCTTCACTTTAACTAACCCACTGTGAGCCATTTTGAGTTGACTTTGGGGTTTTTTAAAGAAATTTTTGATGTGCTATGAGGTTTGGGTTTTTTGCTTGTGGATATCCTGTTGTTCCAATATATTTATTGAGGGTACAGTCCTTTTTCTATGTAATTGCTTTTGCATCTTTTCCAGAAATCTATTATGTGGATATCTATTTTAGTACTTTATATTGGTACTTTGGTGGTTTGTCTATCTTGACATCAATGCCATTTTGTCATGATTGATGTAATTTTGTGATAAGTCATTGGATTGGGGAGGGTTGGAGCTCTAATTTTGTTCCCTTATCACTGTTGTTTAGACAATTCTGAGTCTTTTTTATTTTTACAGAAGTGTAAGAATGAAAATGTTAATATATATGAAAAATGATGTTGACAGTTTGATAAGGGATTTTGTTTTCTGATTTTTATTATTGTCTTCTATTCATTTTTGTTTTCACTCTGTTTTTATTTTTAATTTAAAAAAGAAATATGTGCTCTAAATATAGCTATAAATATAAAGTGGTTGTTATTTAACTGTTGTGGATCTTTAGCTCTGGTATCTTTCATTTAAAGTCCTGTTCCTGACATCCGATGGCGGAAAGTCCTAGAACCAATGCCAAGCACTGCTGAGATCAGTACCTCTGGGGCTGTCCTCAAGATCTTCAATATCCAGCTAGAAGATGAAGGCCTGTATGAGTGCGAGGCTGAGAACATCCGAGGAAAGGATAAACACCAGGCAAGAATTTATGTTCAAGGTAGATGTCTTAATGTTCCATAAATTTCATCAATGTTATATTCAGAGCCATTTCCATAGTTGAAAAGCTATTATATTATAATTAATAATTTAAAAGGTTATATAATTTTTATATTTATAATTTTAAAAGGCTACACGTATATATATTATGCAGAAAGATGTTGTATAAGTATAAATTCATATCTTGGTTAATAGCAATACACTGATAGTCATATTCTTCATGGTTTTTAAAATATATAATTAGAATAGCTCATGTACTCCTTTTATCATTCTCTTCTTTCAGCATTTTTTGTAGAACAATCTATACATTATGACTTAGTTTGTTTCAGTGGTTTGTAAACACTTGCATCAAAATCTCCCTTGTGAAAACACAAATTGATAGACATTACCGTCAGAATTTCTGATTCAGAAGATTCATAGTGGAATTTGTATTTCTATTAAGTTGCCACGAGACGCTGGTATTCCTTGTCCTGGACCCACAATTTGAGAACCACTGGTGTACAGAATTTTCTTTGACAAAATTCTCTTGTCACAAGTATTTGATTCTCATACATTAAACTTTTATATAGGAAAACTGGCTATTTTTCAGCAAACACTTAAAACTTTTCTGGCTTTCATCATTTCTTTAATGTTCCACAATATTATAAACATCTAAGGTTTCAACAAGCTCACTGACTTTCAATAACTCTGGCAAATAAATCCTCCATTTCTCTTCTTCTAGTCTTTCCCATGCATATTAAAAATCTTGATGGAGTCATCTATACTCTAAAAATGTGTCCATCTCCAGTTTTCTTCTCTCTGAAGCACACTCCAATTTGATTTTATTCTATACCTCTGCACTGAAAACTTTGACATTGAAGTTGCTAAAGCTGATGATCAATTTTTAGTTGTATCATCTCTGATTTGATACCATCAGCGGCCACATTTGATCCCTCTTCTCCATGATTCACCTTCTGTATGTGGCATCTGGAACCCACACTCTGTTAATTTCCTTTATATCACTCTAGTTCTACTTAGATGTGCCTCTCTAATGCCAACCTTCCAAACACTGGGGTGGTAAACTTTGTATTTGAACCTCTTGTCTATTTTGTTACTTTTATTGTGATCTTGGCCATGACCAAGTTTTAAACATAATCTATGCCCTGAGAGTTCTAACCTGGACATTTCTTTTGAATTCCAGACTTGTGCATCTATTGGCCTGATAATATTAACTTGATACCTATCAAATATATGTGATATGGCCTCCATATGGAAGGAAAATGCCAGTTAGAGCCCTTAATTTTTTTTTAAATAAAGCCACCACATTCTACCAGGTTACTAATGCTGATGGGCCTGCTTTTAATTAGTAAATTAATAAAGCAGCACTACAGATTCTTAGCTCAGTAGAATTCTGCACATTTTAATATAAGCTGTGATCAAAACACCAAATGAATGCTCACATTTTAAAAATTTATTACAGTAAAAGACAGTGCTGTTAAACTCCCTCAAAATACTTTCCCAGCTTTGAAGCCACTTATTCCATTATTCTTGCCAATTTCTGAAGCAGTTTTAAGGTCCTGTTTCATCAGTTTGTATAGGAAGTGTGACAGACAATATGGTGAGTGCTGCTGCTGAGTATGGCTCAGGGAAAACAGGCCCATAAAAACATTATCATGTGTCCTCATCCATCCGACTTCCTGGATTTGACATTGTGCAACATGGCTCTTTCTTAATGTCAAAATGACTATGATAAGCAAATGTTTTAAATTGATTCAGGACACCAAGGCAGCCACAACAGCATATTCAAAGTGAGGGAGAAGAATTTTGAGGAGGATTAGTAGTAATGTGCCTTTTACAGTAATGATTTTTAAAACCAAAATCACTGTACTTTTGATCACACCTGTATCTGATGCCTTAGAAGAACCAAGGTGAAAGAACAGATATATATCAGAGGTAACTTAAAGGAAATACTGTTTCTCCTTTACTGATGAGACGTACTAAGTTATATCTTTAGTTTTAATCAAACCATCAGAAGATTCCATAATTAAACCATACATAGAATATATCAAGGTGACTCAGTTATTTGCTCTTCTCACGGTGATCTGTAATGTGATATCTACGTATTTCCCATGGGAGACCAAGCCAGGAAGAGTGTTTCCTGTTTTACATATTGCTAAAATTTGTGTAGAATAAAACTTGTATCAATCAATATGAACATATCTGCCAATATTCAATTAACAAAAATTTTCTCCATGTGTTAGAGATAAATATAATAATTAGTAAAAGACATACTAAATCAGATTATGTTCATATATACTATAAAATATATAGATATACTCATAAACATATGAATAATGTTAATATAACATGAATAATGTTGATGTCATTTGCAATCATAAAAATATTTTTGTTTTATAATTTATATATATGTTAAATATGTCCCAAAAGATGTATATGTTACTTTTGTACTAAATTGAATATAACACAAGTTTGTAGTTTCAAAGAAAGTGCAATAAAGTGCTACTATCTGCAAGGGATTCTCTCATCCTTTGCCTTTGCCCTAATTTATTTACCCACATCTGTTTGGACTACTTAGATTACTGAAATGTTCAACAAGACTGTCAGTTTTTTGCATGCTTTTACTCTAGAAATATTTTTTTCTGGGAAATTTTTAGCATTTTTCTCATGTTCCTAGCGTTTTATTTAGTTATTAAGTAGAAAGGATCAAATAATGGATGAAATAGATCTATTTCACTCTACTATAGTTCTTATGTGATTTCTAATATGCAAAGGGTATTTAAGTAACTAAGCCATTTTTCCAGTCCTACAATAAGATATTAAACTGGTTAATAGATAAAAACTTCATCAAAGAAGATAATATATACCTGTGTAAGTAGAAAAAACAAAACCTAAATCCTTATGCAAAATATAAAAAGACAATATGATAGTTGAGACATAATTCTTGAAAACCCCAATTATCCTTTTGACAAATTGCAAGGTTTCTGCTGAAGAAAAATAATCAACCTAATGTGAGTGAGTTTTCCAATAAAACAGAGATTCCAAATTTGGAGAAAATTACTAATTGCATCTCCGTGACTGATTCTGAGATCACGTGTGATTTGCTGAGGATGCAGACCTCTGCCAATGCAATCCCATTGGCTGGGAGCCTGGTTTCACGACACACATAATGTCTAATACATCCCTAGAGTAAAGTTAAAGCACAGTATTTATGCTCGAGGCTATGATGGGTGATGAGACTTGTATTTGACATTTCTGGTGTTCTTTGCTTTTTAGCATTTCCTGAGTGGGTAGAACATATCAATGACACAGAGGTGGACATAGGCAGCGACCTCTACTGGCCTTGCGTGGCCACAGGGAAGCCCATCCCTACAATTAGATGGCTGAAAAATGGATATGCGGTACGTAGAGTCAAGCGCTTTGCTCTCCCTGGGTCCAAATTCACGCAACATTTCAGGGAAGTCCTTTGATAAAAATAGCTGAAAGTAAGTAGAATAAATGTAGCTGGGCCCTGAAATATAAAACTGTCATCAAAAAAACCAAGCAAGAAACTGAACAGGAAATATCGTCTTTCAGTTTAAATTTCTGTAATCTTACCTTTACCTTTCTCTCTTTATCTCTATCTCTTATTTTTCCTTTGTTCCACATTGCCTCCTCTTCCTACTTATCCATCTCCACGACCTGAAATTGCCCCTATTTTTTTGCCATAGTTTCCCTAAACGCCACAGAAACAGAGTTAAGAGAGACAATCTAAGTCACATCTTTTGCCCTGAGGACAGTTACCAGCAGCAGGATCCTTGTATACCTCCCCACTGTAATCTCTCAGCTGGTCCAAGAGGGGAAAGGTGGACTCTTAGCTTTGTAAGATGAATAGAACAAGACCCATGGGGCATGGTAAGTAGCTTTCTTCCCTGTGCCATGAGACTCCTATTCAATATATCTTAGGTAAGAGTAGGGGCCAATAAGCACAACATACCTCAATTAAATGCCCTTCAAGCCCAAAGCTATGTGGAAGTGTTTCTGTTAAAATTTATCAAAACCATGTGTTTTACTTTTATTGCTTTCAGTATCACAAAGGGGAACTGAGACTGTATGATGTGACCTTTGAAAATGCCGGGATGTATCAGTGCATAGCAGAGAACACATACGGAGCCATTTATGCAAATGCGGAGTTAAAAATCCTGGGTCAGTATGATTTCTAACTTGTTCAATAGTGATCAAGAAAACTATGTAAAAAAGATACAGCGTGCTCATAGATTCACAGATGACATCTGATTTCATGTTACTTTAATTCCTAGAATTAAAAACCTTCGAAATGTGATTTTGAATGCAATGGTATTACCTTTTCTCTCATTGAAGAACTCTTCAGTATAAAAAAACCTCTAAAATTTCCTTCTGTGAATGCTTATTTCATTAAATTACATCCTTTTATTTTTAATGAAGAAGCTGAACTCTTTAAAGATTTTTGAGATAACATGGAATATAATAGTTTCTTTAATATTCCTGAAATCACAAAGCAAAATTTATACCTGCCAAGGCATGTCCTCTCCTATGTCAGAGCAGCTTAATACCACCTACAAAATCACAAATCTGTGGAGACTGATGCTATAACACTACATGTACCATTTGGGTATTGGCAAGTCTCTCCCTGCATTTCATATCCAACAGCTGCTATCTAGAATAAATAGCAGTCCTCAAGTTCCTTATCCCACCCTCACTTCTGCTTTCAGGATGTCTGGTTACTCCATAAAACACTGAAAGCCTTTGATATAAAATATTTCATCCTCCACCCCATCAAAGCTGTCCTTTTACTATGTCTGTCCAATCCACATTCTTAACCAACAGAGAATGCATCTCTCCTCCTTTCATGCTTTCCCTCTGTCTTCTGTTTACCCCTTCTTACATTTTCCCCCAGTACTATGGATTGAATGTAGAGGTTTTACACTGAGCCATACCCCAGCTCCTTTTTTTTTTAATTTTTTTTTTTTTATTTTGAAGCAGGGTCTTGCTAAATTGATATGCTGCCCAGGAAGGGTTCAATCTTGCAAATCCTGCCTCTGCCTCCCAGAGCGGTGGGATTACAGGCCTACACCACTAGGTTTTCTTCTTATTTTTCCTGATATGTGATGTTAATACCATTCCCTTCGTGTGTGTATATGTGTGAGCATGACTGTGTACATATCCCAGAAGCTGTCTCATCTAGTGAAGCTTTATTCCTGAACACCCATTTATCCTCTTCAGTGACTCTGAGCTGACATGCTCTGCACACTAGTTCTCTACCTTCTTCATGGTCCTCTTCTCTCTCCCTTCTCTGCCTGCCTAGAAATCTTGTTTTCTCAGAGTTCCAGTTCTCTGGTTGCATTCCATTTTTTCCCATATCCCTTCTCATATGTTATATTACTAGTCCGGATCATTATCATTGGTTAAACTCTTATTTAATTTCTTCCCCTATTAATTATCAGTAGTCCTGTACTTTCTATCCTAGAAACTTATCTTCAGCTTCAGGCTGAATCTAAATTTTTCCTAGTAGAAATGTTCATCTAGGTGCCTTCACAGGCATCCCAAATTTAGCATGTCTGAGACTAAATTTGTTTTATTCCATCCACGCCCACATCTTCTCAAAGATTCTCTGAGCCTACCAGATGCCTTCTCTGCACCTGGTACACTCAGTCAACTTAGTCTTTCACTTAGTCCCATTGTAACTCCTTTCACAAATGTCTTACACACCACATCTTCATACTATTTGAAGGAGTTATTACAGGTTTAATCAGAGGGTAAGTAATGAATCCAGGTAATCATATTTCATTTTCTAGAATTGGTTACTGAAAACATGAAGCAATGATACAATGAGACCAGCTTTGTTCTTGCTGCACTGAAAGGCAACTCTTTAAAACATGGTAGCATTACATGACACTAAAAGAAAACAATAGGAAATACAGAATGTTAAGAATTAAGTCTTTCTTAATTACGGCTTTCCCTGTCACTTGCTGTAATGTTGAGGAACATACTCTTCTCTAAAGTCTAAATTCCTTGGTGATATATTTACTCTAGTTACATTGTACATTGTGAAAGCTTCACTCAGTCTTTCTCTGTCCCTCTGTCATTTCCTCCTCTAGCTGCCTAGTTAATTCATTTATTCTTCCACCAAACGATTAATGAGTATTTACTTTATGCCAGATACCATTCTTTTAGTAGGTGCTGTGTTCCCTTATTCCTTTTCACTTCTAAAATATATAGGAACATACCCTAGATCCTGTTGCTAGAAGTCAAAATGTCACATAAATATCAATTCATAGAAAGGAGCAGACAAAATTGCCACATTAAAACATTAACCAGTGCAGAAAAAATTCTTTCTTTCTAAATAAATTTCAGTTTTAAAAATATAAACTTATTTGCATTTTATGTATGATATGTAACCTAAAATATTTATGGGGACTTAACAAAATACCTGGCACCATATTAGAAGTGCAACACAATTTGGTTGGCTACTTATTTCTTTATTGGCAATTATCAGTATTCAGACTAAAGGGACATGAAGAGACTATATCCTTGTTGTAAAAAACATCTTCTGAGTAGCAACACCAGGTACTATAACTCATGTCTTACTGAGGTGCAGAATCTGAGGCCCACCCCGACCTTCTGAGTGGACATTTTTGCAAGATATTCTTCTGAATTTAAAATGCAAGTAAATCTTAAGAATCACCAAATTAGAAAGTGAAGATCCCAGATAAAGATACACAGAGCCTAGACAAAGCTCTAAGCATTGGGGAAGGTAATCAGTGGGTGGATGGTGCCCACCTACAGCATGTAATGGAGAAGAAAATGGAAAAGCTTACTCAGTGTGGGGACCCTGAAGACTGTGAGGCTGCCGTCAGTGGGGGTGCTGCTCTGAGAGCACATCGTGATTTTGTAGTTACTGTTCTATTGAGATCAGAGCAAACTACAGCTGGATTACGTGCTCCTTAGTTAATGGACTGAGTCCATCGCTCTCATAGCTGTTTGCACATAAGTTCTGAAGATGAAGATTACTCTGTTTCTGTTGACATGTTGAAGAGTGTCTGCACACTATTGGTGCTCAATAAATGTCTAATGGAGGCGCTGTATTGTTTAATAGGAAGAGCATGCCTCAGAAACAAAATGACTTAAATACAAATGTGAATCCAACTCATTAGTGCCTGTGACTTCTTTGCAAAATTAGGATAATCCTTGTATATTTGAGTTGTCACATTTGTAACCAAGGGACAGTTCTAAGTGTGGCTGGGATGATCAACTATGATCACGCTGAATGTTTACAGTGCTATTTAGTTTCCTCTAGCTCCTCACAACTTTCCTTACGAAACTGAATCAAAGCAATTGAATTTGATGTTCTTTTTGAGGAATATGTATACAACATTTGGTTTTAACTAAAATTTATAATCAAGTTATCCAGAATTGTCATTTGAATTTCATGATAATTAAAAGTTATTAAAGAAGAAAAGTATTAGACATGAAATACCTACGGTTCATAACTGATCATACTTACTGAGATGGGTAATTTTTCTATTAACCACAGATAGAAATGGAATAAAGAAATATAGAAAGAATATTTGGATTTGTTAAGAAAAAGGAGAAAAATAATAATTTAATTTCCTTTCAGCTTTGGCTCCAACTTTTGAAATGAATCCTATGAAGAAAAAAATCCTGGCTGCTAAAGGAGGCAGGGTTATAATTGAGTGTAAACCGAAAGCTGCGCCCAAACCAAAGTTTTCATGGAGTAAAGGAACAGAATGGCTTGTGAACGGTAGCAGGTCAGTGTGGAAACTAGAAATATAGTTGTAATTTACAACTCAGTTAAGTTGATTCTTTAGAAGATTTGCTTTTATATTATTAATGTGTGTTATTCCTTCTACATTTTGTAGTTATAAGATAAACAGAAGTACTTGTTTGTCCATATCAGTATGTATTATAATCAGGATTTAATTTTCAGAATTATATAATTTAGAAGGGATTTAAAAAATTGAAGCTCAGATTTTTTAACAAGGTCATTAATGTTCATTCATTTTTTAATTTTCTCCACTTATGCAGATTTTTAATTTGACATGCTTCCATTTGTTGATTCTTGATATTTCTTGTGTACTTTCACTTTGGAATGTCTTTGCCTATGTCTGTCTTCAAGAGTTTTATCCATTTTATCTTCTAGCAGATTGTTTCTGTTTTAACTTTTACCAATTTTATTTTAGCTTAGTACATGAAACAACCAACAGACTGAAAAGATAGCCATCTACTCTTTGGACAAAGGACTATATATAGAATATAAAAAAACTCAAAAAAAATTAGAATACCCAAAGTAAAAAGCCAATCAAAAACTGGGCAACTGAAATAGCAGACACTTCTCAGAAGACATACAAATGGCCAGTAAATCTGTGAAAAATGTTCAGCATTGCTGGTCATTAGAGAAATGCAAATTAAAGCAACACTGAGATTCTGTCTCACTCCAGAAAGAATGGCTGTCATTAAAATATCAAGTCATAACAAATACTGGCAAGTGTGTAGGGGTAAGGAACCCTTCTACATTGTTGGTGGGAATGTTAACTATTACGATTATGGAAATCAGTATAGAGATTCCTCAAAATACTAAAACTAGAAATTCTATTTGAACCAGGTAGGTCCCTCATAGGTATCTTCCCAAAAGAGTTAATGATATATTACAGTGATTCATGAATGCCTAACAGCACAGTTCACAATAGCTAAGCCTTGGAAGTGGCTAATACATCCATTAACAGAGGAAAGGATAAATAATGTGATATTTGTAGCACACATGGACTACCACTGTGTCACAAAGAAGGAAGAATTTGAGTCATTTTTAAGGAAATAGATGCACCTTGAGATCATAATTTTAGGTGAAATAAATTGGACACACAAACTGAAATACCACATGGTTTTTGTATGAGAAACCCAAAATAAAAATAAAGAGTAAAATAAAAGCTAGATAAAGGAGCTAGGTCTTTTTGCAAATGGAGGAGGGATCATGAGACAGAAGGAAACAGGAGGGGGGAGAAGGGAAGAGGATGAAAAACTTTGAGATGTGTGAGAACTGAATTATTGTGCATTGCAAGAGTACTAATAAAAATGGAAAGCAATCCAGTCAGCCTATCAAATATTTTTAATAGGAATACAAAATGCTGATTTCAAAGTATAAATCACATCTTCTCATTTTAAATGAAAAGATATCCTTGACATCTTTCTGATACATGGAACATCTGCCAGTGTTTTGGTGGCTTTGGGAGAAGATGAAAAGCATTATATGATCATTGATAATTATTTCTGTAAAGTCCAGACTGGATTGTTTCCTAAAAGAAATTATATGTATATTGAATTCTAGAGTATGAGAAAGAGAAAGCCAAGATGGTGGTAGGAGGAATGGGAATGGGTAGGGTGTGTGCCAGGAGGGAAAGGCTGCATGTTCAAAGGTCCTGAGGCAGGGGAACTAGGATGACAAGTAGCTTCAAGAACTATTTGTCTTTAAGGGCAAATGGAGGAGATTTAAAAGAGTAAGACATAGGGAGCTAAGTTACAAATGGTAAAGCTTTCCATGCTAAGGGGCTAGGGCTTTATGTAAAAATAATGAAAATCTCTATTATGGCTTAAAGAAAGATGAAGGGAAGGAATTTTTGCCTTTTAAAAGACTGTTCTGTCCAAAGTATAGCAAATAAATCATTACAATAATACAAGTAAGTAAGATACACTATCAGCCCTATTTTGATGTTTATGAAGCTGGGGAAAACTGAAATTCCTTCTAAAAAATGCATTGATGATGTGCAGAATGGAACTTAAATTATGTCGTGTTGACTTGGGATGAGAACATGGCAACACAGTTCTATCAATACAAGTCACAAGAAGGGCTTAGTATTTGGGGTGGGGAGAGGGTCAGGAAGAGCAGGACTTTACCTGAACATGTTCACTTTGAAACTTAGTGTTTTTGACCTAGGAGTTTTTACGCCAAAATAATAGTAGCAGGGTTAATAGTACAGTAAGAGTCACTTTGTCCAATTTGTCCTATTTTGGGGTGCTGTCTTGCAACCCCCAGACAGCACACCATTCCCACTGGGCCTACCATTAGCTCTGCCTCCTGAATGACAAAATCTTGCTTTTATCTTGACAAAGTCCAATTTCATGGGCCTCTCAAATCCAGACTTCTCCAGAACCATGTTTCATGGACTTGTCTTTCGTAAATATTATGTGTTCAAAAACAGAAAATTCTAGCTCTTAAAATCTTATAACTTTGCTTTATCTATAATATTTTTTACATGTTGAAATCAAATTGAATTAATCCCTTCACAAGCCTACAGGTTTTTTTGATAACTACTTTAATTCATTAATATTACAATGTAGTTACCACTTCACAGTATTTTTATACAAATGTTTTATTGTTTTAAAAATGGTATGTACAAAAATATTAAGAAGATTGTACATTATAAACATGTAAAATATACATTGGAAAACAATTTTTTGAAGAATGACTGAATAATAGTCTTTAAGCATGAATAATCTTACTCTGATTAATATAACTACATAAAATATTTTCATATAACAAAGTTATTTCTGTGCCTGGCTAGCGGATCATAGAATGGTTGATACAATATTATCACTCAGTAAGGAGGAGCCATGAGTCTTCATAAGTTGTGTTTTGAATTTCTCAGTTATAGAGAAATGGTATACTTTCTCTGACAGAATTTGTTTGTAATTAACAAAATTAATTTAGGTGTTAATTTATATTTTATAGATTCCTATCAACTCTGAAGCGACTTTTATTTGAACCATTTATGTGAGAATATCTCTGTCATTATTTTATACCCCAGAATTGGTTTGCTTTACCAATAAACAAAGTAGAGGTTACCCTCCAGTGATTTTGACAATTCTAAGTCACTAATTTTTAAAAGAACAGATTGTTCTCAGTATGTTGTCTTATCCTTACCATATTATCTAGAAATGTACCTGAGAGCCTGAATTTAGTCCACATTGACCTAAGAATAAAGAATATTATTACAAAACAGTCAAGTTCCCTAAATATTCTTGCTAAAAAATAATTTTAAAAGTCAAAGGAAAAGTCCCTTAGGGTATAGATGTGATGACACCAAGAAGTATATATAATTCTGGTTCCTATAACAATGAAGATCCATTCTGAGACATGCATTGTTAGATGATTTTATCATTGAATGAACTCACAGTGTGCTTAGCCAAACCCATATGGGAGTAACCTTCTGCACACCTAGGATATCTCTGTCTGTCTGTCTGTCTGTCTGTCTGTCTGTTTCTCTGTCTGTTTCTCTCCCTCCCTCTCCTTCTCCTTCCCTCCTGTCCCCCTTACCCCTCCTTACTTCATTTTCTCTCCCCACATCTGTCTATCCATGTCCATCTATGTATTTATCTTTATCATGTCTATAACATATTATGCTCTCTTAAGACTGTTATATTATGCTCTCTTAAGACTGTTATTCCCATGGCTAGGATGACCAAACAGCACAGGATTAAATAAAGCACAATAAAAATGACACAATCAAGAGATATGTTAAACATGAGATGCTTGAGGCTGCTGCCCACATAACAGCACAGCATTTTACAGTAAACTCTGAGTTATAATGAATACAAGGAGTATATTCTAATATATTAATAAAAGTATATGATACATTAACCAGTAACAATCATTATCAAGTATTATGCATTGTACATAACTTCATGTGCTTCATTTTTATACAGCTGACAGTGCAGAAGGTTTGTGTACAACAATGTCACCACAAACTTTGCGTAATGCACTGCTCTTGGCATGACAGTGCCTAAATCATCATTAGGCCATAGCAATATTCAGCTTAGTTATAGTCTCATGGGGTCAATCTTATACACATCGTCTATCATTAACTTAAACTGTTAGAAAGATGGGAAAGATCAACTGTGAGCTAACAAACTAAAAATATTAGTATGAATTTTAGAAAAAATTGTGTTTTTCACTGAAACTTGTCCATAATTTCCATTGCTTTGCCTGCAAAGTAATTAAAATGGGTGGAGGTGAAGACCATTGGCAAGATCTTATACAGGAGGGTTCAGTGAGGAAAAGTATGGCACATTAATATTGTTACTGTATTAATATATTTTCTCCATGATGGAGATGCTAGGGCAGGAATAACAATGTCGGAGATTCATTAGTAGAGATTCTTGGAGGGGAAATAGAGAGGAAGTGGGTACAAGCCAGCCAGACTGAGATGCAGGTTTGATCCCAGAAGAAGAGAGGAAAGGAGGGAAAAAGATTGAGTCAGAGGAGCTTGGGTACAGTGCTGCTGTAAGAGGATATGATAAGGTCACTGGAAAATACTTCAGCCTAACCTGCCCGTTGGAGGAGCACTGGGGTGTAAAGCCTTTTAGAAAACTACCTTCCTGCTTGGTCTTGGTTGACTTCAATTTGTGTAGGTGTGGCCTGGGATAAACACAGGGGTGGATTTCTGAACAAAGGGTCTGGGGCAATGAATTATCCACATTCCCTTCTAACTGGAGAAACTCACTCCTCACAGCTGATTTCTAACTGAATTACTTATTTTGATGTTATATTTCTTCAGGAACAAAGATTATTCTGAAATGAATTAGGTTGGCACTGGATAGTTAAAGAAAACGAAATTCTGGAAGATAACTAGCAGAATTTTTGGCATTTGCTTATATGGATATTTCTATTAGTAATGTAGACAAATACTGTTTTTTCTTTTATCAGACACTGCCCTTAAAATGGAACATAAATTTGTGTGTTTTGTGCAAAACTTCAATGTAAAGTCTTGAAAATAATGCATTTAATGTAATTAAAATTCCACTGACCATTTCGAGGGAACAGACTGTTTGGAGGAATGAAAGTATAAAAGATTTAGGTTGGGCTCAAAGAAGAATTGCCTAAATACATTATCTCTTATGGTAGCTGTTACAAAGGCAGATTTTTGAATTTATTTATTTATTTATTTATGGTACTGAGGATCAAACTCACAACCCCACATTTGCCAAGCAGCCAGTTATGCCACTGAGCTAAATCCCCAGCCCTGGAATATCTTTATTTAAAAGGTCTATATTTCTCTGCAGTAGTGGCAGAGTCTGTCCTAACTTTGAAGTACGACTTGAAGTCCTAAGGTTGCATTTCTGAAAGTTAAACTCTTTCAGGCTTGTATGAACCTGTCCCATAATATTTGAAACCCCATCTTATGGGAGTGGGATGTGGGGAACCCCTACCTCCATTTAACTCTGTGTAATTCATTTATTCTTTCAAAAAATCTTTTTGAATGCCTCTTCAGTGATCAATATGTCACCACTGAGTGAATGCCTATAAAATACTCTTTTTAAATAAATGAATGAATAGCTTCTCTAACCTTTGGGAAAAAATGAAACTATGCAGTGCACTGAGTCCTTTGATTTTGCTTTGGATCTCAGCTTTATTTGTTAATTCAGTGGTTATGTGATGGATCTCAACAAAAAGAATACTCACCAAGAAATGAATTTTATGTTACGTGCTGAGGACACTGCCAGCAATAAAACAGATACAAATCTCTGACGTCAACACATTACGATCTGATGGAAGGACATCATTAACAAGTAAACTGAAAAATTTCAGGTGATACATGTAATAGGGAGAAAATCTGGGAAGAGTATTATAATTTACAATTCTAAGATCATTAAACTCTTTGTGTGTGTGGTGTGTATGTGCGCATGTGAACACACACAAAAGCATACATAACACTAACCAGAATCATTTAAACAGCTTTATTATCATTTAAAAAAAGATTGCAGGGGCAAGTTGTGAGATTACCTAAAAGTCTCATAGGACATAGGATTGTGGCTTTTACTATAAGAAAGCACTGGAGTGTTTTCAAGCTACTGAGTGGCATCTGAGCAGTAATGTGACAGAATGTAACTTAGGTCACTGATATCCACCTGTCTGGCTGACACTGATACACACCTGTGAAGCAAGATGACAGAGAAGCAAGAATACAAACAGGGGTAAATGAACCCTGAGAAACTTCAGGAAAACAATGAATATGACTTTCCAAAACACTGTCAATGCTGAGAAAGAATATAAAAACTAAGGCTTGAATATTTCCACTGCAGAAAAATCTTCCTATACAGCAACTAGTATTATTAGTAATAAATTGTAATGAGTACAATAATATTCTATTAATTATTTGAATAATGTATGTTTTCACTTTAATAGAATACTCATTTGGGAAGATGGTAGCTTGGAAATCAATAACATTACAAGGAATGATGGAGGTATTTATACATGCTTCGCAGAAAATAATAGAGGGAAAGCTAATAGCACTGGGACACTTGTCATCACAGGTAAGAGCTCATTGATATTTTACTAATATATTTTAAAGTCTGATGATGCTTATTTTCTCATGAGCTAATCTCCTATAAACCATCCCTAGATGGATGTTTCTCCTTCCTGAATGTTGGATGTGAAAGCATCATATTTCTTTGCACAGAAAAATCAGAGTATGTTGATTTTTATTCTTTAATGCACACTGTATAATATGATGCCTCATATTTTGTTGAATTGTGTTTTACCCTTTTATTTAAAAATGCTTAGATCCCACACGGATCATCTTGGCCCCCATCAATGCTGATATCACAGTTGGAGAAAATGCCACCATGCAGTGCGCTGCATCCTTTGATCCTACCTTGGACCTCACATTTATTTGGTCTTTCAATGGTTATGTGATTGACTTCACTAAAGAGAATATTCACTACCAGAGGAATTTTATGGTATGTGTTCTAAGTTTCGTCTGTTGAACATCCCAATGATTCTTGTGTGCCTGCACTAAAATTCTATTATAATCATATTTCATATGCTTCTTTTTCTTGAAAGTGAAAAACAAGAAGAAAACAAGTCATCAAGCTTTTCATAGCTTTTATATTAGTGATAATATTTCTGAACTCCTCGAAAAGGGCTGCCCTTGGAGATTTTGGTAGAGACGTTAATTTATAAATATCCATTGGGTGTTAGGTACATTTATAAATATTCATTGGGTACATCAGGTATATTTTCCCCCTAATTACAAAAGTTTATTTATATTCATGCTAACTATACCTCATTATATATGCACTATAGGTTCTAGTACTTTCACTTTTACTATTAGAGAGGTAAAAGCATAGTACTTATCCTTGATTATAATAATTGTTTTAAGTTATTTATTCTTTGAGTATAACAATTAAAATGTATGTTAAAGCATTTATTTTATCCTTTGAAGATAAACAATCCAATATGTGTGTTGGAAGAAGAATTAGTCCATGTGATATATAAAAGGATTAAATAGCAATATTTAAGCATTAGAGTATATATAGTGTAAGTACCATAAATAAACATTGTGATATAGTCAATGTGAAGAGAGAAATAAAATAGAAGAAAGGCCTGGAAATGGTGCAGGAATAATGGCTTGGGTGGAAACATCACTGGTGGTACAGTGGTAGGTTGCTCAGTTATAGAGCCTTTGAAAGGGAGCTTGATCACTTGGGCCTCCTGGTATCTTCACTAGAAAAGCAACCATTGAGAAACTCAGAGATCTATTTGGAACACATTTTAATTAAGAACAAATTTAACTTTGGAGTCAGGTATTAATAAAGGTGGAAAAACTTGAATTGATTGTAAGATATTTAAGAGTTTTAAAACCATATAAAATCTGGCTTAATGTAAACATATTATAAAATCATCATGCTTTTATATTATCCAGTTCTTTGTTGTTTTTCTTGCACTTTCAATTGTAAAAATCCAAAGTCACTTTCAGTCAAGTTGAATGAGACTTACTTTAAGTGAATGGGAACATTTTCTCTTGCATTATAGATGCACAGGAATAGCCATGGATGCCTTATGACTCATACCTCTGTGTGTTTGTTCACTGTGAATCTAGTTCTTTTTAATTTAAGTGGTCTAATTATTACTGGAAACCTATAGTAGGAGCTCTGCCATTTTGGATTCTGAACCAAAGCGACAGTATAAATAAAAAAATCAGAGAATCAACAGAGAACTATAAATTTCATACTTTGCCATTGTACCATGTGGTGTTTCCTATATGACTGAAACTGTTTTGATGTGCTTAATATAAACATGCCCAACATTTGAAATCGGTATCAAGAGCTTTAACAATTTAATCACTTCTCAGACTATGGGTTCTTTGGGCAATGTAAGTAAATGTCACTTGGCTTTTATTCATTTAAAGGAAAGGAGTGAGCTAAACAGATATCATTTTTTGAAAAAAAAGGCTTGAATTTGCATAGTTCTGTGGTATTATAAATTGAATAATTTACAAGTGCAGTCTGTAAATGTGATGTAACTACTTTATGAAGTAGTTATTTAGTAGCTACATTAAAGTCTATGTAAATAAATTTGGAGACATAAATCACCTTAATTAAGCAGAAAATTCTTATTTACAGCCCATGTATGTTTTTAAAAATAATAGCTACACTCTCCTAGTTTATGTAAATAATAATTGCAATGTGAAATAAAAAAGGTGAATAGAAGGAAGGGAGAAGTGCAAGAAAGTAAGGAAATAAAGATATAATTGCATGCCTAATGAAACGTTTGACCCTAAAAATGTGATGCTGGTGGTACTTGCTTCCTTCACTCCCTGCTTTTGTGGCTGACAGCCTCAGAGGTCCACAGGGTTACCTCTGGCTACAGCCGACCCCATCTCAGAATTAACCAACTAGGGTTTAGCTCATCTCAGAGCGTGATCCACCTGTGATAGAAAACCTATCTATTGGCTAAGGATGCAAGGTGCCTGAGTAAAAATATCAGATCAACATTTTAACACTTCATACGTGGATGAGTGGGTTTCATTATCTAAAGAAAAAAGTAGATAAGTGTTTGTTTTAAAGTCAATGATTAAATTTAATTTTATCTTTTGGACCTACAAAAGGCCAATAAAGTTTGCTGTAATGTCTTCTTTCTTCTTCAAAGGTAGACTTCATTACTGAATGGGCCACAGAAAATTTACATGAAAGGGTCAGAAATGTTTGGCCCACCGTTGACAAGATAATCCTAACAGCCAGTAATTATTTTTAGGTTTGTTAATACATAGGAATGACTTTCTAATTAAAGCTTAGTGAATGAAGACATAATCGGGGTATCATGTGTTAGGACAGCAGATGTGAAGGCAGAACACAGCGGATTGTGTTTGTCCATTGTTCAAAATTGCATCAGCAAAAGTATAAAAGATTACATACTGTTATCTTATCGTTCTATCCTTTTTTCTGTTTTGCTTTTTTCTCTAAATAAAAAAAAGAAAAAGTATAAGAGAGAGAGACAGAGACGCACAGCGAGAAAGAGACAGAGGGAAACAGAGTCAGAGAGAGAGGCAAACAGAGGGAGAGAGAGAGACAGAGAGACGGAGAAGTTCTGAAACAATGTTTTGTTTAGCCAGCTGTCCTTCAGACAAAGCACTTCTATCAAGAACATATAAAGAACTGAAGAAAATGAGGATCCTCACATTCAAAGACCCAATCCAAATATGGGCATCTGAGATGAACACATACTTCTCAGATAAAAAAATACAAATGGCAAATAAATATACAAAAAAATGTTCAGCATCACTGGTTGTTAAACAAAGATAAATTAAAACACTGAGATTCCATCTCATGCCAGAAAGAACTGCTAAGAAATAAACCAGTAACAAATGCTGAAGGGGCTGTGAGGAAAAAGGAACCCTTCTCCATTGTTGGTGGGAACACAGACTGGTGCAATCACTGTGGAAATCAGTGTGGAGATTCTTCAAAAAAATTAGGATTGGAGATCCCATTTGATCCAGCTGTTCCCTTTCTGGGCATTTTCCCAGAAGAACTGAAAACATCGTACCATAGCAATATATGTGTATCCATATTTATAGCAGCGTAATCTATAATAGCTAAATCTTGGAAATCACCCAAATGCTCATCAATCGCAGAATGGCTAAAATAAAGATGTGGTATTTTTTATGCAATGGAGTACCACCCACCTATTAAAAAGTATAAACTTGAGGCTTTTAAGGTAAATGGATACAACTAGAGACCATATTCATAAGTGAAATAAGTCATTTTTACATGTGTAAACATCATATTGTCTCCCTAGTGTAAAAAACTGAAAGAGTAAGCTCCAAAATGCGCAGTAAATATTGTAAAAGTGAAAGAGGAAGGAACACCTCAAAAGGAAATCGGTAATTATGCTACCAATTTCTGTTAGCACATCAAAAAGAACAGCTTGTGCTTTCATTATTTGATCATTTTTTCATGACTGTATCTTGTAATCTGAGCAACTACTTTGAAGCTAACAATATGCAACATAGTAAACATAGTTAATATCCTATTATTTTTTTTGAAATTCTATATCATCATTTTTCTTTTTTCATTTTAAAATTTTAAAAATTAAAGACTGTTTTGGTGTTTTATTTTATTCTGGTAACATTTGAACAATTGAATAGGTCTTTTTGTTTTTATTTGTTTTTAAAGAACAACTAAGCCACAAGCAGCCACAGTGAGCTGCCCTAGTATAAACAAAACACTGTATAAAAGGTAAATCCTAAACTTTGTGTAAATAAAACTCTGTGTAAAATGATGACACATACCAATTCTAAGCAATTCTAAAGAAGTCAGAGATGCATGGTAGATTTAAATTCAGATGCAAGGTTTTAGTTATTAAATTGATGTTGTTATAATCATGTTTTAATAATCCAAAATCCTACAAATCGATATTACAATTTATATCTAAAAAAATTATACAATTTTTGACTTGTGAACTTGTTTTCATTTTCCAATTTAATTTTAAAAACTTCTTTAATGAACATACTTCGGCTTTCACTTGCTATTCTTAATTTTGGCCACTAAATGGCAGCCTTGTATAGGTCTCAAATTTAATAGCAGGGAATCATTTAAAATGTGAAGCTTTATTTTATGAAATTAAACAAATGTGTTCTCCCACATTTATATTTTAAATAATTTTAAAATGTCTTCATTTTACTTTTTCCAATTATGGTCACATATAATTAGTAGGAAAAGAATAACTATAGATTTTTAAAGAAGTGTTTTTCTTTCAAGAACTTAGGCTTAGCACAAAAAAGGTAAAATTGGAAATACCATTACATTTAATGGTCCTACTTTATGCAAGACTCTTCAAGACTAAAGTACATTTCATCATGTAGCTTATTTAAGGCTATGATTAACACTTAACATTGACGTATAAAAATTAAGGAAATAAATATCTAGAATTTGTCATGTTCTTTCATTTATTTAAAAATTCACTGAATGCCAGGCATGATGGTGCATGCTTGCAATTCCAATACTCAAGAGGCTGAAGCAGGAGGGTCATTGCAAGTTCAAGACCAGCCTGGACTACGAAGTGAGCTCAAGGCCAGCCTGAACTGCATAGCAAGATCCTGTCTCAAAAAAAGACAAAAAAAAAAAAAATTAACTACATGTTACATTTTTATATGCTCATGCCCAATAAAAGTTTCACTTGAATTTGATCACAGAGAGATATTAAAATATAGCAAGAATAAAAAATTTCATGAGCTACAAACTGATACAGTGAATTATTAAAGCCATCCACTAACATTCTATCATTATGACTAAAATATCTGAGAAACCTTAAAGGAAGAAAGATTTATTAAAGCTAAAGTTTTCAGAGGCTTCAGTTCATGGTCAGCTGATTCCATTGCTTTTAGGCTGGTGGCAAGGCAGAAACATCATGGTGGCAGTATGTGGCAAAGGAAACTGCTCATGGCAGTCAGGATACAGAGAGAGAGAGAGAGAGAGAGAATCAGAGGGGAGGGGATAAAATATACCAGCCCCCAAGGTACCAGCCCCATTACCCACTCCCTTCAACTAGGTCTTACCTCCTAAGTTTGCGTCACCTCCCAGTCATACCACAATCCTATGACTTTGTCAAGGGTTTAACCTGCTGATAAAATGGCAGCCCTCCTGTTCTACCATCTTCCAAAAAACCCACTAATAACATTGCTGTGCTGGAGTCTCAGGAGCCTGTAGGAAATAATTCTCAAGTCAAACCATAACTAGAAATTTTTCTGCATTATTTCCATCTGTTAAAGTTACATAGCACATCATTATACATTTTCCAACTCCAATTATAAAATAACTTCTGTTTACACTTTCCATTTTAGTAGCTACTTACTAAATACAACATACAAAAGACAAAGTCATTGTAGTTATGAGCTTAATTTATAGCCCTCCTTTTTTCAGAATCTCAAGCCATCAAAAACATGTGTTTGTAATATATTATTGTATTCCTCTTTCATAATGGTACCTGATCTGCAGAAATTATCCACAGTCATCTCACTCTTGACAGTGATTTTGATTCATGTCCTTTTGACTATTGGACAGTATCGTCTTTGTCCGAGACACTCTTAGTTAACCTCATGACTCTTGAATTTTCCAATTCTGTTAATATTGCCACTATGTTTTATTTTTACAACTGTCTTGTTGTAAAAAGAAGTAAAAATTTCAACTTAGCAAGGAGTTGCTGCAGGTCTATTACAAATTCATAAATATCACATAAGTTGTTAAGAGGCTCTGGCCACATTTTCACTTTGTGTTCCGTGATTCTGAGCCAGCAATTCAACCTCTGAAAGTTTCATATTTCCTCTCTGTAAAATATTATTAGTCCTTAGCTTACGTCACCTGGGTTACTTCATCAGGGTTCTAAGGCTGGTTGCTTTGTAGTGTTTGTATGAGGATTAAATGAGAGGATGCCTATAAAGTGTTTAGCACAAGATCTAGTGTATTACAAGTGGTTATTATTAATGCTTTTTATAATAGAACAATCTTTCCTATTGAAAATTCCAGAAATTTTTGCCGGATACTTTTTTCCAGCAAAACTTCTTATGTTTCACAATATAATCTTTTTGTATTGCTCCCTTTTCTAGATGTCTAAAAATGCAGCAAATTTTAATTTTTTAACAACTTATTATGATAAAAGGCACATTACTGTTCGTCTCCTTCAGAATACTCCCTTTCACTTCAAATGCACTCACCCTGCTCTTGTATTTTCTGAAGCAGTTCTGCAAGTCCTCTTGGACACACGTTTTTAGTTGCACTGCTGGGCTTCCTTGATGTCCTGAATCAACTCAAGATATTTATTTTTTGTGGTCATTTTTACATTGGTGAATAGCCAGAAATCTTGTGGTATCAAATCCAAGGCATGAAGTAGATATGCACCACAGTGTTTAATGAGCCTGCATTTCCATTGAGTGGCTCTGGGCAACAATAATCATGGTTTTTAAAATCATATTTCATAAAGACACGTATGAAACAGAACTTCCAGAACTGTTTCAGAAAGTGGCAACAACAGAGAAATAAATATGTTCAAAGTGGGAGGGGGAGTTATTTTGAGGTAAATTAATGGCAACATATCCTTTATTGCAATAATTTTAAGAAATGTGAACATTCACCATATGTTTTGTTCTTGTATTTTGAGACCAAATTATTAGGGATATTTCACTTTTGATAGCAGTAGAAGAATAATATGAGTCAACATTTATTAAATGCTTATTACTTGGACAACAGTGGATTTCTTAGTTGATTTTCAGAGCAATCCTCAGTGGAGGACATATTGCAAATTTCTCCATTTTCTGGGTGGAGAAACTCAGGACTAAAATGGCTAAGTAACCAACCCAGAAAAATCATCCACCTTGCTAATGACCAAAGGAAGATTTGAAACCAGGTGACCTGACTGCTGGCCATCTGATCTTCATCATCTTCAATTTTAATCTATAGGGTAATAGTCATGTCTATTTTACCAATTTTCCAATTGTGTGAAATGCTATATAACAATACTGCTCATTTTGTTCTTTAATCTTGTTTAATGAACCTTTATTAATTCAGTCATGCAAATTACTTCAGTGTTTGTATGCTGTTAGAAACCTTTACATTACACTATGAATCAAACACACACAGGTGCAAGTGGCCTGACCATAATGTTACATCAACTGGATCATCTTTAAACTGGCATGGGTTTTTTTTTGGGGGGGGGGGTATGTGAATATGCATTTTTTCTTATTGTACACATAGAACCATTAAAGAAAAGAGAAGACAGAATTCTTTCCCTTAGACTTTTCTCTTTTAAAAGAAAATATTGATTAGATTACACATGTTACAAAAATGGGTTTAGATTTAAGAAATGTAATTTGTGTATTACAGTGTTCTATGATTTTCAACAGCAGTTCTACCTCCAAAAAGGAGGGAGTGAGGGAGAGAGGGAGGGAGGAAGAGAAGAGAAGAGAAGAGAAGAGAAGAGAAGAGAAGAGAAGAGAAGAGAAGAGAAGAGAAGAGAAGAAAAGAGGGGAGGGGAGGGGAGGGGAGGGAGGAGGGGAGGGGAAGGGAAGGATAGAAAACAGAAGGAAGAATGGAGCCGGTGAAGGGAGACAGGCAGGCTGACAGCTGAATGGAAGCCATGTTGTTTACCCTGCTGGCCCTCTGTTGGTTTCTGAACTGGTTACCTCAGTAGGGAACACACTGTTGGACAAGAAGATGAGGAACATCCAGAGTTATGGAGCAACAAGTTGGAGGAAATGAGGGCTTGATATGCCTCCTGAGAAAGGCAAGAATCAAACTACAGCTGAAGAAACAAGAATGGAAAGTAGGCAGGCAAGGGTGATGGATGTAGGACCTAAAGCCCTGGTTCTAGACTTCTACCAGTTTTGCTCCCATGGCAAAGGGGGCTATGTGTGGAGATATTTTTGGTTGTCACAACTGCAGGGATGTTGTTTATTTGGTCATTTGTTCAGCATAAGAGCTGCTAAAAATTTTACAATGTACAGGCCAGACCCCTACAACAGAGAATTATCCAGTCTGATCTATTAATTGTACCAAGGCTGAAAAAGGCAGATTTAAAGGAAAAGAGACTCAGAAAGAAAGAGATTTGCCTCTGAACTTTTAATTATGTTATGTTGAATAAAAAGGAGGGATGGTGCTTTGAGTGGATAAAAGTATTGGGGACATAAGTTATAAGAAGCTGGATAAATGACAGATCTTCCAAATTAGTATGAGTAGTAGAAAATAAGACTGTATGTGAGCAGTCAATTTAAGGCTTAAATTTTAATTACTGGTACAAAAGAAGAAGAAATGTGTAAAATCTATGTGTTAATTCTGTGACCTAGCAAAACTCTTAAAGATCTCATGGCTGAATCCAATCTCTGTTCTTCCTGTAATTGATTGGGTTTCCAGATTGAGTTAGAGAATTAGATCCTGCCTCACTCAGTAAAAATAACTTTCTCATTCCTTTTCAATCCTTTGTAAACCTTTAGTTACACTTGACCTCTTGATTTTCTGTACTTTTTCCCAACAATAAACAAAAAGAAGGGTATCTATATTCCCTAGGTACATCTATCTCTAGCAGAGCTGGCCTGTTTAAGATTATCAGACTCTAAATGTAGGAAATATGGCATCTGAGGCAAATGCCCAGCATCCTAAAGGGATGCACTTTAATAAGTATTCAGTGATGACACTGTTAAATGAAGGAAATCAAGCACATTGTATTTTAGAGGTGCATTATTGGCTCTAAAGAATATCCTCAAATTCAAAATTGAGAATACATTTTATGTAGCTCTCTTTACTTACCTAAGCATCTCTACAGAAAGTATTCTGGCATTTTATGCATGTAGTGTAAAGCTATGAAAGAGGGTAAAATAGACATGGAAACCTTCTACATTTTAGGAATTTTATACTTTTAAATAATGGACCTTGATGTTTTATTTTTTATCATACTAGGAATATATGATTTTGTCCTGAATTGTTATATTTGACAAAAACTACCTAATTTTTCAAGTTTGTTTTAAAGAACAGAACAGTACGTACTTGGACTTTTGCTGTGTTGTTACTATTCACATGTTATATGACTGGACAAACTGGCACTCCAAGCCTCAGGCATGTCATCTGTCATATGAGGGATTGTGGCCCTATCAGAAGCTTAGAAATGCATAGCAATATATGACAATGCAAAGATTTTAATAGCAGGATTGCTTTTTAAAGAACATTTAATTAAAACCCCTATATGTAAAAAGATGATGAGGTTGTTCTGACTAGAGATGTAAAGAAAGGTGTGTGTGTGTGTGTGTGTGTGTGTGTGTGTGTGTGTGTGTAAATGCATAGGCCAAGAACCCTACCCAAATGTCTCTCTCATTTCATCTTCCAAAAACTCTCATTATTTTTCTTCTACCAAGTGGCCCATCAAAGGTCCCAGAACTTTGAGGCTGATAGGAATTAACTTGAAAATCATATGTATTAAATGACATCCACAAGTTGTCCTTCAAATCTAAAATACACACTCCAAGCCCAGTGCACTCATGTTTTTGTTCATTACTCAAATGATTAAGAGAGAACTCAAACAAAATTTCCTCACTTTTGACTTTTCATTTAAAAATAGGGCAATTGATAAAAATTGGGCTCTTTATCAAAGTTGTCAATTGTAGGAATATTCAACATTTCATCTGATGCTTTAAACACAGAATGACCACTAGTAATTATTTATCTTGGAAAGTTTACCTGAGTTATTTGAGGTTTTCTATGCCAAATGACATTTCTTCATAATTTTTTTATACCTAGAAAAATCTTTTTTGCAGTCAAGCAATCTTAATATTGATACACTATTAAAATAACACCAACTTGTATATCAAGCAATGTGGAGAATTAGTGTTATGTAATCATCATGTAATTAGGGATCATGTAAGAGAATGACTTTTTTGAGACTGAAGCTAATACCTGAAGAAGGAGCTGGTAAGTAGTTCTGACATGATATCTGCAATTTATTTTTCCAACTTTCAGCATGAGATAGCAGATAATAGAAAAAGGCATGATGGAACTAGTTAGCACAAATAACACAAATATGCAAAATTTTTCAGTAATTGAATCTGGATGTTTGGTATTGGGCATCAATGATACTCTTTCTACTTATATTTGAAAATTTAAAGGAACAATTTAATAAAATAACAACATGCCACTTATAAACACCACTTCTAGTTATCAAACAATGTACTTAGACAGTTATCTGATCTATAAGGTACTATCTAGGTAATAGCATGACCTGGTGAAAACATAGAAATATATAACTTACAGAACCAACCATGAAGTAGTTTAATATTTCAAATACTTTTTCTCTTTCTCACTTTTTTTTTCCTTTTATACCAGGGAATCAAACTTATGACCTCATATTTACCAGGCAAGCACTTGAACCACAGAGCTAAATCCCTAGCCAAATACTTTACTTCTAAAATGGGAATATTAATTGTAAATCACTAGGTTTCATAAAAATTAAATGACAAAATGTATGTGAATTAGCTGACACCTTGTCAACCATTTAAACTTTATTCTATAAATTAAATCAGGGAATGGGGGGGTTCAGTAGTAATGACAGCAGTAGCAGTAGCAATAGTAGAGGTGGCCACAGTGGCTGTAATAGTGTTATTAATATAAGTGGTGGGAGAACCAATGGTAGTGGTGTAGTTATGGGAGTCATATACCTCTATTTGCAGTTAAAAACAGTACATCTTTCATAGGGCTATTGTTAAGAATAAGTATATTTTTACATGCAATGTATTCACAACAGCCTTGGAAACACAATTAATGCTTGTTAGATATTTGCTGTTGGTAAAGTTAGTGGGGGTGATGTTGGTATTTGCAACATATAATTCATTTGTTATTGTTATTCAGCATGCCAAAAGTAAAGCAGAAATTATTTATTCTTTCATGGGTATAGCATTTATCAGATATATTTAATAATTTTGCTTATGTTTATAAAATATACCCTTTCAAAGATATTATTTTCCTTCAATCTTTTGCATCTGAAGTTCATAGGCTTATCTCTCAACTTCAGTGGAACAAAACAGCTGTTTTTAAATGTATAGCATTCTAACTTTTATCTAGATATTGTGATTACCATATAGCATATTGATTTGCTCATTATGATTAATTCCATGTGTCAATGGTAGTAATCTGACTCATTTGTATTACAGTAGTTGTTTTATAGTTAGTGTATGGTGGGAAAAGGAAGTGGGCATGTATATGTTGGAAGTCTTTAGATTTAAACTTTGGAAATTTCTAAGTGGTCAACCACATATACACTTTGCGATATCCCTGAGCTTTGCTATCACAATTTCCAGTATGTGATTCAACTCTCCTCACACGAAGGGAAGCATTTTTTAATTTAGCCAAGTTGTGGTTTTTAGTGAAAATAGAGAGAGCATTTGCATCTAATTTGTGGCTAAAATGTGCTGAGGCTCATGGTCTTTACTTGCTTTGTAAGCATTCTGCTGAGAACCTCAACATCTTCTGAGGTATGGAAAGCACTAGCAGCTTTTACAAACCATCAAGAAAGCTATTCTACATGCACAGCTCTGCTGGAAATAACATAGTGTATTTTCTCTTCGCTTTCCTTCTGAGAGGTTTCAGCACTACACCTTTACCAAGCATAGAACAAATGAGAATAAATGTTAAAATCACTTATTATTGTTCTATACAAATTAGCCTATCATTGGCTACCTAAGGCCTAATGTTCAAAACAGCTGACTTTTAAATGACTTTAGCATTAAACTTTTGGAACAACTTAACTAAATGTTGTAAGAATTTAATGTGAAGTGTCCAAACATATAAATTTGATAGTCTAAATCATATAATATTTTCTGTTTTAAATTACATATGACAAATAAAAAAGGAAGATAACATCATTTCTATGAAAATAAAATAAGTAAATATATAAACAGCACTGTATTTCAAACTAAATTTAGGAACACAGTAACTGTTTTGTTAAGAAAAAAGAATATTAGATGTATAACATATAAGCATTTTGAAAGGACAGAGATACTACCACAGTATCTATTTTTATATTATTTTTGTCCTCAATTTTCTTATGGTGCAATTGGATAAGAAAATTTTTAAATTTTGAGGTGTTTTGTGTTTTACTTTTTCAATCCCTTGAGAGGTAGTAGGAGTTTTGCAATAGGTTTATGATTTTCTTTTTATGTCTTTTTCTTTCTTTTACTCTTTCTCTTTTCTTACAATTTTATTCTTCCTTCCTCACCTTGGCAATTAGGACTGTCTCATACACCTGAAGCAACTGAAGTACTGAGCTGTTTTAAAGAAAATATATAATAGGATTCAGTGCTTTTCCTTTTATGTAAACATTTTTTCTTAAATTTAACTATATTCTTATACCAAAATAATTTGAAAATATTTTAGTGTATTTCTATTGATGAATATTTAGTATTAAATGCATTTCTGTTAAGGACATCAAAGCACAATAAAACAGTCTGCCTTTACAAAGAGATAGTATTTATTTTATTTTGCTCTAATCATTTTATATTCTTTTCTTCACTCCTCACTGGATAATAGATATATGTGACAAAAAAGACCTTATAATCACTTCCCATATATAGAATTTTACTCTCAGCTTATCTCATACCTCATTTATTTTTTATAAAACATAATTATCCATGATAATATTTTTACTTCCTTTATTAGATGAATTATATTTAGTATGGTGTGAGAAGTCTGCTCAGATATGATGCAGGGCACAGCTCCCTGCGCTATGCTCACTTCTGAAGTGCCCAGAAGTTGCCTGTGCCAAAAGAGACTCACGGACTCACTGCAGCTGTCATACTCACAATCACAGTTTCTTATGGGTAAAAGTTGCAGGGTTCTATCAGCCGAGGGAAGGAGTGGTTAGAGTGAGTAGAGGAGAAGCACCAAGCCAGAGGTTTTGCTGTCTCCTTCCCATGGAGTCAAGGTAGAATGCGTGCTAATAAGTGCAAAGTATTGCAACCAGCTAACTCACTGGCCAGTTTTTATTAGGGCTTCTTCATGACAGCGCAACTGAAGCATCGACTGTGAACACACATTTCAAGGTTCACTGATACTACATTACCTAAAGCTCCTATTTGAACTTAAAATATTCCTCTTTCTAGACTTTCCAGAGTCTATGAATTGTATCTGATTCCCAAGTAAATCACATTGTTTTCATGTGCAGAAATAATAGATGGTATGAAATATATTCCTTAAAGAATTGGATGATAGTAGTTATCAGAACTCTTAATAACAAATTTTATTTATTTAGCAAATGTGTAAAAGCTGGTTTAAAAAATTAGAGTGGGAAATTTCCTTTTTTTTTTTTTTTTTTTTTTTTTAGAAAAGTCTTGCCATGTAGTTCAGGCTGGTTTTAAACTAATTATGTAGCCCTGGCTGGCCTTGAAATCACAGCAATTCTCCTGCCTCAGCCTCCTGGGTGCTGAGATTACAGCATGAGCCACCACACCTGGCTCATATAATATTTTAAAAAGAATGTCTATTTAACAAAAGTATTTCAGGTAATAAGCATTTATAAATTGATTTATTTGCTAGTTATTTGCTGACTTATTCTTTTATGGCAGGTATAATTTATAGGCATTGTACATAAAAGTAAAACAAGACCTTTTCTCTAAAGAATTATTCTAGTAGAAAGGATGGACAGCTACATGATTGCAGTAGGAAAGAAGAGTTACAGTGAACAGTTTCAAAGGGAAGCACCTATTCTAGGCTTTGGAGTCAAGAGAAGGAAGTGGACCCTAACATGTGAGTTTTTCTTAGCCATTTGATAGTAGGCCAGGCAGTCCCAGACCTGTGTGTAAATCAAGAGCACAGGGAAACTCTGAGCTGCTTAGAATGCTGGGGACACCGGGTAGGGGTGCAAGGAAACGGGAGGAGGTAGCAGAGGGTACACGTCATCCTCACACCAAGAAACTCTTCTTTATGTGTTTAGGAAATGCTATTATTGACCTGGGCTGTATGTATTGCCCAATCTACTTCTGAGAGTAGCTGAAAGGGAACTAGCTGGCCATATGTAGTTCTGACAAAGCCATAGGCAGCAGTAGTGAACAAGAATGAATAAAGTTGAGTTAATGAAAGACGTATAAGGAATTTGAAGAAGAGCTGAAGAGTGTTCCCATGGTTGCTAGAAACCCACAAGTGACTGGAAAAGAACATGTCAGGAAGGAATGTCAAACTCTGTTATGAGATTATGAGTAAGAGGAGTGGAAGAAATGGGGTCCAGGTTACAACTGGTTGAGGACAAAGAAGTGAAGAGATGGAAAAACTAGAAACGGAAAGTCAGTTCTTGAAGAATAGCTATCATTGGAATCCAGGCAACTATCCAAGAATTAAACACCTTAACATAAGCCAAGAATAGTTCCTTGTTTCCAAAGGAAAAAAGAGAAGAGAAAAGAAACAGAGTAGGGGTGAGTGTCAGAAAGATATTCAGGCAGTGGGAAAGGGAAGAGTCATTAAAAATATCTAGTAAAAATATGACCAAAAGGACTGATAAGAACACAAGTATGTTATGGCCAGTATTTTTTAAGTGAATTTATCCTATATCATGGCATACAATAGAGTCTAATTCATTCCAATTCTTCAGTAAAGCACTTTTCCAGGAAATACTTTGTGTTACTAGACTTTATATAAAACAAAAGAAAGGGCTATGTTTCCAGTCTGGAGCTTTTTCGTGTGGCCAAAAACCAGACCTAGAGAACAGAAGACAAAACCTATTCTATTCTGGAAATTCATACAAATCTTGGAACCAGTTTTGATTCTTAGCTGTTCTAGTCTTCATAGACAGCAAAACCTCAATAGACATTAAGTTATCTGACTTCAAGGTATGTGTTTGCTAAGACTGGCTAATATTCAGGAACAGGAACAGTGGCCAACTAACAAGTTCTTTCTACAGAATTATTAATATTGTGTTTCAATTAATTAAATCAAGAGCCCAAATTATTAGCTATTATTCATGACCTCATTAGTGAGGGATTGCAAATCCTATCACTGAGACCATCAGGGAACATGTGATCTGAAAGGCTACTCATACACTCTGTAGTGAGTTAGAACATGTACTCCACATACAGTCATCGAAATTTCAAGTTGTGAACATCTGTAGTCATGAAAGTATTAACCTAAGTCATGAATCAGGCTTTAATAATCTAAATATCTATGTTAAAAATTGAGTTTGCCAAAATTTTTTTGTAAGGAAACACTTTGGAGATCATGATGAACTACTTTGGCATGTTCACATTACCATGCAAACTGAGTGAGCTGAATTAAATTACTTGGGTATTCTAAATCTCTTTTATTGTAAGCAATAAAAGACCTATCTCAGAGGTCTATTGTCAGAAGAGAATTGAGATTATATGCATAGCTCAGATCTGATGCATAAAAGGAATTCACTAAATAGTACCTATTTTTAGAAATTAAATTGACTTGGTGCCTTACCATAAGAAACTAAATTTACTCAAGCCTTCTACAAAAATATGTATTAACACTCTTATGAACACTAGGAATAGTGTTGAACAAGACAAAAATCCTCCTCACGTAGTTTGTGTATTGGTGGCAAAGTACATGTGAATAGAAGGGTTCATTTTGACAATTTCTGCAAACTTTTAATATCATTGTAAAACAAACTGTGGCATACAAAATTAGTCAGTGTAGCTTTGCAAAACCAAATTAGCAATCCTTCTCAGCCCTATATATAGCTCATATTTACCTAAATTAACATTTAGCACTGATTGTTAGTCCTTAACATTTTTCTTTAACAGATGTCAAAAAATAGTATCATCTTGTAGTTTCCTCACAGTATAGCCTTGTGTTCATGGGAATGATAGAAAATTAAACATAGTAAGAGTGAAAAGGGGCTTACATTATGAATGCACATCGTTTCATCTTGCAGCAGAGAGACTGTAGCCTCAAATGTAAATTAACCAAGGACATATAGTTAACATATTTGAAACAGATGCTTTTAAATTGTATTCATTCTAAGAAAGAAAATTATGTACACTTCATATCCTAAATGCCCATCTAATTGCCGAAATGAAATGCACAATTGGAATGATTGCTGTCTTTGCTCACAGTTGGATGCCAACGGGGAACTACTCATCCGAAACGCACAGCTGCGACACGCGGGAAGATACACTTGCACGGCCCAGACCATTGTGGACAATTCTTCAGCTTCTGCTGACCTTGTTGTGCGAGGTAATAGTTCATTTTAAAATTATGAAACCAAAGAAATTTCACTTGCGTAAATATGTGTAATCTTTGGGTAACTCTATATCTTGAAGTTCTTGTATATTTAGAGGCTCAGAATGTATTTTAGACTTCTTACCCAGGCCTGAAAAATGACTTATGCCAGACAAGTAGTAAACAACACTGATTTTGTTTTGTTTAACTAACTGCGTAGCTTCTTGAAAGTTTCACCACATGCCTGCTACTAAATATTTGTGTTTTTAAACTTAGTACTCACTACCACAAGATCTCGTTTCCTAACCCTTTTTTAGTGTGTTGAGTATAGTACAATCTTTTCATTTTCTAAGGGGGGAAAAACTGATGTCATTTAATATAACCTCAAATACTATATATTTATGACTTCAATCTTAGAATGAAAAGTTAATTGATATATGTGTTATGTTTCTGTGCACTGCTTGGTTTCAAACCAATGTTCTATTCCAAGAGATAATATTGTAGAGAATGGGATGGGACACATATCTAATAAAAGGGAAATCACTTTGTTTCTGGCCTTTCCTGTGGTAGCAAGACTGACTTAGAATGTGACACCCCTTCTTAATTATCATTACATGTCCTCCACATTACATTACAATCCTCCATATCAATGTCATATTAAAATTCCAAATTTTCACTCACTATATGTGGGATGAAATCCATTCCGTTTATCTCAGGACCCAAGATGTTCTATGTAATGATCTCAGCTTGTTTACCTTTTATGTCTCATTATTTCTTGTAACTAACTAATAATGTCCAATTAATTCACAAAAATCCTAGTATCTGTACATCTGTTCCTTGATTGATTCACAGTATTGTTTTCATGTACTTTTCATACCAATTGTTGATCAAATATCATCCATCCTTTAAGGCTTGGCTCAAGTATCATGAATTTCACCAAACCTCCTTTGATGCTGTGCATATAAGCTCTTGTCTACTGAAGTTTCACAGCATTTACTACTTTCTGTAGTGGGTTTTATATATATATATAATATATATATATTATATATATATATATTATATATTATATATATATATACACATGAGTATCTCCTTTACTGAATTATAAAACTTGCATATGCATTTGAACTTTGTTGAATTGCATATTCCTTTGCCTATTTTTACAATTCTCTTTTATTCTATATCAATGTCATATTAAAATTTCAAATTTTCACATTTTACCTATTAAAAATACTTATAGACCATTATTTAAGTGTATATATTACTGTCAATTTTGGTATGATCAGCTGAAAAATTAATTAACAGTGTATCTGAGATTTGTCTTAATGTCCCTTATTACATTTAATCTAATGTACTTCCTGGATTTCATTCTAGAACAGTGTTAATATAGAGACCCTAAACAATACAGGGAAAAAGTTGAAAAACTTTTATTTCAGTTGAATATGTTCTCTAAAAGAGTAATAAGTCTGGGGGAAGTTTATTTATGTAAATGAACTTAGATATTTATTCTATAGAACTCTTAGGAAAAATTAATAAAATCCCAAAGCTACAAAATCCTAAAATTAAGTTCATTGTGGTTTAGTATTTTCAGTCAGAGTATTTTCTTTTTTAAGATATTCATTTTCAAGAATTATCAGGAAAAGAACAAGTTTATTGTTCTTTCTAGTCAGACCACAAGACATTTAGCCATTCCCAGCATTAGTCTAAGTGTGGACTTAATACAATTGCTTGCAAATTATTAGAGTAAGCAGAATAATGTTTGAATAGAGGTTATATTGCAATGCTTGGACATCAGTGTCTTCATAGGATTACCTTGTAGTAAACTTGTAGCAACATTTAGAATTCTCTGTAGTATTAACAAAGGAAGAGGATGTTTCACAGATGTAATGTAAGAGTAGTGATGATACTACCCATACATACTTAGGTAACTAATAATCTCTACACCATGCTTTTTTTATAGAACTATAACCAATAAAAAAAGCTATGTCAGGTGTTGTATGAAATGAAAATGTTTCTCGTTAAGTGGTTTAACCATAGCATCAAACTAATAAAACTACACAGATAAATGAAAAGTGTTGCTTTAGTGCTATTAAAATCCTCAATCATAATCATCTTCTAAGTTTTATTTCTAGTAACATAAGAATATTAATTTTAGATTAAGAAACTATTTAAATTAATAGAAAAATATTTCCATAAAGCTTATGTCAAAATGTATGTTATATAGACCTTTAAAATGCTTTATATATTTAAATCAGAGTATATCCAACTGAACAATCTGTATGGGTAATATGTAGGATGTATCCCTCCATAAGTGGTATTATTACTGGTCCATTTTTTCACTTAATTATGCCTTCAGGTCAGGAAATCATGACTGGAGTCCATGTCAAGGCCTTAAGTTGTCCATGGATTTTCTGAAATTATATGTAAAATTCCATGTCAATGCATATTTTTTTGAGCAGAGGATTTGTAATTGTCATCAGGTTTATTTATAGCAATCATTTAAAAGCATTCACAAACTTAATTCTACAATTTTCCCATCTAGATCAAGACTTTTTGAAAAAAGAAACAAGGAATGATTATGCACCTCAAACAAAATGTGTAAAAAAAAAAAACTAAGAAATTTCACTTAGTGATGACACCTAAAAGTGTCTTTAGATCATGAATTGCTTTTGCAAGCAATTGCACTCAGCCTTCAAGAATTATCTGTTTCTCAAAACAAGTTATATATTATAGTAGTTCCTCCTTATCTATGGTTTTGCTTTCAGTGATTTCAGTTACCAATAGTCAACTGTAGTCAAAAAATATTAAATGGAAATTTCCAACAATATAAAATTTATAAATATTACATTGCATACTGTAATAACAGTGTGATAAAGTCTCCCACTGTCCTGCTCCATCTTATTCAGGTGTGAACTACTATCCTTTTGTCCAGCACATCTGCACTGTACCTACCACCGGCTAGTTAGTGTGACAGTCTTGGTTTATCAGATCAACTAGTACAGTATCACAGTGCTTGTTCTCATATAACCCTTACTAAGAAATGGCCCCCAAACACAACATTTTATTAGAGTTTACTGTTATAACTGGACTATTTTAGGTATTTCTATTAATATTTCATCATGCCCAATTTATCTTTCAAACTATCATAAGTATATGTGTATATCAAAAGACAGAATATAAAAGGTCGAGTACTGATTACAGTTTCAGTTACCCACTGTGGACCTTGGAATACATCCTCTGAAGGTCACATTCAGTGGACAAGAGCCATCTAATGAGAATTTGTCAAATCTAAGGTGGATTAATTCTGATTCACACTCAGAGACTAGTGATCAGAGTTAGTGCTGTAAGAGGGTCAGTGAACACTGGATAAGGAAAAGCAATTTTCTAAATGATGATACTGAGCTTTTTTTTATAACAAAGTTGCTACTATACAATCTAGTAGGACCTATGAGAAGCTGAAGCAAATGTATAAATATTCAGACATAAGTAAAATTGAATTTCTTTTAGCCTATATTGCCTTGAAGGAAAGGAATAGTGTAAAATGTTGCTGCCCTCTATGTCTTGTGTGTGTGTGTACATATGTGTGTGTATTCATAATTGTGAATGGGTGAGTGGATATATGTGTAGGACTTGATAAAAATCATCTGAGAGGAATATATTTTTTAGGCTTATGAGTACTATTACTATTAACTTGAGTTTAGGATAGAGGCAGTCTATTAGTTCAATCTGCATTAGCCCATTCCTTGTTATTCTAACAAAATACCTGAGGCATGGAAATGTCTGAAAAAAGAGGTAACTCACAGTTTTGGAGGTTCAAGGGCATGACATTGGTATTGGCTCAAGGCACTGAGCCATGACCTCATGGTACATGATCTCACAACAGTGGAAATATATGTCAGAGGGAGAGACAACATAGCAAGACAGGAAGCCAAAGATTTGGCTTTTTCATAACAACTCCTTACAGGAACAACTTGGTGAGATCAGGTCAGTCATGCAGAGGGCAGCATCACCAGTGACCACATTGCTTTGCTCTAAGCCCCAACTCTAAATGTTCCACCACCTCCCAACACTGCAACCCTAGGAAATTGAGTTTACCACATGTGAACTTTAGGGAGATGTACTCAGGCCATATCTAAACCATAGGAGCCCTGACATATAAAACTGAAATGAAAAATAGGAAAAATGTAGTGAGGGCAGATGTAACACTGGATCTGATTTCATGGAATATTTTACTCAGGGAAACTCATTCTGCCTTTTATCTATGTCATCTATGATGGGATTGAGAAATAAAGAAAAGAGCAGCAATTGTCAGCTAAAAGCAAAACATACACATGACCCCAGTAACCAGATATGAGACTGCTTTTATAGCAGCCATAATTGTTTACCTATAGAAAATCACACCACCTCAATTTATTTAACCACTAATTGACTCCAGAGATGCTCAAGGAAAAGTGACCAGAAAGCGGCTCCTATTGTCTGATCTTCCAGCTCTGCAAACAACTTCAAATCATGGGCTCCAATAGGCTCTGTGTTTTTGCTTTTTTCCTAACTCTGCCTGTTACATCAGTTCTAGATGTACAGAGATTATTTTCACAAGAGTGCAAGAGTAACTTTTCTTCAGAGAGTATTAACTTGTAAGTCCTTATATAAAATTCAAGATGTGGATAAATAAACATTCACCCTCACAGATCTGGCAAAAGATACTCTTTCTGACAGGTGGTCTCCAACCCAACTCCATCATGACTCCAACAAACTCAGATGAAATATGAAATTCTGTGAAAGACAATCTGTAGAAGGAAGAAGTCATCAGAGACCAAGAGGAGAGAAAATAAAACAAATACAGAATACTTCACATAATGTTCTTATTTAAGTAAAAAAATAGCCATTATGAAAATCATAAAATAAATTAGATAGGAAATGGTAAAAATTAATTTAAAATAATGCACTATAAAATGCAACAGCTTTAGATAAAAGAGAAACACAAGTGATAAATCCAATAGTTAAAGTAGATTATACAATACATAAGTGAAAACTTAGGAATTAGAAAACAAAAAGATACTAAACAATGACTATATTTTTTTGTCTTTTTTTTTTTTTTTTTTGAAGCTGGAATCAATCTCAGGACCTTGTGCTTGCCAGGCAGGCACTGTGCCACTGAGCTATCTCCCCGGCTCTATATTTCAATATAGAGAATAAAAGATATATTGTAAAAAATGAGGTTAGGACATTAAGAATTTAAGGAGAAATTGCTTGTCAAATTGGATTACCAGAAGTAAAACAATTTTCAAAGAGGCAATAGGCTATAAATTAGGAAAAATCAGTGACAAACATGGTGCTTGTTATTCAAGAGTTCAAATGAAGCACAAGTAAAAATGAATAAAACTGAAGAGCATTGAAGACAGATTATTTTTGAAGTGACTGTGTATGATTGCTCATGCCAAGTGGTAAAACACATTGCTGCTCTTCCTGGATTTTTAAGAAGACGGCTACCAAGTGCAGAGGACAGTTGTGCGTCCTTGGAAGAAGGTGGCTGAGAAAGAAACCAACCTTCTCCCACTGACCATCGCTGCTTGCCCAGTCATTCTGGTGAGCTGGTTTGGGAGCATTTCCTAAACCCTCGCAGAGCTCACAGATGACTGTACTTTTGCTGACACCTTGCCTATGCCTTGTGTGAGAAAAACTGATTGAGTAGCGTTCATTCAGCTCAGATACTTGGGAATTTTTAGCTTAACAAAAATGTGATAAGTAATAATGTTTATTATTTTTAACCATTTAACAGTTTACCCTGGGTCACTCAGGAAGCATGTTTGCTTGTGTCTCTTGGGCAGGTGTCATTTCAACCAGGTGATTCTTGTATTGAATGAATTCGATAAAATTGTCCTTTATATATTTCATGCTGTACTATCCTATATAATTAATAAAAATATGCAAGGTTTTCTCATCCTGTATGTACATAATTGGGTTGGTAAGTCATTATCCCCATGAGTTTGAGGGTCATTTTTTCTGCAGCAACAGAGTGAATATTTTTAATGTTCTGAAATTTAAAAAATGCTACTATTTATTTACACAAAATATCATTTCATGAGGAAAAATAGCTTTATTAAGATAAAGAGCAAGACAGTTTATTCTTTAAGAGATCCTTGTTTCTAAAGAAATCTCTAAACGGTGAATTTTAAGAAAAGCAAAATCATCCCAGTAGAAAGATCTAAGATCAAAACTCATGATAAAAATAAAATAAACATGTGCATAATTCAAGCTATCTGAGCAATTCATAGATTTATAAACAACCAAAATTTATTATCCCTACTCCTGGAGGCTGAGAAGTCTAAGATCCAGGTGCCAGCAGCTTTGGTGTCTTGTGAGGACTAGCATTCCAGTTCACAGATGCTAACCTCTCATTATATCCTCAAATGGAATAGGAGATCAGCTAGCTCTCCAGCACTTCTTACAAGAGCACTAAGGGCATAGCTGTCATGACAACATCTACCAAAGATCTCACCTCTTAATAGTATTATGCTGATCATTAAATTTCTGTTAGAATTTGTAGAGACCACAAATATTCAGAATATGAAACAAGCAAAGTGAACCAAGTCAGACTACACATATGGTTTAGATAAAATAATATCCCCCCAAAGGCTCACATGTTCAGAGGCAGGGATTTTAATTATCTCATGGGGTGCTAACCCTAGAAACAGATAACCCAGTGATGAGTTCATAGCTGAATGTGTTATTAGGTGGTGGGATGTGATTGGGAAAAGAGGTCACTGGGGTCGTAATCTATACAGATACATTTTCCCCACCCAATTCTTCTGTCTCTGATGTTTGCTCTGTCTTTCTGCTTCCTAACTGCCATGATATGGGTAACATTCCTCCATGATCTCCTTCTACCATAAAATTTTTGCCTTTGAGCCAGTCAACCATGGCCTGCAATGAACCTAAACAACCTTTTCTCCTTTGAATTGTGCCTGTTGAGTATTTTGTCCCAGTACTAGAAGGCGACCAATGCAATGTTTTGGTCTGTGTTTAAAGACTGGCCAGAATAATTAGTTGGCCTTTGATCTGTTGTTAGTTGTTTTTACTTCATGTTTCTATATAGTAATGAATCAGGCATATGTGTGAATGTATGTATGAACCAGTTATGTCTA
This sequence comes from Hydrochoerus hydrochaeris, assembly GCA_004027455.1. Classification (NCBI taxonomy): domain Eukaryota; kingdom Metazoa; phylum Chordata; class Mammalia; order Rodentia; family Hydrochaeridae; genus Hydrochoerus; species Hydrochoerus hydrochaeris. The sequence continues at coordinate 12,951 of PVLA01001574.1, read as the reverse complement.
TCTGCTATATTAGTTAAGGTTCACTAGAAGAGCAGAATCAGTAGAAAATATATGTATCATTATGCAAGGGATTGATTAAGCAGGATTATAGGATCAGGACAGGAAGCATCCTAGTGGCCATCTGTGGAATCAGAGGCAGAAGAATCCCAAAAAGCTGCCTCCCACCCTGGAGAGTGGGAGGCCCAGGAGCAGTCAAGAGTCAAATGCCCAGAAGCTCACTGGACTCACTGATGTGAATCTGTATCAGAAGGCTACAAAGTCTATGCTGGAAGATCCCAGAGTCTGGGGACCAACATTCAAAGGCAATTGTGAAGAGTGGAGATCCTCTTTAAAAAAGCAAATGCTTCCTTCCTTTTTCTATTTTGTTTTGTCCAAGGTACAAGCCTATTGCTCGGTGCCATCCACATCTGGGCTGAGTCTTTCCCTCTGTTTTCTGGCCTGTGTGTCAGTCATCCACAGACACACTGAGACTTTACTAATCTGCTAGGCGGTTCCTATTGAGCTGGCAGGTTACTAATGACCACGCCTCCCATTCCTACTTTCCTCAATATCATTCTCAGTAAAGAAACGTCTTGGCACGGTTCTCAAACTTAGCTATATGTCAGATCTACCACTATGGCTAATTTAAATACACAATTCTAGATACCCTCTTGGCATTTTCTGAATTAATATCATTAAGGTGAGCTCATTAAAGATGAGCTGGATTGAAGGTTAGCTTGGTGAACAATAACATATCAGCCATGGCCATAGGAACTGGCTCATGAAAATACTCATTTTTTAGCCAGGCATAGTAGTACACGCCTGTAATATCAGCACTGGGGATGCTGAGGCAGGAGGATGGTTGCGAGTTTGAGACCAGCCTGGGCTACAAAGTGAGCTCAAGGCCAGCCTGAACTGCATAGTGAGACCCTGTCTCAAAAAGAAAAAAAAAGGAAAAGAAAATACTCACTTTTTGACAGAAATACAAAATCAACTCAATGGAGGAAGGTTGTTGCAAAAAATGATATTGGAAATTGGGCATTGATAGGGAAAATTAATAAAGAAAATAGGCCTGAATCTCAAACTTGGTACAAAATTAACTCAGAATATATTCCGGACATAAATGTAAAATGTAAACTATGAAACTTTAAAATAAAAATATAGATAAAAATCTGTAGTTGGGTTTAAAGAGTTTATAGATGCCAAAAACAATGTATTAAATGAAAAAAATTGACGTTTTGAATCTCATCAAAGTTTTAAATGCCTTGGCTTTGCAAAACACACTGTGAAGAGAATAAAAAGATAAGCTACAGAGTAGCAGACAATAATTTAAAACCATGTTTCTGACAAAAGATTTGTATATAGTGTGTATAAAGAACTCTCAGAACTTAGTACTTTAAAAAATGAACTAACATGAAAGTGGGCAACAGACATGAACATAAATTTCTCTGAAGAGTGTATACAAATATACAAATGGCAAATAAGCACATGAAAAATGTCTAACATCATTAGCCATTTGAAAAATGCAAATTTGAAACCCAATAAAACATCAGTTCATGCATATTAGAGTGGCTAACTTTAAATACATCATACTGATTCAGAAACTGAGTCATTTATATATTTCTGGTGAAAACATAAAATACGAAGCCACCATGAAAAAGAATAAGACAATTTCTTAGAAGACTAATGTGTGTCATCTTTCAATTTAGCAATGGCACTTTATGTATTTACCCCAGGGCATAAAAGCTTATGTTCACCTGAAATTCTTCACACAAATACTCATAGCATCTTTATTTATAATAGCCCCAAACTGAAAACAGTTCAAATATGCTTCACGGGAGAAGGGGTAAAAGAAAAAAATCAATGTATCTTTAGCATAAAATATTATTCAGCAATAAAGAGAACGTACCTCTTGATTCATTCATATATAACAACTATGTATATCTCAAGGACACATTGTCTTACCTTATATAATAGTCTCTAAAATGACAAAATCGTAGAGGTAGAAAACACATTAATGGTTGCCAAGGGCTAGGGAAAGGCAGCAGTGGGAGCAGCTATCAAAGGACTGAGTGGAGCATCCTTCTGAAGAAGGTATTCTGTGTTTTGACTGCAGTGGCAGCCTCTCAAGTTTGCACACATGATAAAACTAAAACAATCATAGAATATACTCACTGACACAGAACTCCTGCAAAACTGCTGAAATCCTTGAATTGAAATGGCATTGAATCAAATCCTTGAATACTGAAACTGCACCAATAAGGTTGATGGTTTATATCAATTATGTCATTTTTTTCATTTTTCTTTGGTTATATAAAATGTGATCATGGTGGTGGGGGCATGAAGATTTTGATATATTAATATTCACAATGACATATTAATCTATAATTATTTCAAAATAAGAATTTCAAAACATTACTGGATATAAAATATACTGACTATACAGAAATAATTTATACTTAGGGGCACTTAATTCAAGAGTAGGGTAATATAAGTCAAAGGTGTGGAGGTTTGTTTTTGAGAGAGACAGCCATGGACCTGACTCCTAATGTGGTGGCTCCAGTTTATCTCAGGTCCTGGAAAGGGCTCAGCAGAGCATTCAGTGTAGAAGCTGTGGAAAGCAGTGAAGTGTTAAGTTCAGCTTCCTGCCCTAAAATCCTCTTCTATCCCCACCCCTTGCATCTCACCCCTTTCACAAAATATTGAATAAACTTTTTAAAATGTCATTATGAAGCATATCAACTTAACAGGATTCCCAGGTGGTCAGATATTTAAATCTGGCCTGGTTTTGCAAACCCATATTGCCTGGTCCCCAAGATATTTGTGATGAAGCAATCATCAATGTATTTGGGAATCCATGATAAATAGTCTGAGAGTCATAATGTTTTATTTATTAATGTACTTTGGTGCTAAATGAATTTCCAAATGTGTTTCCAAAGAATAATAATGTCTCCTATACCCCAGTTTTTCCAATGCAAACCAAATCTGAGTCAATAAACACACACATAATAAACTGATGATGCTTCTAAAAGCCATGAAAGGAGCTGTGACCTGAAGGCTGGAAGTGGTGGGGAACGGAAGGAAGAAACCCAGCTGGAAAGAAATGGGTTAAGTCTCCAGACCTTTTCCTTCCCTTACCATCATCTTAGCACTTTTGCAGCCATCACAAGACCACATCACTCAGGCATGCATCAATAATAAGAACAAACAAATAGAACACAAATGAAAAATGAAAAGCAAATCCCACAGCTGGGAACACTAATACAAAAGTTAAGACACCATTCCAGAACATTGTAATGATGTTCTTGGTATTATGACATTAAAATCCTTTTAAGATTTCAGCAATATTTTTTCCCTTTATTCTAAATGAAGAATATTACTGACATTAACTGGAGACAATATTGTGTCAACAAGAGAAATAATTTAGAACCAATTTTTTTAAAAACAGAGATGTGTAACATATAGCCAAAGGCATTTAGAACTTAAAGCACTATAAATAGCTTAACATTTAAGAGATTTTTAAAATAATTCAAACAATTTTATCTTAGTCTTAAAAAATAGCTATTATATTTCAGATTGAGGGAGATTTCCAATGTAAACATTCACACTAGGAGGATGTATACAAACTTCTGCTTTTATAATAAAGCTTTTGCTTCTAAGGGCATAGGGCAGTCAGTTTTCCATCACTGAAAACATACCTGAGGTAAGCAAATTGTAAGCTAGTTTAAAGTTTTATTTTGGTTCACAGTTTCAGAGATTTCAGTCCATGGCCAGTTGGCTCCATTGCCTTTGGTTTACATCCTGGCAGGGAGTATGTGGTGGAGAAATGCTGGTCCCCTCCTGGCAGTTGGGAAGCCAAGAGAAAGGAAAGGGGAAAAGTGCCAGTATCCCCTTCTAGGGCACACCCTGCTGACTTCCTTCTACACCTCTTAAAGCTTCCATCCCCTCCTCACAGTGCCTCAGGTAGCCACTGACCTTTAGGATAACAGACCTTACAGCACATTTAAGATGCAGAACAGAATTGTTCCATAAAAGTGTACTTCGAATTGCTCTATCAAGGGTTCATTTGAAGTTTGGGAGCAGCCCCGCTGAATGACTTTCATAAATGATATTTCTGAAAGACTTAAAACTGTTTAGCTAAGAGAGTATCACCGAGAAGCAAAAGTTTTCCAGGATTTATTTGGCAGCATTTGTAGAAACACATACATGTAATGCTTGCCAAAACTAAATTCTCATTTATGAATGCACTTTTGGTCACCATTCAAAAATGGACCATAAAATCAGCCTACAAAAAAAGAAATTAGGTTTTAACTTGTATGTGTTTTATGACTTTCTCTGAAATTTCTGCTGCAGTTTAAATATCTTTCATGTTGCTACCAGATGTTAGAAACACTTTCCCAACACCTGGATGAGCAATATATGTTTGCCATTGACACTGGCAGATAGAAAATGCATTTATGGTTATCCTTTTCAGGTCTCCTCCTTATATACTAATGTACTACATTAAATAATATTTCTTAACTCATGTCTGAGATTTTAAAAAAGGAAAACAAAATAAAAAAATACTCCGTTATCCAGAACTTTTAATTTGATTTTGAACCTCAACATATACTTCATGAAATTTGATACTTTTTAAAAAAGTACCTGAAGCTAAAGCAGATAGTATAAAAACTGTGTAAATCATTTTATCCTCCAAATACACCTGCATTGTTTATATTGTTACAGTAGAAGCTAATATTCTTATTTTCTTATGTGGATTTTTATTTAGATGGGAACAGTGTGTATGTATTTTGTGTGATGTTGGGGCTGTGTGTGTGTGTATGTGTGTGTGTGTGTGTGTGTGTGTGTGTGTTTTCCCACTTTATTTCTAAGGCCAAACAGTTACACAAGAAAGAAAGAAATATGTTAGATGTGACCTTTATTTGCTGTGATTCATTGAAGTTCTTATTACTTGGCTTGATGACATGGTTACTAGATTCTTGATTAAGGAGGTCATTTTAGTTGATGACTGAACAGCTTTTAAACTACTAGATAGGTTGATGTGACATACTTGAACAAAATAGCCTGATGAAAGCTGTCAATATACTTTTTTGTCCCCATAATATCACTAGATTTTACACAGTTAGAAATGGTTGGCTAAGTCTTTTCTATGTAAAGCTCCTGAGTGTTTACTACTTCCAGCTGTTCTATGTCAGCAGCTTTTGTATCCATACTACACCAGTCCGTGCTGTTCAAGCAACATGACTTTTAAATTTTTTACTTGCATGTGTTGTTTCAAACAAATTAATTCTTTTTCTTTAAGACCTATGATATACGTAGCCATTTTCTTTTATCTAAAATTGTTCTAGTCATTCCATTCTTGGCAAATGATTCATTACATCCAATTGTTCTAATTTTTTTAAAGTAACTATATAAAATATCTATAGTTGTGTGGCCATTTTAAAACAGAATTTTAGTCTAGAATTAATCCTGGAGGTCATCTAAACAATTCTCACCCATTTATTTTATTAACATGGATTCTTGAAAGAAAGTGCCTTCCTTTTGCATTGCACATCTATTTACTGGTGGTCAATCCTCTTGGAATCCCGGTCCAGTCTTTTCATTGTGCTAGGCTTCTACCATAAACAATGAGTAGGTAAAAATCTATGATTAATTTCTAAAACTTTATATCCAAAAGATTAACCTAAGTCATTGATATTGATAGAGAAACTGGAAGAGAATATAGTTTGGAGCAATGATAAGTTAATTTTCATATGTAGAAAACAAGTTACAGTGAAATGTTCCCATACACATGTGCAGGCTGGAGACGGGGACAGTGTTCAGTGGGAAGTTGATTATGCTGACTGTAGGAGAGAATGCAAGAATGGTAAAACACATTTGGGTTTGTCACAAAGAGATTTTGATTTAATTAATGAAAGTGGTTCAAAAATTTCTGGAGAAGTCAAGATGGCCTACCAGTAAGCAACAAAATACAAAGCCTCCTGGGAGAAACAACTCATATGCCAGAATAAAACACCCTGAAGAGACTCAGAAGGGAGATGGGTCCTCTTGACACAGGAAGAAATTAAAATGTAAAAAAGCTTGTCAAATACGTTGGGACTACAACTGGAACAGCTAAAAATTACAACACAGCATATTCGTGGCAACCCACCAAGTCTGCACTGGCCTGAATTTGTGCCAGCTTGAATTCTCACTGGCCAGCAGAGCCACCCAAACTTGTACCTGCTGCCACTCACAGGAAGCATAGCAGCGCTGAAGTTGTTGGTTGGTGAGCCCAATGCAGAGCGGAGCCGGCGAAGGAACCTTCATTAATCCACTGTCAGTGCTGGGAATGAAACCCCACCACCACAGGAAGGGTGCGACCAAATGGGCAACATGTTAGAATCGGGCAGGAGGAGTCTGAGCTGGGAGTGACAGTGAATTCAGTTGGTTGCTCCCTCTCCAGAGCAGATTCATGGGATTTGCTTAGGCTGAGCCACTCCACTGGCCTGGACCCAATGAGCCATCCCAAATCGATTCCCTGTGGCTAGCATGCACTAACTGGGTGAAGGCACCTGATGTTTGGTTGGCCCAGTGGGGAGGAGCAGGCATAAGCAGCTGCTGCTTACACCTCAGTGACAAGAGCAGTCAGGAGAGGGCGGAGGTCCCTCACCAGCATGCTTCAGAGAAAACTGGCCAACAGGGAAGGGGGCTGGGACCTGCACTGTAACCCGTGTGGAGGAAGCCAGGGCCATGACAGGAGAGAGAGGCAGGAGGAGGCCCCCAGCCCAGAACCCCGAGAGCCCTGATCCAGGAGAGGGAAAAACAAGGGAGACTAAGGGCGGCAAACACGTAATATCAGACATGGCTTCAATGGACATTAAAAGATATCTTTGGGACCTTGTAGATGAGCTCAAAACTGAAATATTAAATCAGGTAAAGCAAGATATGAGTAGAGTAATAACAGAAATGTCTCAGGAAGCATCTCTCAGGAAGATACAGATGGAAGAAAGGAAGAATACAAAAAAAGAAGAGAAACATTCAGTAAAGAATATAAAGAAAATATAGAATAAATGAAGCAGATTTAAAGAGACTACCAGGAAATTAAAAACTCCATTGAAAGCTGGCAAAAATGCCTTAAAAGAAACTAAGGATAGACTATAAAAACTTGAAGACAAGTTTGCAATGTATGATCATGAAAGGAAAGATCTCTTAAAAATAACAAGAAAATAGGCAATAACAATACAAAGGCTAGAAGATGACAAGAGAATCTACAGTTTAAGAATAAGAAATGTGAACAAAGAAGCAGGAATACTAACAGGTGAATTACAAAGGCTATTCATGGAAATAATTAGGGAAAACTTCCCAAGCATGGGGAAAGAAAATGATATTCAGTTATGTGAGGCATACCGAACTCCAGCCACCTACAACCAAAACAAAGCTACACCCAGACATATAATAATTGAGATAATAGAAATTCAATATAAAAACAGAATATTAACAACCATCAGAGAAAAGAAACAGATTACCTATAAAGGTAAGCCCATCAGGATCATGGCTGACTTCTCCACACAGACCATCAGATCAAGAAGAGCTTGGAGTGAAGTATTCCAAGCCCTGAAAGAAAATAACCTCCAGCCCAGATTGATGTACCCTGCAAAACTGTCACTAGAAATTAATGGAGAAACAAGATTCTTCCATGACGAAGAGGAACTGGGGGAGTTTGTGATCACCAATCCAAACCTACAGAGAATACTGAAGGACATTCTAGAAAGAGAGAAAAAAATACCAGGATTTTAGGAACAGTGGCAGAAAGGCCTCAATGAGTGGGGCAGGCAGTAGAATGAAGGAGAAAACTAGACAAGCAGGCAGAAAAATAGCATAGCAGAAATGAGGCAGAGAAGGATGGCTGGAATCTCTAACATAGATGGCCTTGATACACTATATTGTTAATAGTGCACCAGGATTTAAAACCCACATTACTCACACGACTCTGCTCAAATGTATTTTATTCTGTTCCAGTCATTCTACCTGTAGTAGATTTGAGTGCACAGACAGTAATCCTGGAAATAACAGGATATAGTATGGCAATCATCCTTAATTTCCTATTAGCTTAATCTAATGCTCTATTAAAACCTACACTGTTTTACCATGACAGATTGTCATCAAATCTAGTCTGTTTGATCACTGTTTTGTATTGATAGATTTTATTCAAAGCTGCTATGATTGATAGTATCAATCATAATATAAGTCTGAGAATATAGGCAACTGCACTTAAGATGACAAGATTCACTAGAATATCCACTCTGGTTTGATTATTACCTGCCTTTGAAGTCTTATACTGTCTACAATGTTTTATTTTTACTAATATTGATATGTACTGCTATATTCAATTATATTGCTATATTCAATTATGCCTGATGATATAGACAATTCTGTTGAAGATAATAAGAAACAACACAGTAATCATTGTAGATCACCTTGTACTGTTGTTTTATATGACTTTTTGGTTTCATGTTTTTATAGGAATTTGTTTTGTTTTGTCTTGCTATGTTTTGTTTTTCCCTCTAATACAGAAAGGATAGAAATACAAGTAGAGATTCATGCATGCATAGCTGTTTACACTCTCACTCTTTGAATATCTACTTTGTATGCTTTAATTTTGTAACTTGAACAACTATTTCTAAGAGGACAATATGTAATTTATCAACTAGTGATTTCTTATTGCTTATCCTTTTTATTTGAAATTCTCTATTATCTCTACCCTTTACATGCTTTTGTTTCTCTTTAAATAAAAATTTTTTTAATGAAAGTGGTTATTTTCCTCTAATATAAATTGTCATAATTTATGTTATGTGACAGATTTGATGGGAATCAGGAGTTATCTGCAATAAAAATTATGTGGAACCAACAGAGTTCCTTCAGTTCTTTGTCATTCTGATTTTGGATATGGCAAAGTGATAAAATTTTCAAATTAATGATTATGTCTTCCAACATTTTAAAATCTAAAATGAAGAACTTTGGGGTGAGACATAATCCCCCTTTGACGCATGCCTGTAATCCCAGCATGGGAAGGTGAGGCAGGAGGATTACCTCAAACTCAGGGCCAGCCTAGGCTCCATTAAAAAAAAAAAAAAAAAAAGATTAACCTAGCCTTTTTTAGAATCACTAAGTCATGAAATATCTGATTTCAGTTTCTGCTAAAATGTTTCTTTCCTTTTTCTCTTCCTATTGTCTGTCATATGCTAAAAAAGTGATTTAATTTTAAAAACAAGATGGAAAAAGATAATGTCAAAAACATTCATTAGAAAAATGTTAAGTCTTCAATTCTTGAGTTGTTTAAGGTTCTATTGATATGACTAACTCAGGAACTTTGACTGCTAGTGAAATCAACAGGCAGTGAGTCTGTTAAAAGTTTAAATTTCTGTGCTATCTGGCATAAACTTTTACCTTATGTTCCAAAATCCTTATGTTCAAATTATTCTCATTAAAGAAATGAATATAGATTTATACTCAAAATTACTATTAAGACGTGTTAGGTTAAAAACGCCTTAATCAGGTTAATCACCATGATGAAAGAATAGACATAAAGTTTTCATATAATACATCAAATTTAGCGTTTTGGTATATGTATACCTCAACACATGCACACATGTGTACATGGAAGGAGATCCCGAAGACTTATATAGGCAGAAACTTACATAGGCAGAAAACATCAGAGTTCAGATCATCATGGTCAAATTGAAGAGGTAGCTTTTCAAGTATTTGGGGCAGAAAAACACACAGTCACCTCAGATATTTGGATAATTGCCTATGCTTTCCACTTGCTTTGGCCAAGGAAATCTTGCCACAGCATAAACTAAAGATTTTGTCTCAGTCAGCCTTGGAGAATGGAGACAGCAAAATGGTCCTTGCTGCCCACACTGGCTGAGTCCATGATGGACTGGGCGCCATTCGCAGGCTCTCTGACCCACCCTGCACTAAACCACAGTAATATAGCTATTAATAGCAAAGCCTGCCCAGAAATGAAGCATTCCTATTTCTTTTTCAAATCAAATTCAGGTCAAAGAAAAGTTATTAGGGACAATTTCTCCATAATTATTATATACTAAAGTTGAAATATTGAGCTGAATTGCATGTCTGGTTATAATAAACACAGAATGTAGAAAATGGTAGATTGCTTCAAAGTTAGAACTTAATAGTTCTGTTTTCAAAGAAAATCCCAAAGTGGTAAAAATAACCACTTTTCCAGTGACTACTGGAGTTTTAAAGAATATCAATGATTTGAAATTGTATTTCTCAATGTACAGTACATTGTGTAAATTGATTACTTCTGGCTTTTTGTCTTGAAATCAAGCGGGTCAGATTTTGGTCAACTGGAATTTTTTCTTTTGTGCTGTTGATCTGTATCCATGGCATTTTAAAATAATAATCAATTTGTTGCTTCTTTATTTCATTTCATGAGAAGGGAGGAATGCATTATAGAACTTAGTAAGCACTATGAGCTTCTAGATTGTCCACTGCAGTACTCCATATAGATTTATACATCTGTATGTGTTTACTGCCGTGATAAATCTAAAATTATGCAAAATGTGTCAATGTTTGAGAGCATATACAAATAATACATGACACACAAAAGTCCTTATACATTCATCTCAATTAGTTTATATTTTGAAAATAATTTTGATTTGTTGACAAAATATACTTTTGAAACTTAAATATTTATGCAATGAAAAGAGAGATTGTAAATGTAAAATTTAAAAATAACAATTTAATATGTGAAATGTCAGTATTGTAATTTTATAGTCTATTAAAATGAAATGCATGTTGTGCATCATATATATTTATTACATAAATACATTTACTAAAGACACTATTCAGCAGACAGTTTTATGAGACAGATGTTATTGTCAACTTTATACACAGAGGAAACTGAGTCCCAGAGGAGTAAGTTACTTGCTTAAGATCATACAACAGCTACTTAGTAGAAGAACAAGTTTGGAATCTACACTCTGACTTCAGATATAACATGAGCAGTGCAGCTTGGTTATTTTAGCACAATATAACAACACTAATTCGGATATTTTCAATAACATAAAATCATCAGTGTAGAACAATTAAATCCCAGTCTTTTTCTACTTCAGTGAGAAATGTTTACTCTATGGGAAGTCATCGATCACAGACTTTGCAGTTTTAATTGTGCCTATAGTATATTTATGGATGACCTAATAAGGGGAAGCTATAGTAACCTTAAACATGTTTTCTTCATCTAGATAACCTCAGACAGTTATAATTACAATAGTGAAACAGAAAATAAGAGTAAGTAGCTTTGAAGCTTAATTTTAAAGTGCACTCTTTGGCCTAAAAATGGTTAATTAAAATTTTGATGCTTTTTAAAAAAAAAACATGAGATTCTTATATATTAAAAATAGTTCATTCAAAAGTTTTAAATATCTTAGATTATAATGTACATAGCTATAAGACTTTGATATAAATTTAATTAGCAGAGGAAATTTAAGTAACTTCTTCAATTATCACATTATAAAGCTAGAATCTGGACCAATATCAGTGTTTCAAACTTAATTTTCTAAACTTCTCTTGTCAGTTTTTAACTTCTCCAAATACAGAAATCAGACAATGTAATTTTTATTATATTTCTCTACCACTGTTGGTATATGTTACTTAGTGTATCAAATTAATTTGAGTGCACCTTAAAATGCTTTCAGTCATTAATTCCAAGGCAAGTTAGAAAGTAGAATATAATTTTAGGTTATTTAAAATTAGGTTCATTAATATCATCTCTTTTTAGTTCATTTTATTAAAAGATGAAAACTCTTTAGCCTTATTACTGGAAAAATAACCAAGAAAAGGCTTAGTGATATAAAATTGCTTTCATATATAAGTATTTTACTATGTATGATTTTTGTTGTCTGCAAATTTTAAAACTGCAATTCTCTCTGCTGGTGTCTTTTGGAGGCTGGCTTCCCATTGCCACTATCCCCCTGCCATCAGCCAACCCCACCAGGCTTCTGGAAGCTAGATTAGGTCCTGAGTTATATTTTGCATCTAAGCAAATAAGAATAAAGGTGCTTCAGACCAATCTTTTACTCTCCAAAGACTGGTGACTTAGAATTCCTATATGTGACCCCTAACTCTCATCATTATTACTAATATTACATGAAAAATACTCCAAGGGAAAGGCAGAAATCTTGAAGGTTTAACTGACCATTGTACATCCTCCTCTCTTCTCCAAAGTGACCTAGTAATCCAGGTTTGTGTTTCAGCACCCCCTCCAACATGTGCAATCTACGAGAATTCAGTCAGTGGTCCATAGTCTCCTCTGCATTGGCACTTTTCCATTATGCTTAACTGCACATTAGACTCTTTTTTTATTTAAAGAGAAAAAAAACAAAAAGATAGAAATAATACATAATTTCAAAAAAAACAGTGAGAAATCCCTAGTTGATAATTACATATTTTTCTCTTAAAAGTAGTTGTTCAAATTACATAAGTAAAGCATACAAAGTGAACATTTAAACAGTGAGACTGTAAACAGTTCTGTTCACCTATCCAAACAAAAACTTAGTAATATGGTTATCAATCTTACACACTTAAACATACATGCAGTTATATACTTTAGAATACTTTCTACTCCTCTCTTTTTTATAATAAGTATAATCAATTCTCATAAATTGTTTAGAAGTTCTATGAATGTATGAATCTCTACATGTATACCTATTCTTTCTGTATTAGAGAGAAAAACAAATCAAAACAAGACAACAAAGCAAATTCCTAGAAAAACATGAAACGAAAAATCATATAGAACCACAATACTAAGTGATCTACAGTAGTTACTATGATGTCTCTTGTTATTTTCAATACAATTGTCTATATCATCAGGCATAGTATAATTGGACATAGCAGTAAATAGCAATATTAATAAAAACAAAACATTGGAGACATTATATGACTTCAAAAGCAGTTAATAATCCA
>PVLA01001573.1:44050-343832 GCA_004027455.1 Hydrochoerus hydrochaeris | reverse complement strand
AACAACAAATGCTTGAGAGGCTGTGGGGAAAAGGAACTCATCTACACTTTTGGTGGGAGTGTAGACTGGTGCAACCACTGTGGAGGTCAATCTGGAGATTCCTCAAAAAGCTGGGGATGGAGGTCCCATTTGACCCAGCTATTCCACTCTTAGGCATATTCCCAGAAGATCTGAAAACATCTTACCACAGTGATATATGCGCACCCATGTTTATAGCGGCACAATTTGTAATAGCCAGATCTTGGAAACAACCTAAGTGCCCATCAACTGAGGAATGGATAAAAAAATTGTAGTACTTTTATACAATGGAGTACTACTCAGCTATAAAGAATGATCACATTGAGATACTTATAAATAAATGGATGCAACTTAAGACCATACTCATAAGTGAAATAAATCAAACTCACATGTATATATACTGTATAGTCTCCCTAGTGTAAGAAATGGTAAGAGTACAGAAGATTTTATGGAAATCATGGTTCACCATTATACTGCTTTGATGTCTTATGTTTTCATTCATTGGCTGGAATGGTTTTATTCTGTTTTGTTTGATCTTAATATATGTGATCATATGAATAGTTACTTTGAAGACAAGACAATCTGGCAGCCATCGTTGATTTAATATCATCTTGCTCTGAAGTCCTACCATGCTCTTGTTTTTCTATTACCATTGGTTCTATCACATTGTGTCTTATTGGATTTTAATATGTATGATAGTAAAAACAAAATTTTTATGGAAAATGAGATAATATAGCAGCCATTGTTCATCTTCAGTTATTTGGTTCAGAATGCCTTGCAATACTTTCATTCTCTTGAGTTGTTTTATTCTACTTTGTTATGTTTGATATTATTGTGTGTAAAGCTAAGCTCAACTATTTCAAAGAAAGAGACATGATGATAGCTACTGTTAATATCCAATTGTCTTGTTTTGAAGTGCTGTGTTGCTTACATTGTTCTGTTCTGATCTGCTTAAATCTGTCCTCTTTTGTTTTATTCTCTTTAAAAAAAAAAAAAAGCTTCTGCTTTAGATGAAAGACCAAAACCAGCAGATTTGTGACTAACTCTAATATCTACTGTAAAACTTTTTCACTTGAAGTAAGTTCTAGGCAATCCTGGTATTTATCCCAGAGAAATGAAATCTTCTGTACAGGAATGTTCATAACAATTTTATTCACAGTAGCCAAAAAACAGAAAGGGCTCAGATGTCCTTCAAAAAGTAAATGGTTATTAAGCAAACTATGGTGCAAACATATGTATACCATGGACTACTCAGTAAAAATCAATTACTGACACAGCTAACAACTTGCATGCAGCTCTGGGAAATTATGATGAGTGAAAAAAGTAAACCTCAAAAAGTTACAAACTATATGCTTCTATTTATATTAATATTTTTGAAATGACAAAATTTTAGAAATAGAAAATAGATTACTGCCTGTCAGGGGCTAGGGAAAGGAGAGTGGAAGAGAGGTAGGTGTTGCTATAAAAGTGCTATCAAGGGTCACTCTTCCCACCACTGCATTGGGTGGGTATTGGTTATGGCCCACTAAATCTATATGGCCAAACAGATATGCACTCAGGGGCCCAGTAAGTATAGGAAAAAGTGGTTCCCTCAGATTATGTAGGCATTAGATTGAGAATTTGATTTCAGTTACAGGCCTTTATTGGAAGGTTTTTGTTAAGTTTTTCATTTTTAATTTTCTTTCTTCATAAACATCATCTTAGTATATATGTTCTTTACAATTCTGAACAATACATACTAGTAATAGAAGCAAATTTTCTGCTTTTCAAAAAAACTAATAAAGATGTGTTATTTTAGTATTTTAAAATAATACTTGGAAATAATGTATTTTTGGTCTAGGTGTTTTAATGTGTGTTTTCACTATTATCAAAATAGTTATTCATTTTGTCAGTGTGTTCTAAAAATGAGATTTGTTTCCACATAGTATGTACAATTCCACTGTTTTCATTTTTGCTTGTCTACAAGTAACCTCTAAATTTAAAACATGAAACTTTGCTATCTATTAAAATAAGTGCTTTGTTTTTTCTATGTGGTATAACATTAAACATTTGCTAAACAAACAAACAAAAAAAAGTGCTATCAAGGGTATCTGTCATGACAGAGCTGCTTAGCACCTTAGCTATGGTGCAGGCCATGCGAACCTACATGTGCTATAATGTTATGTACTTATAAGAACAAGTGAAACTGGGAATATTTTACTAATATTAGTAGATTGTATGTATCTATGCCAATACCCTTGTATAAGTGATAATTACATTGTGACAGTATACAGGATCTCTGTATTATTTTTTTTAAACTACATGTGTGCCTACAATTACCTCAGTGAAATGTTCAATTAGGAAATTTCTAGGGGTTTCTAGTTCTCTTTGAAGACAACAACAAACAAATCCTATCTATATTCAAGAGGGTTTTGTAAGCAACACAAATTTCCTTTAGTCTAGAAATTTAGGGGAGTTTTCAGGATTCCTCTTAACACCAGCAATAAAATTTAAGTAATACGTTTAGCTGAGAGTTTACCAAATATCAAGATAATCTGTAAAATTTTAAGAAGTTCCTTAATTTTTAGAACTGCTGCTCCCTTAAGTACCACTCACCCTTTAAATTTAAACTTTGTATCTTAAATTTCATTTTATTTCTGATGGTTAAATCCTCTAATTACCACTTTGTATCACAGATGTATTTAAGCAGTATTGATGCAGAAGCAATTTAAGTCAACACAGGGTAATTTAACAAATCTTTATTTCCCTTAACCTTAAGATAGCTTATTTACTCTAAGCCCAGAGAAGACACTGCACTCCATTTTCTATTAGTTATGACACTAAAGTAACTATGACAAAGTCTGTATGAAATAGTAATTTCAGGGAAAAAGAAGTGGCATTTTCTTCTAAATCTCTAACCTTTTACTGAAGGAAAGAGGGAGAAAACAGAAAAACCAGGAGAATGCAAAGGACAGTGTGAGTGAAAGGAACAGTGCCAAAACTATTTTTCTGAAGTCAGCCATAATTTATAAGGCCTAAAGAATTAAGTCAATTGATGCAAATTACACTTTTACCACTTACTACGCATGCAATTTTAATGTAAGCTGTATAATCTTCCTACAAATAAGTTTTCTCATACTTTTCTCATAAAAAGGGATATACTTAACTTTAGACTTAGTACTCAGCCTAAATCATGAACTTTGGCCTTGGTCTTGAGAAGTCCACATAAACAAATAAGTACTTCAGTAACTGCTAGTAAACTTATACAGTGCTAGTGCTTCACTGATGACCATACGACCATACAATTTACTATCATTTCTGTATCAATAATATATGCCATTTGAATTGAATATTAGTGTTTGAGAACTCATGGAAAAATAAACATGAAAGGTTCTTGCCCTAGTATAAATTACTGTACAATTATGGCGGTAGTCTAATGTGGCGGAAGGCCAAAGCGGTAACGCTTACCACTTCCTGCTTGCATGCACAGAGAATTCCAGTCGGTTCCTTACAGGTCATCAGTATCTGCCCCAAGCACCACTTCTGATCAGAGGTCATATAACCCTCGGCCTCTCTGTGTCTGCTCGAAGGAGACAGCCCAACCACCATGGGTTGTGTTCTCCTTTCCGTGTCCTCAACAAACCTGTTCATTTTGTACTTTTTGCTTTTCTACTGCGCCAGAAAACTCAAAAACACTGGTAAGTACTCTTAGTCATAACAGAAATTTTCATGTGGTGAAATTTTACTTAAGAATTGAAGTAAAATGCTATAATCTTTAATGACTGGGAAAGCCAAATTTAGCTACAGATTTAATTTTCAAATAATTAAAAAGAGAAACAAATTTACAGTTAACACCCAAGAGTGGCTTAACCAGGTAAATTTAGGAAGATTACAACCTTTTTGAGCAAATAAATACTTATAAAAATATGAGACAGACCTATAAAAACTAGGTTATATATTAGCCTTTATAGAAGTTTGTTCTATTCTTAGTAACAATTAAAATTTAAGAACTGAACCACTAAAAATTTCCAGTGATTTAGGTTGTGTGTCTTTCAAGAAAAACACTTTATTGGAGAATTCTTCATGTATTTATAAGAATTAAAAGCAGAATACCAACTCTGCCCTTGCAAAATCTCATGACAAGGTAAGTTCCAAAATCTAGTACAACACCAATTTTGAAAACATTAAGGGGTATGATAAGAAAACTGATGACCTAAAACACATTTTCTTCTCAACAATCAAACTTCAAACCAACTTCATAAATTTCTTTATGATTTTCTTATTGTTTTGACTCTAGAAACTTAAGCTTATTGAAAATGACTTATGGATGAACAAGAACATTATCCAAACTTATCCTAGTATTTTTTCTATAAAATATATTACAAAACTTGATCTTACTTGTGTATCTTATATTATTAAAATGAAGTTATGCGTAATTTTTAATATGCATAGATAAAATACTTATGTAAAATTGTTAAAATAGGCAATATAACACCACAAGTGAATATACTTGTAATCCTAGCACTCAGGAGGCTGAGGCAGGGACTGAAACAAGTTTGAGGCCAGTCTAAACTATATAGTAAGACCCTGTCTCAAAAAAAAAAAAAAAATCTATCTGTATCTATATATACAGGTATAGAAATAGAGATGTATCTATCTCAGAAGCAAGTAACTGACAGTGTACAGAAATTACCATTCCTGTATTATGCCAAATTTGCATTTACTATTTGATCACCAAATTTTAAAAATAAAAATTTGTATTTTTTCCTGGTATCTCAGAAGTTGATCATACAATAATGGTGATACTTGATTTTGGCCTCAGAAGAATACTGAGTTGTCAAAGTATGGCCTGGAGGAAGTGAGAAAAGTACCAGAAATACCAAAATTAATTATCTATTTAAAGGGAAAGGTTAAGTTTTACATTAAAATGAAGAGACTCATGTTTCCACTTCCTAAAAGTTATGATCATTGCAACAGAAAAGCAGTGGTTTACTTCTGAAAAGGTCCAGACCAGGGATGGTGTGCAGCACCTCTTAAGAAACGAGTGACCAAACTGCACCCAAAACCCACGTATTTATTCCAAGTGCTAAGACTGCAATTAAACTTGAATACTGAGGTTTTCATTTAGAAAAACAACTCACACATTAATATCAATTGTCTTAGAAACAAATAACAATGCCACAGGTTCCCCACTACTGAGGCATATCTCTTGGTCCCTTCTTTTAAGATCTGCATCCTCCAGAGAGATGCATTCTATTCTACTTACCACTGCATGCTCTGGAGAAGGCTATAGCTATTTAGAACTGCCCTGGACTAACTGGAGAAGTCTCTCATTTAGATATGAATCATTAGCATTCTGGCTATATCTAAAGTTACCTTCTTTAGTCAACTAATTGGTCCTGTGTCTTGAATTTTAACCTGATACTGGAAGAGGGTTATGAGAAAGAAATGTTATTTTTATTAATAAAACTACCCAAAATTTTAATATCAATTAACAGTGTTTGGTGCAAGAGTTATACATACTGAATTACTTGGTGTTAAAATATACCTTGGGTCAATTTTATGGTTAGGAAGAAGAAATTTGGAAGAATAAATTCAGTTCAAGCTATTAACTCCTGTAATACTTTTATGAATGGCTAATTTTCAGTTATCATGAATTACAACTGCCGAAACACAAATTTACTTATTATGACTCTCTATACATAAAACCTGTTTTCTAAGTTACATGTACTTGTTTCCTGTAGACAAAACCAAAGTTGAGTCTTTGATCTGTGCAAAATTTGTAATTGGTCAGCCTACAAAGCATTTCTGGAATGTCAAAAGATGGTCAAGGTATATGGCTAAAGTTCTTTGTAGGGCATTAATTAGAATTAAAAAAAAATAAGTTTTTAGTTCCTAAGCCAATTGCTCCATTAAAAAAAAAAAAACAAAACCATTAAGAACAATATCCTCCACTGCAGTAAGTTATCATTGAGAGGCATTTTATATGTCTTAAACCAGCTCAAAGCAACACAAACCCATAGTTGACTGTACCACCTTCAAGTATTCACTCATGTTAGGGACATATAGTCAGACTGGCTCATTCAAGAATTTTTTACAAAACCTAAAAGTAACTGGTGATTACAAAGAAAAAACAAGTTTTGGTGGGGTTTTTTGGCCTTTAAGGGTTCTAAGACATTTAAATTAATTCCATATAATATATAATAAATATCGTTTATAGTCAAAGCTCCCCACAAAGTAAGAAGTACTCCTATGAGATAACACAGATTATGTGTTTGTGCTGGTAGAAGGGTGGCCACAGGTGATGACAGAAACTAAAATACCGACTTTTTGCTATATACATCCACAACAGACAAATGATGTTTCAGTATTTTTCTCCAAGACAAGTTGTATGTTTTTCCTTTCCTTTCCTTTCCTTTCCTTTCCTTTCCTTTCCTTTCCTTTCCTTTCCTTTCCTTTCCTTTCCTTTCCTTTCCTTTCCTTTCCTTCCCCTTCCTTCCTTCCTTCCTTCCTTCCTTCCTTCCTTCCTTCCTTCCTTCCTTCCTTCCTTCCTTCCTTCCACTGGGGATTGAACTCACAATTCTGTGCTTGCAAGGCAGGCACCTATGTCACTGAGCTGAATCTCCAGGCCCCCAAGTTGTGTGTTTTCTCATGTATTCCCTCATAGCATTCTTCTTCCTTGCCATGGTCAAATTTTTCTCTGAACCTATAAGAACTGGTGTGGTTACATGTAAGTCAGCAAGCCTCACTCTGCTTAAATTGCAGCATGCAGATTTAGCTTCTAAACTTCTCAAGAGTTTTCAGAAATACTGTCCTTTAAATAAGTTTAATCTGCTCTGCTCCTCAGAAAACTAGAAAAAATATGAGACCAGAAGCCTCTAGAGATCTCAAACAGGAACCAGGTCAGTACTCTTTTCTACTCTGAGGCAAGAAAAGTATTTCTGAGGGTGTTAAACAATTTGTTTTATTTTGCTATTTATTTATTTATTTATTTATTTATTTTTCGGAACTGGAGATCAAACTCATGATTGCACTTGCCAGGCAGGCACTTGTGCTGCTGAGCCTAGCCCACAATATATCAGACATAGAAAATAGTAATACTGTTAAGTATCAAATGGAAAAGGAAAAAATTCATAATCCTCACGTCTCCAATAGAGGTGAGGTTGAGGTTGCCTACCTACAATCCCATCTACCCCAGATGTTGAGACAGAAGTCAGAGACTCAAGACCCGTCTGGGCAATTTAGCAAGACCCTGTCTCAAAATTAAAAAAAAAAAAAAAAAAGAGGGCTGGGGATTTAGCTCAGTGGGACAGCACCAGCCCTAAAACAATGACAACAGAAACCTCTCACGTGTGTTGTATAATGACACAGGTTAAATGCTGTGCATGTACACACGATCCTGGCACTGCGGCCATGCATTTCTATGAATGACTGGCAACTATATATTCAGATATTTACCTATGCCCCTTATGCCTGACTTAAATAATGTAAGTTTTAATTAAAAAATCTTTTTTAAGTATTTAAATTAAATATCTGAATGATTAAAAAAATTAAAATAAGGGAACAGGTTATAGCCTGGTTAGAGACAGCATGCCTAGGTTAACACTCTGGGTTTGATTCATTGCACTGTAAAAAACAAAACAAGAGACAATACTCAGGAAATAGAGATAAGGAATAATAAATGAAAGGAATAAGAAGCTTATTGTATCCTAAGAATTTTCCTAGCAATAACAATAAGAATGGATCTTTATAATAGTGTGATAGAATAGGGACTCAAATCAAGTTTGTACATGTTCATGATAAATAAAACTGATTTTTAATTAGGGCTCACAAAGTGGTCTATGTTTCAAAGTGTAACAGGCAAGTTTTATGTAACTGGGTGAGGTTTTCTATGTAACAGCAATATAAAACCTGTAACACTGAAGTTTATAAAATACGTGTCTAACTTAGAGAACCAGCGTAAGTAATAATTTATAAATAAAAGTTGCCTCTGTTATATATTTTCTGTGTCTTTTTTGGGAAGGCTGCTGACAACTACCACACCAAAAATGAATATATAACCAAATAAATTAAGAACAATTCTTTTTGTCCCGGGAATCAAACTCATGACCTCGCACTTGGCAGGCAGGCGCTTGTGCCGCTGAGCTAAATCCCCAGCCCCAAAACAATTCTTTATTAAATTGATATATCAAGTAGTTGTTTTCAAAATATAATCTTTTTGAAGTATGTTTTATATTTTATATATGTGTTAACATTTAAATTGTCCAAAATACACAGAATACTGAGCCACATTATTTTTTAACAATGAAGTCTCAGTAAGAAAATGTTGAAAAATAACCCCAAGAATGTTATTGAAAAATTTTAAATATTACTAGAACATAGACACACAAACTCATTTATAAAGAGTAACAACAATGAGCAGTGTCACTCCCTTGTAGTCACATAGATCACTTGAACACAGTTGTTTTGAGGTCAAAGTGAGCAACTTAAGTGAAATCTTACCTCAGCAACAACAACAACAACAACAACAACAACAAAGCCCACCTATCTACCACACAGGTCAAGCACATTAACAGTCAGATGATTCTCTAATTTAAAATCTAAACTGGAAAACTTAAAAAAGAAAGGCAGTGGCATTAAAAGTTATACCAGAATAATAAGCATAAACTTACCTTGGACAAATCAGAACCTATGGTCACTTGATTCACTGAGTTTAGAAGTTCCCTGGTTATCCCTTATCATTCACATCCCGTTTTTTTTTTTTCAAGAAATAACCACCAGACTGTATGTCTTTATTCATTCTACTATTAATGAAAATTTGTGTATTTTTTGTTCGCTATTATGAACATTCTTAAGTGTATCTCCTGGTATACACATAAAGAAATTTGTCTAAGGTATTTAGGAGAATTCTTCATTGTAGAGTAAATGTGTATTTAAAATTTTAATAGCGTGACATTAAGTGAGCTAATTCATTTATAGTTTCTTTTAATGTTTTTCCTTTTATTTATGTAACAACTTTGTGACCTGTTTTGATTTTGTTACTGTGTTATATATGATGATAGTCTAATTTTCTTCCCCCTCAGATAGCTAATTTTCAGAGTTTTATTTGTGGCATACTCAATCCTGTTTTGGTTTGGCGTGTTTTCCCCAAAACCAAGTTCTTGTACAAACTATACAGTATTTTAGGCCTATCTACTGTGTTCTATTAGATTGCTAAATGTTGACTATCCTTCATGATGGGATTAATCCATCTAGCACAAGGGATTAATCCATCTAGCACAAGAGAATACACAGCTATTAACCAGAAATTTAGTCCCTCTAGAATCTCTCCTGACCTCAAGGTTCTGAAATGTAAGTCTCCTTTTTCTTTGTTCCATCACTTTCAGATTTTTTTTTAAAACGTTTTTACATGTTTAGAAAAAATAACAAAGTACTTCTTGTACCCTGAGGCTCTATGAAGGATGGCTGGAAAATCATACCCTTTAACCTTTTCTCCTGAGTTTTTGCTATGGGAGTATTTGTTATAATAACTCATGAAAACTTTCTGTTAACCTAAAATTTACTATCAAACTTAAAATTTAATTTCAGGAGAATGACTGGCATCAGTGAAAATACTGTGCAGGGATTTACAGAATCACAGTGGTACAATTATATCTAAGTTGTTTCCCTAACAGGATAGACACAGTCTCTTCTTCAACTTCTTTAAAGGCAAAGTTCATTCTTCCTATTTTCTCTCATCTTTTCCTTGAGAGTTTAGCTGTTCATGGCTCTCAGAGTTTGGTTCAGTCATTATACTTGGAGACACAGCTAACCTTGAGCCAGTTTACAGATAGTGTCTTTTGCTACAATACAAGTTCTTTACAGTGTAGGAGAGCATAATTCAAATAGGACACTGAGCAGCAAGTCCTACATACAACTGATAAATTCATAAAGTATTAAGTAATTAGCATTTTTAATGCTTTCTATCACAGAAATCTTTAGTGGATGGTTAAGTGCTGGTGATATCTAGAAAAACTAGAACCTGTACATGTTAGAAACATGATTTTTCTTATTTAAAAGTATAAAATATAAAAAATAAGATTATGAATACAGGCATATAGATTAAAAGCAATTGAAAATTATACTATTCAACAAGCTTTAAAAATGGGTTTGTTCAAATGAGTCCTGAAGTTCTGATCTGATAAATTTTACATTTCAGCCTTGCCTGAAGACTATACCCAAATAATCTAGAAATTCTAGGTTTTTATAAACTTCAGTGTAGCAGTATTATGCTAAAGCTCAACTGTTTGTGGCTTTTACTATTCTTAAAGAGTATGTAATTTTTTTCTTGGTTTGGACAACTGAACATAATAAAAAGTATAAACAGGGGCTATTGTTAACATAATAATCAAATACATGAAGTTACTTTAAATGTTGGGCAAATGGTATTTGTAATTTAAAACTGTGAGGTAAATGAAGCATTAAACAACCCCTACAGGTAGCAAATCTTACGAGTAGCAAATGTTTACATATATCAATCAACCTGAACGAATTACTCTGTGGCATAGTAAAGTACCTTTCCAAAAAAGTCATTTATGTATGATCTCAAATAAAACCTCTTACCATAAACTTGATCATTTCATCTATGATTCTAAAATAAAAATTCTCTAAGGGATAGGGAAATGCAATTTTGCACAGGGCTAAAACCTGTTCTCTATCATCTTGCTCGTCTTTGAAAAATGCTCTCAAGTGAGAATGTAATGTAGAAATAACATAAAAATAAGATTCTTGCCTTTAACACCTAACATAGTGCCTACCATGATTTTAGTTCTTTTAAGTAATAGCCAGTAAATTCTTATTTTATCCCTGCAGAAAAAAAATAATGCAAGAAAAGTCAAGCAGTATTTTCTTACCCACAGTCTGGAGCTGGACACCACCTACAATCAGGATCTGCAACAAGCCACCGTCTAAGCATAAATTCTTCGTATTTTTCCATCAAGACATCATCACTTAATATCAAGCGAATGTCATGGGGATTAAACCGTTCAGTACATTCTGGGCAACTGATATTAACTCTACTTTCAGAGATTTCTATTCTCAGGTATTGTCGTAAGCAATCCACACAAGATCTATGATGACAAGTCATTATATCGGGAAATCTGTCTTTAGAGTGCCGCAAAAGGCACAGAGGGCACTCTATAAAGTCTCCAATTTGTTTGCTGATGGAAGTTAATCCATTGTCAGAAGAGGTATTTGTAGAGAAAATGGAGTTTTTATCAGTACACATTTCAGAATGTATACTTTCAATACTTGCAATTCCATCCACCCCCCCATTTAGCTCCCTTGATTTACGTTTGTTATCCTTTTTCCTCCGAAACAGAGAGCCTATTGAAATTCTTCTTTTTTTGGGTGCTTTTTTAACAGAAGGCAAGCTTACAGATGAAGCAGAAGACTGAAGATCTCGATCTGAACCCATTTGCCGATGTAAACTCATGTCTAAAATGCTGATTAGAATTGAATCAGGGACAGTGTTTACACACAGCCCTTCATTATACTTAAAAATAAATCCTATTTCTTGTTCTTGCAGTCAGATTAAGTCATGATGTATGAAGATCCTACTTGGTTCTTTCAGAGAATTCTTGAAAAACTTTGATGTATAGAAGATGTTATCATAGATGTCCTGAAAAAACAAAAACCAAGATCATTAAATTGTATTTTTAGTCTACAAGTTTTTATAACTTACAAATTCTTTATGAAATTTCAAGCACATATATTCTTTAATCTTAGTTTAAAAGGTAAATTTACTAGTTCATAGAAAAATATAAAATTAACACTGAACTAGCAATAACATTCTTTAATCTTAATAAAGATTTGAGCAAATCTGCTCATTACAAAATCTTAGGTAAAATTTTTGATTATTATCACTTCAGCAATACCTCACAGCCTTTAGGAGTTTTTGTTTGCTTTTAACTGACAACAAAGGATACGTGCAAATTCAAAGCGCTAAGGACAGTTTATATAATCTTGAAAAACAAAAATCAAAGGGGGAAGGGCTCTTCCACTGCCAGAACGATTTATTATAAAGTTACAGTAATTAAGACAATGTGCTATGTCATAATGATTTATATAGAACAATGAAACAGAATACAGTATGAAAGTCCCATATATGTGATACTTGATTTATGACAAAGATGACCTTACTAAGTACTAAGAATGGCCTTTTTGGCTTTTGAAGAAAAAAGTACTTTGTATACTAGTTATTCATTTGAGAAGATGGTTTGATCTATGGCTCATCTCATGCATAAAAATCAATACCAGGAGGCTGACAGATATAAATGTGAAAAATAAAATCATGCAAACTTTAGGAGACAGCATAAGAGAATTCAATAAACAATTTCTTAAATGGAATATATACAAAAGTGCTAACCATAAAAGATGATAAACTGAACTACAATAAAGTCAAGAAAAAGTACCAAGTGTATGGGAGAATACATAGAAATAAAAAAGGAACAGTTAAGGGTAGCAATAATTAAGACTGGTATTTTTACATGCTCTAGGAGTAGGAACCCTCCCATATTGGTGATGGGAGTATAAAATGGTTCAACTTCTTTGGAAAGTTAACAATATCTACCAAATGTGAACATACAGAGACTGTAATCTCTTACCCAGCATTTTACTCCTAACAAATCAGAGCACAAGGCAAAATAAATGCATCAAAAGACATACATAACAATGTTCTCAGAAATATTTATTTATTTACAGCAGTATTTATAATATTAGTCAAAATACTGTAAACAACCCACATTTCCATCAACAGAATAAAGATGTGGTATACTCATCTTCTAGTATACCATGAAGTAATGAAAAAACTGCTAACACACAACGAAGAAATACCACAAAAGAATGTGTCGTGTAATTCTATTTATATAAAGTTCAAAAAAGGTAGACTTGATCTACAATGTTGAACAGTCAGGGTTCTGGCTACCTTTAGAGGTAAACACGAAGAGACCTTTAACATGTATAGTGATTATAAAAGGTATGAGACGTGATAGAAAAACAAAATAAATGTTTAAGAATTTAAAAAATGTATTACAGTAAAAGACACAGTATCATTAATTCCTCAGAATATTTTCCCTGCTTTGAAAACACTTATCTTACCACTTTTGGAAACAGTACTGGAAGTTCTCTTTAGTGAGTGTCTTTAGTTGCACTGTTGTGGCTGCTTTGTTATCTTGAACGATTGCAAACATTTACCTTTCATGGCCACTATGACTTTGAGAAAGAACCACAAGTTGTGTGGTGAATATTAGTAAGGTGGGTAAGGATACACTGTGATGGTTTTTTACAAGCCTGTTTTTCTGTTGGATGAAACTTAATAGCAAGCACTGTATTTTTTAATCACACCTCACAAAGACACTGAAAGAGGTCTCCAGTGCTTCAAAGACTGGCAAGAATGATGAGACAAACATGATCAAAGCAAGGAGTAGTAGAATGAAGGGGGATTAACAGCAATGCATCTTTTACTGCAATGTATTTGTTTTCATTTTAATATTCATGTGTATTTTGATCACGCTGCATTATGTTCATATAGAAAGATGAGTGAAAAAGGATTATGTATATTATGAGCCCATTTGTAGAAAAAAATAAAACCATATAGTGTTATATATAAAATATTGCCAGATTTATTATGAAAGCTTAGTTTACACGACTATGGAGACAGAGAAGTCCCATAATAAATCTTTTTCTGTATAATGAAATCTTTTTCTGTATAACTTTGAAAAGGACAAAATCCTTAGCCCACTTATCTAACCTCTATTTTACAGTGTTTATACCACTTTTAAAGTCAAGATCTCTGGAGTCTTACTTTTTCTATTTCTTAAAAAATGTGTAAGAAATTAAGAACTAGAAATGACCCCAAAACAAAGGTGTTTTTACCATGTGTAAAGCTATGTGGCATACAGATCCAGTAAAAGCACTGACTTTACTGACTCTTAAGATATATATTTGACACCATGCTTTAACACTTCGTAAAAATTAAAAAAGTTGAGCACTCTAGCTGAAGCATCTAATCAATAGTTACAATACAAAATGTGCCTCAGCTTTTAAATAAACTTAAAAATTGGATAGGAATGAACAATCTACACAGATAGCATACCATGTTTTAAGAAAAGCTGCATTAGTCAGGGCCCTAGCAAAAACCAATGCATTTATAAGGCAGTTAACTGAAGGATGCATTCAAAAAAAGTGTGAATAGTGTCAAAGAAATCGAATCTCAGGAAGCTGCCGACATTCTTTAGAATGCAACAGCAGGGAGGGAACCCTTATTGGAGAGTAGCTGATCAACAGTAGCTGATGGAATACCTAGCTTCTTTCTCCTCAGGACCTAAAATCTTGCCAGTGCCTCCCAACAGCCAAATCTAAATCCAAATCTAATCAGAAGCCAACAAGGGAGGACAAATGCAGCAATTCTTAGAAGGCAACCTCCTGAAGCACAAAGCAGGATAAATGAAAAAAGGTGGGAGGAGGGTGTTGCTTCTAGAGGGGGCAGGACAGCAAAACCAACCAGTACCAGATATCTAAAGAGACCCTGGAAGTAGAAAGACTCCGCTCTGCTACTCTTAGTTGTAACACCTGAGATAAGGTACATTCCTAAATCTGTGATCTCCATTACAAAACATAGATGACCCTACTCACTTAAAATGCTCCAAGAATAATCTGAAATCGAAATGTTGAAAGTATCTAATAAAATTAAACATTGTACTAGATGTTAGCTGAAGTAAAATGTAAGATAAGCTTTGTATCCCTAGCCTAGTACCTTACATAATGTGTAGTTTATAACAAGTGAGTAATAAGTATTGGCTAAGTAATTGATGCTTTGGGGTTGCATGATCCTTATACAGCCTTTCTACAGCTAGAGTTTTAAAGTAGAAAAAAAAAAGACAAGAAACTTTTATTCCACAAGTGCTACAGGATTCTTAACACATGTTAAATATCCTGAAATAATATAACTTAAAGAGTTATAGATTAAAAATATCCCATGGATACACATTTCCTAACTATAAACACTGTAGTAGCATCTAACAGCCACCTATGTGCCTAAATGACTTATGACTCATTGACAAGCACCTTAGAAAGTGAAAGATGGGTAAAAAGTCTACAGATCACTTCCCCACTCTACTTCTCTAAAGAAATATCCACCTGTGTGTATAGCCATGGACAGCTAGTACTGTGGCTCCACAAGATCAAAAACTGTTAACACTATTGTGTGATTTTTAGGAATGTTTCTCACAACTCACTCATCTGTGTGGTATTTTAGTGCAGACTGCATACAGGACAACAAAATGCTGTGTAGGCAGTGCAGGGCTGCTCTACTTCCTAGATGCATGGCATGCAGTCCAACTGAAACCTGTCACTTAAAACATAGCACTTACAGATAACAGTATTTCAACCTACCTATGTGAAGACAGGCGTTTGTTATTGAGCAGACACATACATTTTCTTATTTAACTATTAAACTTGGGTTTATTGTATTATATCATAAAATAATAAGTTAAAATGGCTCATTTAGCAGTTGCAATGTAGAAAGCACAAAACACATCAAATAGTTTTTTGCTCATAATGTAGCAACATATATAATCACTAATACTACAAAAATTGATGGTTGGTTATTTATCAAGTTTTGGAATGCACACAGATATAATCAGATATTCAATTCGAAGGCAAATTTAATCACATCTTTAATAAACTTTTATAAGACCTATATTCCTGCAAAAAATACCCCTTGCTTCTTATTCATGCTTTATTCCCATCATCACTTTTTGGCAGTATATACATTTGTGGAAAACTATTTTTAAGGATGAAGTATATGAATAATAAAATTAGACAAAAAACTGACAAGCACCTTGAGAACTTATTATATTGTACCCACTTTCATTGAACCAGACCCCAATTCATCAGTTTCATAAAAACAAGGACAAATATCCCATTAGTTTTATGTTTCTGCTGGCTTTTTTCAAATGTCACAATGAAATATTTAAAAATAAAGTTTTTTAAACTTACATATCTTAGCAATACTGTATTATACATTTTACATGTGTCCTTTGATATTTCTTCTTCACTCAATGTGGTTCAGGCAAGCCAACAGGTTGAATATCCACAGTCCAAATACTAAGTATTAGAGTAAAGAGTACTCACAGTTTCTCTCATTCTCTTTTCTTTTTCAGATGTCTGGTAACAAACGTAGCATGTAGCCATATTTACCAGCACTGTTGAACAGTACAGGAAGAACACTAAACTCTTCTCCCCCCATTACATCCTAGCAAGGAAGAAACAGGGGTAGAGAATTCCAAACAGAAATTCCTAAACTTCATTAACCTTGTCATTACTAAAGTCAGAAGCTTCAATCAGAGTCATGAAAGACAAAACTCTATTTTATATGCTGCACTCTATATTACAAAAGTATAACTTTTTCAGCATATACTTACGTTAAGATAGAAGGAAATGAGGAATAAGGGAAAATTTTAAGTTTTACACATAAAATTGGAAAACCAATAAGCACATTTGCTTTGATGGATGAGAAAGATTTCTTAGGTCTTTTACAAGTCATTAACATTACACGTTTTGTAAACCACATGTTTTTATCATGCTGGTAGACTTTTCCTTATTGATACAACACCTACATATACATATGTTTATATATATATATATATATACACACACAAGTGTATATATGTGTGTGTATATATATACACACACACTTTATAAAAATTATATTTGTTTGTATGGAAACTTCAAAACATAAATTTCAAAAACATTTCATGTGATCAAATTCACATATCTTGGTCTAACTTTTGGTTTTTATACCTATCTTATAAAAGCCTTGCCTACTCCAAGATTATATTTTTGATGAAATCCAAATTATTATTATTTTTTTTTGTACCAGGAATTTACTTACGACCTCATGCTTGCCAGGTAGGCACTGTGCCACTGAGCTATATCCCAGCCCCCCAAGATTGTATTTTTAAAATTCTGTTTTCTAGTTTTTAAAAACACATTTCAATTTACTTGAAAATCAGGATTAAGCTGAGATCAGAATTTCATTTCTAAAATGGCTAGCTAGCCAGTCATTGTGACACCAGTTACAGAATAATGATCTCTGTGCTACTTCACTCCCAGTGATTTGATGGGCCACTTTGCTAAGTGACATGAACTTCTAAAATAAGCTGTTGAAATAGATTAGGAAACTGTTTTGTTCCAATTTGTACTCCATTAGCCACAATAGGTGTTTATTTCCCTGAATTCTCACCAACAACCTCTGTCAATAGTTTTTAACATTTGCTTATGGGATTCCTTTCAAAAAATAAACTTATTTATAACAATATTTGTCACTTCTGGTATTCTTTATTCCTTCTTGTGGATCTACAATTGTATCTTGTGTCATTTTTCTACAGTCTCAAAGAATTTCCTTCAGCATTTTGTGGTGTGTAGATCTCCTAACAATGAACTATCCTTTCATTTATCTAAAACATGTCCTTATTTTGTCTTTTAATAAAAATAGATACATCTGCTGAAGATAGAATTTCAGGTTTAAAGTTTTATATTTTCAACATTTTAGGTTCATTATTAAACTGTATTCTGTCTACCTCCATTTTCAGTATGTCATCTTTCATATTTTAATTCTCTTGTATTTAATGTGACTTTTTCTCCCTTGGCTAGTATTCAACAATTTCTATTTTTTACCCACTGTGGTGATGGTCACCTATAATCCTAGTACTTGGAAACCTAAGGCAGGAGGATCACTGTTGAGTTCAAGGCCAGTCTGTGCTATACATTGAGTAAAGATCTAGTCTAAACTAGATAGTGAAACCTTGTCTCAAAAAACAAAACACAAACAACAAACAATTTCTATTTTTCATGGTGAGCAATTTGATTAATTTGTGACAAGATGTAGTTTTCTTTGTATTTAACTTATCCTGTATTGGGTTCACCAAACTTCCTAGATTTGAAGTTGACTCAAAATGAGTAAGAATTTTGGCTAAAATTACTTAAATATTTAAAAATTTACTTCCCTTTCTCTACTTTTAGAATTATAACTTTTTGTATGTTAGGCAATTTAACTTTAACCCAGTGGCCACTGAGGCTTCACATTTATTTATTTATTACTGGGAATCAAATTCACCACCTCATGCTTGCCAGGCAGGTGCTGTGTTGCTGAGCTATATCCCTGGCTCTCTATTCATATTTTTGTAATTATTTTTTTCTCTATTCTTTGGATGATTTTTATTAGTCTATCTTCAGTTTAACCAACTTTTCCCCCTGCTGTCTCTAATCTGCTGTTAAATCCATCCAGTGAATTTTTCACTTTAGATAATGTATTTTCAGTTGCACACTGTTCTTTTTAATAGTTTTCATTTCTCTACTAACATTACCCATTTGCTCAGTCATGATCATATTTCCCTCTTTATAACCTTGAAAATATCAGAGTTGGTTTAAAAGTCTACTAATTCTGTTAACATATTGGGAGACAGTTTTTATAGTGGTCTGTATTTTTCTGCTTTTTCAAGTGCCTAGTAATTGCATATTATAAACCGGACACTGTGCATTATATATTGTAGAAGCTCTGGAATCTCTTTTCTGAAGAGCAAAGATTTCAATTATGGTGTGGTAATTAACATCACTGGCTCATTAACTTGACCTTACACAGGCTTGGCTTTATGCTTTTCTGTAGCAATCAGAAATACTGATAAAAGTTCTCTACCTTTGTGGAAATCAAACATCAAAATCTGTCTCCTCTACAGAAGGAAAACAGCTAAAATTCCTAGTATTTCTGCCTTTTAGCTATGGTTTTCCTTCAAGATCCTTGAAATCGCCATACACAGTTTAGGAAACAATGAGTTATTTGAAGTTATCACAGACTTAGGAGCTATCTTACTATATAACAACTTCCTTCTGGGACTTAACCACTTAATTTCCAGCCACTCTGGCAATCCAAAACTCTATTATCTGACACCTCAAATCATTAAGACTATGGCTTTCTGCTTGAGTTCCAGCTGCCTATTGCTACATGGACTTTTCTTTATGGAGAATGACATATAATTGGGGGAGGTAACCTGGCAATTTTTCCAAAGGATATCTTCATCTAGGCTGTGAGTATAATATGCTTTAATCTGCATATATATATATATATATATATGAATTATATTGTCACAGAAAACTTTAGCCTCAGTATACATTTGTGATCATCACAACTAACATAACCATTTATTTGACTGCTTTAAATTTTTTTCCTTTGAGCCATGCAATCTGCCTAAGTATTTATTTTTCCTTTCAACAAATATGTTCAGTGTCTATCATGTTCCACATATTCTTCTAAGTACTGGGTATGTAAACTGAATGAAATAAAGAAGGCCTCTGTTTTGTGGAACTTTGATTCTAATGCCTCTACTAAACTAAATATTGAACAGACATTTCAGATTATATCTTCTTTAGAAAACAGAGTAACACGAATGACTCTGTAAGGACCTAAATTTTAATAAAGTGTTTCCTTCTTAAGCATGATTATTCTTTAAAAATTTATTGGGCTGGGGTTACTGCTCACTGGCACAGTGCCTGCCTGGCAAGTATGAGGTCCTGAGTTCAAGTCCCAGTACCAAAAAATATATATACATACAACTTACAATTACTATTATACTTGGGCATGTATGTTCCAAGATCTAAACAAATAATTATCAAAATCCAGCTTAAAGCTTTCTTCTTAAGAGATTATAAATACTCTTAGTGCAGTCTGTTTTACAGTGGCAATGGTTTTTATTGTCCTCACACTCTGGCAGATAGTATAAACTGCACAAAAAGGGGTCACTAGGTACCTAGCCAAATTATCTAGTATAGAGAATACTTACTTACTTAGCTCACTGTGATTTTCAGAAACCAGTAATATTATCAACATTGGGTAAGGCCTCAGAATTTGAAAATTTGGCTCTGCTTTGCTTCTAATGTATTGTTTCCTAAGACAATGAGAAAAGTATGTGTTTTTCCATAAAACCTCCCATATGCAGAAGAGCAACTCTGTCAAATTTAAATATGGCTATGTATAATTCAGTGTAGCAGCTGACTGCCAAAAAAGAGAATAACTGTCAGAAGCAGTCTTTTAATGATATACAACTAGAAGTCACGTACTACAAATGATACACTCAATACAAGCTAATTTTGACCCAAGTAATTAAGAGTTTTTATAAATATGAATATAACAGATGTTTTTTAAAGCATTAAATTGGTTAGATTTTCATACATGGCTTTTTCTTAACAGATAAATCATTAGAGTGTATAATAATGAACCTTGCTATTACCCTAAAAAGTTATTTAAATGTTTAAACTTCTTTTTAAAGTTGTATCATTCATAAACTCTATACCTGCTTATAAGACATGCTTAATTTGGAAATGCCATATTTTACTCTAATATATCCATTTCCCAGTTTAGCTGAATTCAGATACCAAGCACCAGCACATTTTTTTACCATAATTTTTGTTGTTTAAGTAGTATTAAAACGATAGACTCTGAAAACTCTATAGAGCTCATTTTTCTTTATATGACCTGTTAAAGTAAATATATAAGACAATAATGTTTGGAAAAAGATGAAAATACTTAAAAATAAACAATAATGCATGAACTGGCTTCAGAGAAACCTATTAACACTCAAATGTAATGCTAAATTATGAACATAATAGGTACAGGATACAATCACAGCTTTCAATAGATTCTCCAAGAAGTCCAATAAAAGGTTAGCTGCCACTGCTGCAATGTTAACAATTAACTTGTTAGTAAAAGTTAACATTAGATCAGGTAAATATTTTTTGCTCTATTTACAAGTACAAATTTTCATGTTTATACCAATTATAAGCTTAATTTGAACAATATTTTAAAACAGTAAGAGCTGAAGTTATACGTCTTTCCATAAGTTTTTGAAAAACTTAAAAAACATACTCATTCTTTAGCACTTGTTTCTATTTCATCAAACAATGAATATGAAGTAGGTTGATAATCCCTCACATCTACTGAAGACAAAAGCCACACAAAGGATTAATCAACACTGTGTGTTCAAATTTTAATGTATTTAAATATAGCACCATTCAGACTTCTCCACACAGACCATCAAATCAAGAAGAGCTTGGAGCGAAGTATTCTAAGCCCTAAAAGAAAATAACCTCCAGCCCAGATTGATGTACCCTGCAAAACTGTCACTAGAAATTAACAGAGAAACAAGATGCTTCCATGACAAAGAGGAACTGGGGGAATTTGTGGCCACCAATCCAACCCTACAGAGAATACTGAAGGACATTCTAGAGAAAGAAAAAAAAAAATACCATGATTTTAGGAACAGTGGCAGAAAGGCCTCAATGAATGGGGCAGGCAGTAGAATGAAGGAGAAAAGTAGACAAAGGCAGAAAAATAGCATAGCAGAAATGAGGCAGAGAAGGATGGCTAGAATCTCTAACATAGATGGCCTTGATACATTATATTGTTAATAGTGTACCAGGATTTAAAACCCACATTACTCACACCACTATGTTTAGATGGATTATATTCTGTTCCAGTCTGTCTACTTGCTCTAGATTTGAAGGCACAGACAGTAATCCCAAAAATAACAGGATATAGTAAGGTAATCATCCTTAGTTTCCTATTAACTTAATCTAAAGCTCTGTATAAGCTACACTTTTACCATGACTGATTGTAATCAAATCTGGTTTGTTAGATTGCTGTTTTGTATTGATAGATTTTATTCAAAGCTGTTATGATTGATAGTATCAAATCTGAGAGTACAGGCAACTGCACTGAAGATGACAAGATTCACTAGAATATTCACTCTAGTTTGATTATTACCTGCCTTAGAAGTTTTATACTGTCTACAATGTTTTATTTTTACTAATATTGTTATGTACTGCTATATTCAATTATACTGCTATATTCAATTATGCCTGATGATATAGACAATTCTATTGAAGATAATAAGAAACAACACAGTAATCATTGTAGACACCTTGTAATGTGGTTTTATACAACTTCTTGGTTTCATGTTTTTATAGGAATTTGTTTTGCTTTGTCTTGCTGTGTTTTGTTTTTCCCTCTAATACAGAAAAGATAGAAATACATGTAGAGACTCATGCATGCATAGCTGTTTACAGACTCGCTGTTTGAATATCTACTTTGTATGCTTTAATTTTGTAACTTGAACAACTATTTCTAAGAGGACAATATGTAATTTATCAACTAGTGATTTCTTACTGTTTATCTTTTTTTTTTAAATTCTGTATTATTTCTACTCTTTACATTTTTTTTTCTCTCTTTAAATAAAAAAATAGCAACGGGATGGGGATTTAGCTCAATGGCTTAAATGTCTGCCTGGCAAGCACAAGGTTGCAAGTTCGATCCCCGGTACCAAAAAAAAAAAAAAAAAAAGTTAAATATAACACCATTATGTCACCTTCATACAAAGTGGCAATTACCACTGAAAAATATTTTCTTTAGTTTATTATGTCGTACAAGGTAACTCAATAAACAATTATCTCTAAATAAAATGTAACAGACATAGGTAAAACATTTAACGCCCAATGTGAAAGACAGTAATGACACTAGAACTACAACCTAAATGCTTTTCAATTATTTAAGTGTCCTCTTAGAAACATAAGCACACTATATGAAAACTTAAGGAAATCTGGCTACTACGGATATCTACCAAGTGGTTTGTGCTTTTAGGTCAGTATCAACCTCTCTCTACCATCTGTAAAATGGGTGTAACAGTATTGTGGCAGAGATGATGCTAATACGCTCATCTATTTCAAAAGGGAAAGATATTTCCCATTCTGTTTGTAGCTAGGTGTGACCATGTAAGTAGTCCTGACCAATGCAATTTGTGTACAATGATGTATGTCCTTTCAAGGAGGCCCTCAAATCCTTAAACTTTCTGTCTACTCAAAGGCTAAGTGCAGTACCGTAATTTTTGTGGCTGGTTACAAGCAGAACATAGGGGACAGCATAGACAAAATGCTGAAGGACTCTAGATACCTGAATCATCTATACAGTTCTTAATTGTGAATGAGAAATACATATTCATCATGTTCCACCATGAGATTTTGGAGTTGTCTATTTCAGACACAATAGGCTAAATGTGTCTTTTTACCTTAAAGTTAGGAGATAAAATGAGGTAATAAAATTTAGGGTATCTTAGACGGAAACGTTTTTTAAGTGTTATACAAGTATAGGTTAATGCTGGAGCAGGTACTGAGAATAAAACATGCACTTAGGAGTAAGTATATCTTGAGTTCAAGTTCAGTCTCTGAGATTTATAGTATTTAGTCATATGACATTGGATTAAATTACTAAAACTCAATTGTTTCAACTGTATAATAAGAGTAGTAACAGTATCTAAAGCCATAGATTACTACAGAGATTAAACATATAAAGAATTCAGCATAGAGTATGGCATGTATAATCATTTACTAAATATTAGCTATAATATTATAAACATCTGAGGAGAAGATAACACAAATACATTTAGACCATTTACTGGATAAAAATCTTGGGAGATTATTACACATAAGATTAGAAATAAAATTAACAAATTATAGGCTCTGAAGCAGTTTTTCCATCAGTATCTTTAACCCCTTGGAAGTTTGAAATACTTTATTATACACATATATAAATTTCAAGAAGGTAACTAAATTTGTCAGTTTTATTAGTTTATATAGCTACACACCTAACTCTGATCCTTTTAGATTAAAAAATGGAAGTTTCAACTTAATTACTTCTAAGTAAGAGAGACAGACTATTAATGTAGGTAAGAATCAGTTTCCAGGTATCAATTTCCACTTTTGAAAAGTACAAAGACCCAGATATACTTACTACCTTGAGTTTTATGCTTAAGATACTTTTCATGATCTCCCCAAAACAGAAAACAATCAGAATAAACTATTCCTGCATGACACAAAGTCTCCCAAAAGTGATATTAACCAGTTTCACAAATATGTACCTGCTACATTTACCTATTTAAACCTTGATTGAGAAGTAAAATAGAATAATACATTGTGGTTTCATTATATATTCATTATTCAGTCCAACACAAAAATGTAGGCTGCTACAGAAAAAGTATTATTCATTCTCTTCTCCCAATTACAGAAAGAAAGAAAGAAAGAAAGAAAGAAAGAAAGAAAGAAAGAAAGAAAGAAAGAAAGAAAGAAAGATTGATTTAAGCCATTCTGGTCAATTCCAGGGCTGGAAAGGCACATTAGGGAAGTGGCAAGGAAAGCAGAGTGTAAAATGCCAGGTACATGAAGTACCCACAGAGATGCAAGTTCTTACATAGGTTTTTTTTAAAAGGTAACTTGCGGGGCTGGGGATTTAGCTCAGCAGCATAAGCGACTGCCTTGGGGTCGGTCATTTGATCCCCCATACCAAAAAAAAAAAAAAGATAACTTGCTGTCAAAAAAAATTCCTCAACTGGTTTAAAATACACATTGCTGCAAATCAGTAGAAGGCAAATGTTAACCTAGTATGAGATCTTAGCCAAGCATATCTACTTCTTTGAATTTCTATTTGCTTATTTGAAAGCTAAGGTGCTAGGCGTGGTGGAGCACACTTGTAATCCCAGCACTCAAGAGGCTGAGGCAAGAGGATCACTTTGAGTTTGAGGCCATTCTGGGCTACACAGTGAGTTCATGGCCACCCTGAACTACATGGTGAGACCCTGTCTAAAAAAAATAAAGGAAAGAAAGCTAAGGTGATTAAGACCAGATAATGCCTAAAATTGCTTAGTTCTAAAAGACTAAATAGGGCAAGGTGGCGCAAGCCTATTATCCCAGCACTCTATAATGCAGGAGGATAGAAAGTTTAAGCCCAGCCTGGGCAATTTAGTGACTTAGGGAGACCCTGTCTCTAAATTTTAATAAGTATTAAAAGGGGACTGAAGTTGTAGCTCAGTGCAGAGGTCCTGGGTTCAATTCCCAGTACTGTAAAAACAAATCCTATTAATATGCTGTATATATTGTATGGTTTATTTTTATTAATATATATTTGTAGTATATGTTTACATTCATCTTAGGAAGTATGTATATATACTTAACATACCTTAGTTTCTTTAATTCCTCTTCCCTTTCTTCCCTCTGTCCCTAGATCCCCTTCCCACAAATTCCTTTTAGTTCATGTTTGCAACACATAATGATTGCATTCACTGTGAGTAGTCGCTACACACACACATCTCAGTTTTTTCCATACCCTACTCCTTTCCTCACACCCTCCATATACATTTAATTAAATAATTCTCTAGGGTTAAAAGTAGATAAAAAATTAAAAATGTTAAATAAATTTTGTTTTTGTTCTTTTCAAAACATCTCCAAATTCTCAAATTAGCATATTCTTTTGTCTTATTATATTTAGTAGAATGAATATAATCTTTATAAATTGAACTTTACCAAGTTTCATGATTAATCTGAATTATTCTATTTTTGGACAATTAGAAGCATTAGGTGTTTGGGCTAATTTTGTTCTAACTATTTGTCCTCCAAGCCGTCTTTTCTTATTATAAACTGATAACAGCAGCATCTCACTTCTCCAATTCTGGAAGTTCATTTGCCTCTTTATCCTAAAGAACATACTGGGCAGGGAGAGAAACAAAATCTCCAGTTAGCTACATCATTTTCTGTGTATAATTTTATGTACATAAAGCATAGAGTACAACAGCCATAGGGCTATTTTAAAAGTTTTCCTCAAATTATCAAATAATTCTCAGAAGGAACAAAATCTTTTGGGAAACGAAGAGACACAACAGGCAAAAGATGTCTGTTTTCCTTTGAACATGTGGCACTGATATTAGTCCCCCTAAAATGAGATTAAAATTTCAAACACAAAGGAAAATTACCTTATGAGAAGACAATCAGAAGAGTATTTTCTAATGAAAACAAAAGTACCCAGATAAGAATAATAAACAATCATAAGTTTATCACTTACAGTTTTCTCATTGAGAATTAAAAAAAAATCAAGTTACCTACAATTCTAAAACATTCTATTAGACATATTAACTAACTATTGACTCTTACAAGGCATCAATCTGAAGACCAATGTGAAAAGTAGTCATTCAAGTTGTCCTACTAACTTCTTAGGGTCTTCATTAACTGATTTCTGACCTATCAGATTAGCCTTTCTTAAGGTCTGCTTATGCATTTCCATTAGTTTCCCAGGTAATGAATAAAAATTTCAAACTTCTCAAGGCATTCAAAACCATCTCTCCATCTAACCTTAGTTACTCTTAGTTCTCCTATATAAAACCCAACACTCTAGCCAACTGGCCTCTTAAATATCTTAACAAAATATATGTAGTTTCACCTCCATGACTTTTTCTATGAGTCTTCTTGGCCTCAAATACTCTTTTCCATCTTCTCTGCTATTCTAAAGAATTACTCCTCCTTCAAGGTCCATCTCTTATCTCCATAAATCATTCTAGGTCACCAACTAAAAATAAACACTGCTAAAATTGCTCCATGCTTTTATACAGAAGTTTACAATATTCTAGATACTTTGTCTCAATATTCTTTATTAGGAGGTGGAGGAAGAGTTAGCAGAATAAAGAAAATCAAGCAAATAATGTAATGGTGATTATGATTTTAAATATGGTCATCAGTATTCTCAGAGAAAAAGTGACTACGTAAAGGCCTGAAAGAAGATAAAGAGTTAGGTGGAAATCTCAGGAAAAAATATTCAAGGCAGAGAAAATAGACATTTCAATAGTTCTACAGGATTATGTCTGGTAGGTTTAAGGAATAGGCAGGAAGCCAGGATGTAACCAAAGGGAAAAAGCATTTATGAGATAGATCATACTATAAAGGGGCCAGGTTGTCTGATCACTGGTCACTATAAGGACTTTGGCTTTTAACCTAAGTTAGATGGTGAAACTTTTCAGGGTTCTAACCAGTTTAATATATGAGTAGTATAAAAAGGATTATCTTGGTGTTAAGAACAGATAGATGGGATAAGGGCAACTGGAGAATAGTTTAAAAGTCTATAGCAATAATCTAGGAAACAGAAAATGACAGTTTATCAAGTAGAGGTGATGAATGTATGCTTTGATACATGTTTTGAACGTAGAACCTAACATTTCTGATGTCTGTGGACTGCTGGAGAATTTTGATCTTATTAATCAAGAGGCTGAAACTATCAGAGAAAATGCAAGAGGTGTAGAAACAACAAGTTTTGGGAGGAATCAAGACTACGAATTCATTTTCAGGCCTTTAAATATGAGAAGCTTTAAAAAAAATCTAGGTGGAGAAATGTATGGTTTTGAGCTTGGGGGAAATTATCTGGCCTAAAAAATGGAATTTGGGAGTCATTATATGAATCTCTATAAAATCAAGAACATAAATGAAATCACCAAGAGATTTCACCAAGGGAGTAAACACAGAAAGGTAAAGAATAAACCCTGTGGCATTCCAATATTAAGACACAGGGAAGAGGAGGAAGACTCAGTAAAAGAGACAGAATAAGTGGAAAGGGGATCTTTTAGGAATTATACCATAAAAAGATAAAACTGGTTAGTCTAATTCCTCTCCCCCAAATGTCAACTACATATAAAAAAGTGAAGAGCAAAGTGACAAGCTGGGAAAGAGGGAAGGAATGACAGGTGTGGAAGTAACATGATGAACAGAATGTATTTTACAGGATATAATCTAGTAAACCTGTTAAGACTAGAGGGGATTAACACACTTCCTCTGGTAGTTCTAAGAAAGGATTAGAATTCTAAAGGAAGAACTGTTTAGTGTCTGCTGGTTATGATGTATGATATAAAGCAAAGATAAGACAGATCTTTGGTTTACTGAAGAGTTTTTAACATATATAGTCTCCTGTGGCTGCTGTAATAACAAATTATCACACACTGAGTGGTTTAAGCCATTAGGCATGTATTCTCTCACAGTCCTGGAGATTAGAGGTACCAAATCCAGCAGGGTCGTGTTCTCCTCTAAGGTTGTATGGAAGAATCTATTCCTGGACTCTTCCTGCTTCTAGTGATTATGAACTTTCCTTGGCCTTGTGGTCACATCATTTCTATCTCTGACTCCAGGAACACACTGTATATCTTTTCTTAAGTAACTTTCTTTGGCTTTTCCTTTTTAAGTACATTTGTCATTGGATTCTGAGATTATCTAGATATCCTAGGATGATTTCAAGTCCCTAAGTTACCCCTTCAAAGACTCTTTTTCCAAATAAGGTTAACACTGATAGTTTCTGGGAATTAGGATGTAAATATAACTTTTGGGGAGCTTTCAATTCATTACACATGGCTCCTGAAATTTTTGCTAAGAACATCAGTAAAGCATGCCTTATTTATGCAACAAACAATAGGATATTAACATTTGTCCATATTTTTTAAAAAGTTGCATTTGTTTTAAAATTAATCATTATATTTATAAGGAAATATCCATTTATTTGGCTATGTATAACCAGAAGCCTCTCAACTGCTTACCAAGTAGCCACTGCCAACCTTGGTTGGAATAAAAGAATTACCATCACTGTATCATACGTCATATACCCTGAAACGACAGACTTTTCGAAAGACTGCACTTTACTTTCCCCACATATCACTGACACTACTTACTAGTCCCTATCTTCTCTTTCCAAAGGAATTTATTTCATGATTTTGATTTTGGATACCTAAATAAGTCTCAATTATTCACACAAACAAAAAGGCCAGATTAGCTAAGTCAGTATTTAAATAGAAAAGAGGTTTAAAATTTAGTGCATAAATTAACCTACTCACCTCCCTGATTCTATGTTATAAGAATACCTTGTACTGATTCCAAAGTAGGAAATAGGAAATAACAGGACACTCCATATGCAGTACACTCCAAAGTAGGAAATAACAGGACACTCCATATGCAGTAGTTTCACAGGCACATCCTTTTGCTTTTATACTGAGCCTTATCATGACAAATTACTATTAATAAAAAGGTCTCTTTTGTCTAAGTAGTTCAGTGTTTCAAGAGCATAATTAATTTATACTAATCCAATTAAACAGTCACAAAGCTATTTAGGGAGAGTTGTAAAACTGAGAGAAGGATAGGCATTCACCTCAGTAATTCCTTTGAAATGGCACATGCAGTCAAAAGACACATCAATCAAAGAAAGACTACTAAAAACAAAAACAAAGAATCTGGAAAAGGGTATTTCATACAAAATACCCCTAGCATTGCACTATCTAGTATGAATAAAAGAATATAAAGTCATTCATTTATACATGTTGAAATGATAATATTTTGGATATGCTGGGTTAAATTATAAAAATTAATCTCACCTGTGTCTTTCACCTTTTTAATGCAGCACCAGAAAATCTTAAAATTACATTAGTGGCTCACATATTTCTGTTGGACAGCGCTGCTATTAACTTATGCACCTGACTAGGGATACATTTTGTCACAAATAATTTGCCTTTTTCCCCCCTTGGAAATTTATGTAATAGGGACTTTTTCAGTTGGCAATTACTTATTCAACAGCTGTTAGGTTTAGGTCAAGTGCTAAGGCCTTAAGAGTGAACAGATAATAGTCCCTGGCTACACGCTCTCATTTGTGATCATGCATAAGAATACTTTAGAATATTTAAACATTTTGGGAAGGAAATGTCCATATTTGTTTTATAAATTGCAAAACATAAATCCATAGATTTAGACTAGTGACTACCTATTTTTGTTGTATAATATTTATAATATTAATCTAATAGTTATTCAAGAGCCTAGTACTATCATATTTCTAATAGCTTGTCCTGGCTTTTGTTCTTTCTAACTGGTTTGTTCCTTGCTAACTGCTCACTTTTAGAAAAGTCCTCTCTAACTGGCAACCAGCTCGCTACTCTCGTTACTAGTCTTTACTCTCATGGACCTCCAAAGTAGGACAGAGATTGTTAATGTTAAGTGGACATAATTTTAAGCAGTCAACTCCAGTTTTGTGGAACAAAGATTTAGTCAAGTTTCTTTTGGTTTTAAACAAACTAGGATAATATCTGAACGTTTTGGTTCATAATTCATACATAAACTTATTTGTGAGCTATATAGTTCTGCCCCAGTGAGACATAACAAAACTTCCCAAACAGGATTTGTAAAAAAGAACTACTACTAATTCTTTAATAAACGATTTTTAAAATAGTAAAATCAACAGGGCAAGACAATAGTTTTAAGGCTAACAGCATAGCTCTCAAGAGAATGTTAACAATAAAACAATCGTTCAGGTGTTACTGAGCAACAAAAAGAACAATACAGCAAGAAGTAGTTTTAAAAACTCCTTTATCAAAATGTGTTTTCTCTCATTTTAATCCAAGTGTCACTGAC
This sequence comes from Hydrochoerus hydrochaeris, assembly GCA_004027455.1. Taxonomy (NCBI): domain Eukaryota; kingdom Metazoa; phylum Chordata; class Mammalia; order Rodentia; family Hydrochaeridae; genus Hydrochoerus; species Hydrochoerus hydrochaeris. Next base: position 313,499 of record PVLA01001573.1, on the reverse strand, counting down.
ATGTGACAGCTAATGAAAAACAAATGAAATAGTCAAGCTTTAAACAGCCAAAATGATTTTGTAGCCTTTTTTGGTTGAAACATCACCATCTGAGATACAGATGTGACACGACTGACACAGAACTGACACTTATGAATCTGAAAGAAAAAAAGTCAAAGAAAACAATTATTCCTGGTTGGTGGAACAAAATGTTTAAATAAGAGAAATTAGGTATTCTCCATAAGCAAGGAGATTAATATTTTGTTAAATAGGAGTCAAGCCAAAGCCTTTTAGCTTTGACGTAAGATCATGAGTCCTTTCACACAACCATTAAACTATTACTTGCTATGAGGAGCTAGCTTGCCAAACACAACGTAATATGCAATCAAATATAAATTTAGAAATTCGACTTTTCTTTGGCCTTTAGCCCAAGATGGCCTAATTTTTTTTTTTTTTAAAATCTGGGTCTCAACAAAAAAGATGATAAAAGAGTGTAAGTTTAGTCAATAAACACCAGCCTGCATTTGATACAAGTGTCACCTGTAAGTAATATCTAGAAAGCAAACAATTCTTTACCATTCTCTATATTACCTGAGTAAAGAAGATAAGTAAGGAGCAATTCTGATGTAAACATAACCAAATTATCACCAGCTTACTCCACACCAAATACTTAACTAGAGACTTTTCAAGTGATCACAAATACCACCTCCCCACCCCAAATTTCAGAAAACTACATTTCTCAATTCTCTGTTATTTTCAGATTAAAAAAAAATTAAGTGTGTATGTATGGGGCAAGGGGAGATTAGAAATTAAAGAATTTCTGTGACAAATCTAAATAAATAAAAAGCAGAACCTGCCATAAATTACCCACATTTAATTCTACCTAAAATAATCCATAGCTATCTTTAACTGTAAGTCCATAGGACCTCATTAAAGAGAAGTGACTGCCAAGTATCCTACACTCACAACTACGAAAATGTTGCTTTATGACTTCTTATCTTTAAATACAGGAAGTTCACTTTCCACTAAAATGCTCAAGTATCTTTAAAAACAGATACTAATGTTAGTGCCTTTGTTAGGTAGAAAGCGATACAGTTTTATGCAATCAGATAAGAAGGCACCAAAAATTCAACAAAATTGCCACAAATATTTAAAAAGTAAATTCTGACCACTAGCTAGATGGCAGTAAAAGTAAATTCTGACCACTAGCTAGATGGCAGTTCTTTACACTAACTAGTGAACTGAGACATACTCCAACTGAGACAATGTTTCAGTGGATACTATATGTATATCAAGAACTGGTTTGTGTTTCACCCCTTAGAATATAATCCTGCAGTTTTAAAAAATTAATTTCCAGTAAGATGTCTGAGATATTGAAGAAATACTAACTTTGGTTTCCAAATGAGAATTTTTCCTCAGAAAGACACCTTGTGATGACGTTAAAATATTTTTCATAGAACATGAGATGTAAACTTCAGTTACTTATATAATGAATTTTAAAAAGAAAAGGCTTAATAAAAAAAAACCCATTTCGAGTTTTTGTGTAATTTGGTTGAGTCCTGAATTACATACAACAAGCAAACAACATTTGAAAATAAGGTCACTAACGTTTTCCAAATAGAGAAAAGTATTTACAGTTGAATTCAGATAGCTCAGTGTTAAAGCATAAGCAGGTAAACATGGCAATGGCTTGAATTATAAACAGACGTGGTACCATGTGCACTGAGACAGTTAATAACAAAACTGAAAATAAAACTTAACCATACCACCCGGGTTCACACCCTAATGGGTCATTGTAGCTAGGTTAAAAAAAGAAACAAAAACCAATAAAAGACGGCCATGTTCTTACCAAAACAAGTCGAATGGAAAGGGGAAAAAGAAAAATTACAAATATTTTGGGGCAACCCATGAAGGGAAAGGAATGCTATGTGCCTCCACTGTTTACTAACATTTAAAACTAGCCTTTCCAGCTGACAGGCTTGAAAATTGCAGCGGCACTTAAGGCTGCCCCTTTTTAACACCATCTAACAAAACATTCTGCAACCTTTCAAATAGTAAACACTAATCGAAGCAAAGCATACTCCAACCCGCAGGGATCCAACGGACAAAAATTAAACCTTTTTTCCTCCCATATATGGCAGTAACTACTTTCTTTTTATCTACTGCTCTAGTCTCGGGGTTAGAGAACCCTAAACTACTTTTCCTTTTTTGCCATTAATGGAAATGAGGGGGATAGCCGAGTGGAATCCAGATCACGGGGCAAATGGAATGAAAAGTAGTGGCATTACTTGCTGGTGAGGTTGGGAACACCCAGAGGGGTCGGCAAGAGGCAATCCCACACGTACGTTCGCCAAGGCTGCACCATCTTCGGTGCGGGTGTGATCTGCACTCCCAAAGCGGGTGCAGCTTCTCCCCACATACTCCCGCCGCGCGAGGCAGCAAAGCTGGGGGGCGAAGTCCCCGGCTCGGACCGTGCAGCGAGGCCCGGAAACAGTCCCGTTAGAGCCGATTTCACCCGTCAGGAATGCGCTCCGCCCCGCCGCCGCCGCCGCCCCTCGGCGTCCGCCCCGGGTCTCGCCCGCTTCGGCCCGAGGAGAGCTTCGGGGGTGCCGCCGTGGAATCCGGGCCAGCCTGAGCCGAAACCCGCAGACTCCGAGCCTGTCTCCACCCCGGGAGCGGCGCGAGGCCGCGCAGGGCACAGCCCTGGGGTCGGCACGGGAGCCGCCCCGGCCCTCCCCGCCCCCACTCCCTCCCGGGCAGCCTCCTCCGGCGGCCGCGTACCTCCAACTCCTCCTCAGAGCGCAGGCGGCGGTGGCGGCGACGGCGCGAGGCTGCGGGGGTGCAGGCCCATCTCCCGGCGCGGCTGACGGGGGGGAAGGACGGGCAGGGTGCCTCAGACTCGCAGCCGCGCCGCTCAGCCTCAGCCGGAGCCAGGAGCGCGAAAGGAATGGGTCCCAAAAGCCGCTTTCGGCAACTCCTCCCCGGCTCTGGCTTGACGGCGGTTCCCGAGCACTAGCGCCGCAACTACCATTCTCCCCTCCCTCGGCCCCGCTGTCCCCGCCCCCTCCTCCCACTCCTTCCTCCTCCCTCCCCTACCTCCCGCTCCCCGGCTCCCGCCCCTCCCTGTCACGCCCCGGCGCGCGGCCCGTGCGTCATGGCGTCACGCCCACCCGGACGCGCGCGTTCGCCGGCGCACGTTCGGCCCGCACGGGAGCGCTCTCGCTGCGCCTGGGTGGCCGGGGGAGCTGTGGGTCCGCCCTTGTGTGGCCTGTGTAGTGCTTCTCTCCTACCCTTCACCATGGCCCCGGGGGTGCCCTCCGTGGACAGGTCGGGGTGGGTGGGCCGCGCCCAAGGACACGGAGGCAGGGGTCTGAGAACCCTAATTCTTGGCATTTAGCGTTACATTATTCATTCCTTGTGTTCTCACCGTCACCTGCTTGATTGGCAGGCCCGGAGAGCCGAGCTGGGATGTACTATACTTCAGTCCAGTACTAAAAAAAACATAAGTCCCGGTCGATCTTTAATACTGCCCTGAGGTACTTTAATTCAGCTTTGTCTTTTCTTAGTTTATAAACCATCCATACAGTCTTTGAAATTTTTTTAACCTGTGCAGGACTTGGCATACATCCTTCTTAGTTGAATAAACAAATCCCTGATGTTCCTGTTTTTTTTTTTTTTTAAGATTTAAATCATTCTTCCTTGAATACTAAGCACGAATGTGATAGATGTGGACAAAATGTCCACCCACCATCTGTTACTTAACTAAATATATCACCCTTTCAAGCCTTGTTTTAGTGTGTGTCTAATTTAAATTAGAAACAAACGAAGGAACATGGACTTTTCAGACTATACTTGGTATCTTTGGTAACCCAGTAAATGTTTACTAATTAGAAAACTGAACAAGCTAGACAGCTGAAGGTCTAAGTACCTCTGACCATGAATTTTGAAGGAAGTAACTATGGGTATGTTTGTTTTAATTTACTGAAAGGTTTAAAACTGTTGTATATACCTTTAAAAGCTAGTTACAGGCTGCCAGCAATGTGATCTATGGGATAGTTTCAGATTATGGGTAGTACAAGAATAATAAATTAAATAGATCTATGGCCCAGTACCTATACAAAATCTTCCCCTAAAATGTATCAGCATGTTAAACATTTTAGCTCTGATGGAGCTGTGGTATGGAAGGGGGTTTTGAGTAAAGAAGTTCCACAGAATGAGAACAGTCATGTACTCTGTACGATTGTCATATGTTCCAGAGATGCCTTTTCTAGCTTTTCTTGTCTCCCTGAAAATTAGAGGGATTTTCTGCTCCTCACTAGACCAACATGAATCTATTAAGAAAGAAAGAACCTACCGAGTGTCTCCACTTGAATCCCTGAAGGCTCTCCAACCTCAGCCTATGCAAGATAGGATTTATTACCTTTCCCTTAAAGCTTATGTCTTCCATTCATAGAGACTCAAATCAGAAATGTAGGATTCTGGCTCCTTTAACCCCTACCAAACCCTGTTTTTATACCTTCTAAATATCCTGTGCTCTCTCTGCTACATCCCTCTTTGTTATTAAGGTATCTTTTCAAATTTGGCTGCATTTTAGAATCTCCTGGAGCACTGTAGAGTATTCTTATGCCCAGGCGGTGCCCATCAATTATTTCAGGCCCTCTACGGGGTAGTGCTCTGCATCAATATTTTTAAAACTTCCTCAACTGATTCCAATACATAGTTGCGGCTAAAAAATCAGTGATGTGTCTCATCATTTTTCATTGGATTAATGAAAAAACCTTTTTAGAACCTGGCATCTTAATTTTTAGCAGCATTCTGCATTATTTGTCTACTCATCCAAATCATTCAACACCAGTGTATATTTGAGTGCCTACTATTTTTAGAGGAATTATTGCTTTTAGGCACGAAGAATACAGTAACGAGAAAGACAGTATCTGCTCTTGTGAAACTTAACATTGGCGGGCATGGATGAAGGAAAACAAAAAGAAAGAAAAGGGAAATATATTTTCCAGAGTGCAGTAACAGATGGAAGCCACGAAGACTGTTATTTTATTTTGGTCTAACTAAACTCCACTCCTCTGACATTTGAGCTGCGTTCTACAAGGCAAGAAGCCGGCATATACATTAACAGGTGGGGAAGGCAGAGGAAAAAGTAGATGGAAGAGTCCTAGCAAGAAAATGTTGTCAAGATTAAGGCGGCTAAAAGCTGAAGCATAGCAAGAGATACAGGACCATGATGTGGGGGTTAGAGAGGTAGGAGGGACCAGGTTATTCAAGACCTGATAGGTCATGGAAATGACAATTTGAAGTGATTGATATGATGTGTGATAAAGCAGTAAGTTTTACAGGGCAGTAACATCAGGTTTAACTTTGAGTGAATCACTGTGGCTAGTCAGATCATGGCAGAATAAGAATGTAAGTAGGGACACCAGTTAGGAGGCTATTGAAATAATCCCACAAGAAGTGTCATAGTTTTTTTGAAACAAAGCAGAGACAGTAGGGACAGAAATGCGTGGTTTTGTTGTTTTAGAGGTATATTCACTAAGACCTTACGGAATGGAATAAAAGTAGGGAATGAAAACAAGAACGAAGGTTATAATGTTAGCTATTCATTAAGTACATACCACATGGACAGGCCCTATTATAACTGCTGAATATTAAACCATTTAATTATCGTAAGAATTCCCAAAGGTAAGTGCTGTTGTTATCCCATTAATAAATTAGGATCTAAAGTTGTAAAGTGTAGGAAACTCAGTTACAAAGCTGGTTTGTGGTGGAGCTAGGACTTGGACCATTCATGCAGTCTGGTTCCAGAGTTCAAAACCCTTCCATACCTAACCAAATCCTCTCCATTGGTGTCATAGTCCAAGTGAAAATGTCTTAGGTTCACTAAGCTCCTTGCAGTACCTCATATCCTCCTGTCCTCCCCACATTTCTTTTCTTTTCTTTTCTTTTCTTTTCTTTTCTTTTCTTTTCTTTTCTCTTTTCTTCTTTTCTTTCTCTTTCTCTCTCTCTCTTTCTCTTTTTTAAGGCAGGGTCTTGCTATGTAATGCAAGATGGCATTGAACTCACTTATGTAGTCCAGGCTGGCCTTGAACTCATGATGATCCTTCTGCCTCAGCTTCCTCACTGCTGAGATTACAGGCCACCCTTCTTTTCTTTGTAGGTGCACCAAACTGTGTAGGTGCCACTTGACCTAGAATGCCCCCTCCCCTTTCCTATGTCTGGTTCATTTTACCAACTTTCACTGGTTCTCATTGTCTAAATCAAGCCTATTTGGCTCCCTAGCAACTTTGTATTTTTTAAATTTAATTTTAAAGAGGGTAAAATTAAACCTAACAAAACAGAACAAAGCAGATCAGAAGAAGACAATGTTAAGTGACACAGATTTCAAAGCAAGATAACAGGAGAGCTACAGCAACTACCATAATGTCTCTTGTTTTCTTCTAAATAGTTGTCTATATCTTCACATACAATGAATTCATACAAAACAAAATAGTATAAAACTGATCAGAACAGAATAATGAAGGCATTAAAGGCCTTCAAAACCAGACAATAGGAAAATCAACAATAGCTTCCATAATGTCTCTAGTTCTCTTCAAAATAGCCTCCCATATCTTCATGTATATTGAAATTAAACAATACATAACAGATTAAAACCACTCTGAACAAAGAATAAAAACATTACTGGATTTCACAATATGATGATATGGAGTCAGCAATGGATACCATAATGTCTCTTTTTCTTCAAAGTAGCTGTTCATTTCATTACACATAATATAATTGATTCTTGTAAACTGTTTAGGAAAAGTTCTAGGCATGTATAAGTCTACACATAAACCTATCCTTTCTGTATTAAAGGGGAAAACAAAACAACAGATTACTAGAAAAACAAGAAACAAAAAAGACAAATAAATAACAATAGCAAAGAGCCCAAAACAATGACAATATAGGCCTTCAAGCAACTCTGTATTTTACCACTGTAATTGTCTATTGAAGTGCTGTGTTAGCATTTGTAGGTCTTTCTCACTAAACTTTGAAGGCAGAGAGCTTGGCCACTTATACTTAAAGGAGAGAAGAAAGAAGCAAACAAAGAAGTCTAGCTGGGCACATGTGCCGTGCGGCCCCTAGGTGCTGGCAGATACAAAGTGGGAAAGCACAATCCTGTCCTCAAGCAGGTTGTGAACTTGGCAGAGAAATTGACATAACAAAACACTCCGATGCAAGTGTGATATAAACAACAAATTATAAAAGCACTGGTCAGGGTACCATTAATTCTGTCTGAAGTCACTGGAAAAAATTGTACAACCAGAATGGTAGCTTGGGGCTATACTCTCAGTTGTTATTAACATGAGTTGGGGAGGCAATATTGGGCTTGCTTGTCCAGATAGACGTGGAAAATTCTCAGCTGGCACAATTGATCACTGGAATGTGCTACTTCTGGACCACGCACCCTTGCCTATCTTCAAGTGATTACATGTACTGATTTCCAACGTGGTTCAGTTTTGTTTCCAAAAGAATCATAGATATTTCTTCTTATAAAGTCTCCTCCTTTCCCCCCTCCCCATCTATGATGTTTCAGTTTTAGTTGTAGATATGAATTGCTGGGAAAGTTATGGAATTTGTGTGACCCATAATACCAAGGCCAGTATGTAAGGCTGTGAAGGTTGTTTCTTGTTTTAGTAGAGGGGAAGATTTCATGGACACAGCTCATTCTGTACCCGGTGGCCCTGGATGTGCATTGCACCAGCCCCCACTCAGTGGGCTCACCCATCAAATAGAGGTAAAAGTGGTTCCTTGTCCATCAGGTTTACTCAGGGTGAAATGAATATAGGTACAAGCATAAAGGCTTGATGAATAGTAAATCATCAACAAGTGTTAGCTACTGTTACTTGGTAAAGGGAAGCTTGCTAGAGTAGGTGTTATTCCAAATATTATTTTTAAAACAGGATCACCTGTGTCCCTGTGTGGGTTGTTCTTTTGTAAGAAACATATTGTGAAACTGGGGAAAAGACTACTTTTCTCTTCCAAATGGAGAATCTTGCTTACTTCATGGCAAAGTCCTTCAGGTGGCTGACAGTTGAGCATCTCTGATCATCCACTGAGCTCTCTTACTCCCTCACTCATCCCCACTTTCCACCTTCAAACAGATCTGGCACTGTCTCTTCTCTGAAGCTGGCCCATGTTTCTCTTTCTTGGAAGGAAGATTAGATTCATGAAGGGGTATTTAAGCAGTGTTGAGGATGGTATTTCTCAAAGCACAGCTAGAATCATCATTACCAGAATTGCTTGGAGCACTTGTTAAAGTGGAATCCTGTGTTCCATCTCAATCTAATGAAATCATTCTCATGGGGCTCAAAGCCTGGAATTTAACTTTTAATAAGCTCTTATGTGGCAAGTCATGCCACATGTTTAAGAACCACAGTTTAAGAGCTTCTGAAATGTAATACTCAACTTCAAGAAGTTTTCTTCCCCTAGAGCTCTCATTGGGCTACTTGTAGAGTGCCAAGGGGGAGGGAAAGTATTTTTTCCTCTTCATGGGATTACTTGAAATTACTTATGACCTGATTTGTCCCTCCTCCCACCCCCTTGCCAGAAATCTCCCTTAAATTTTCCTTAACGAAGGCTAGATTCTCAAGCCACTGTTCCCAATTTCTAACTTCAGTTTCTCTTAATTACCTTCCCTGTTTGGTTGATTCACAGGCAAGCTTACCCCATTCTGGTGACGTGACCCAGAAACTCCAGAGTCTCCCATCATTACAGTAGGTTAGACCCATTCCATGCTGGATCAGTTTGGCTTACCAGGTCCACGGCAGCAGGTTGTGCGGGGAACAGGATGTTGGTGAGTGATGAGCAATGACTTTAGTGAGCATGTGTTCTGGTTTGCTCTGGACAGTCATGCCTGTGGTGGGGCTTAATTATTAATGGTATCCCTTTTCATTCTCACAGGGTCCTGGATTAGACAGTAACTTTCACGGTCATCCTAGTGATGAGCATCATGTCAAGGCCAACTGCTGGACATTTTAGCCTCTGGATTGTGCCTTAGATCATGACCCTTGTCCTGCCTCTCCAGCTTCCACGTCCTTGCTGTAGCTCCTTTCTCCTCTCCAATTTCTTTAACAAACATACTTTATTATAATACTTTGGTCCTACATTAAGGAATTTATAAGAAAGAGTCATAAAACTTGGTATATTTAGTCTCTCTGACAGTATCTGAAAAATATTTGCTTTGATTTTAACACCTGGTATAGTTACGTTTCCTTGTTTATTATCCTCATTTGTTTTGTCTTTCAGATATGTAATTGTGGGACTGACAGTATTTTCCCTGGCCGTGAGGAAGTTTTAGATCTGTGTAAGTGGACTCCTCCTGGTCTATGTATAAGATTTAATAGGATGTACTTTGTATACTTAACTCAGTCCTGGATTAGGTTCTCTCTTCCTGTTTGCTCACTAACTTCGGATTGAATTTTTCTGATGACATAGTACATATAATTGTAATTTGTTTTTATCATTTAAAAATATTAAAATTTTATTAGTACATGTTTGCGGTACATAATGATTATAGTCCTTGTGGGGAACTGGTACAGTACATGGCACATCTCAATTCTTTCATTTGTATCATTTTTGAAAACAGAGTAGATATTTTCAAAAGTATGTATACGTACCCACAAACTGGTATTGATTTCTACAATACCACAAAATGTCTTAACAAGTGGATAGCAGTTTGTTACTTTAAGTAATGCTGGCTTTACTATTTTTCAATGGCATTATTATCTAGAGAGGGAAAAGATTCTAAACAAAAGCAAACAAGCAAGTGATTAGGTTAACTTTCAAGCTGGAGCATTTTTAGACATGACCCAGAACCCTGATACCAAATAATGTAATGAAGAACACTCACTACCAGAACTGCATTAGCCTAATTAAATAGCATTTGGGGGTGGTCACAGAGGAATCTGCTCTGTTAGAGAATTAAAAAGAAGAGGAATGGTTGAGAACACACAGCCAAATGATGATGGCCCAGGAGAAGTCTACAGAAGCATGTGTCCACATGGCCAACTGTTCCTCCTGCTGTCCTTGATGATGTGGGTTCTGGAAGAGTGGGTTACAGCCAATGTACAACATGCAGAAGAAATTCATCAGAGCCAGGCTCAGTGACGCATGCCTGTGATTGCAGCATTCTGGACAGCTGAGGCAGGAGGATCATAAGTTTGAGTCCAACCTGGGCAATTTAGAGACTTAGAGAAACCCTGTCTCAAGTAATTTCTTTTAAAGAGTTAGTAATGTAATTCAGTGAAAAGGCCCTGGATTCAATCACCAGTACCATACACACAAAATCATAATAAATCACTGAGGAACATATTTGACAATTAGTTTATTTTGGAGGACACATTAGGTTCACAAGATAGATATTCTATGGATTATTTATTGAGTTATGCTTATATTGAGCATCTAGTTAAATCTGTTTCAAAGCAATTTTAACAAAAATGGATTGAGATCATGCCCTTCTATGGGGTAATTCTTGCTTTGAACAGCCTCAATATATAATATTTGTATTTTTCTTATAATGGAAGTATTTTTTAAAATATAAAATTTTTCCTGGGGATTTAGCCCAGTGGCATAAGTGCCTGCTTGGCAAGCACTAGGTCATGAATTTGATTCCTGATACAAAATATATATATATTCTTTTTCAAAGAATTATATACACAAACCCATTTGGTCTCTGTAAGAAGAGCTGTTAACATTTCTTATATTTGTACTATTTTGTAAAGCAGAAGAAATGAGACATGATAGCTGAAATTTTGTACCTTCTACTTAATTTATGCCATCCCTAAGGTACCACATGCTTCGGTTTGCTTTTTTTTTTTTTTGGTGGTGGTACTGGGAATTGAACCCAGGGGGTTTTTACACTCTATATCCTTGCTGCTCGCTCTCTCTCTCTCTCTCTCCCCCGTCTCTCTGTTTCTGTCTCTCTCTATCTCTGTCTCTATGTCTCTTTCTGACAGGATCTTACTAAGTCAGTAAATTGCCCAGGCAGCAATTGAAATTTGCAATTCTGTTGCCTCAGGTGCCCAGAATGTTGAAATCAAAAGCATATTCCACAACATCTGGCTTGCTTAGTTCATATTTTTATATTTTTACTTTACAAGTTCAGTATGTATTCACAAATAACATTCTGTTGTTTTATGTTTAAATAAGGTATTGATTGATTGATTTTTTTTTGAGACAGTTTCTCATTATGCAGTTCAGGCTGGCCTTGAGTTCACTTTGTAGCCCAGGCTGGTCTCAAACTTGGAATGATCTTCCTGCTTCAGCCTTCTGAGTGCTGGGATTACAGGTGTATACCATCTGCCCGGCTCAATATGATTTTTATTAAGCAATGACTTTTACATAAATATTTTGTATTGAATGGTGCATTCAATAGTTCTTTCAAATAAAAACAACAAAAATTCAGCATCTTTTTTTTTTTAATCAAGATTTACCTTTGTTGGTGCATGGAAATCAAATTCATTCATTTTAACTGCTGTATAAATAATCCTTTTTATGCATGTCTATTTGCACATGGAGGAGATTTTCTGTAGGTAGAAGCTGAATTACTAAACAAACACACCTTTACAATCTGAAAATATGATAACCATACACACACGAACTGATTGTACTTCTAGACGTAAATATTCACTGAGTGAAGAGATTTGGATTCTCAGAGTCCTTTGCATAAAAGGTCTAAAATGGTTAATATGAGAAAATAAATGCCCATGTACCACGGTCCTTGAGGCCTGTTCTCTCATGTTTATGACATATTAAAATCACTTTCTTCACAGTGTTTCTGTGAGGATTATGTTAAAAAATACACACACACACACACACACACAGATTTAGCACACTGTACACACTTAGAAATAGCTTTGTAAATACCAGGTGCTACCAATAGTGTTATTTAAAGATGAGTGCTTATTAGTCTTGGTGGCTTTTATTTGGAGATAGTATATCACAAAAAGTTTTTACAGAAAGAAAATTTTAATTTCCCCTGTAATATTATTTTAAAGAGCTTTATCTTTGTATTTATTTTCCTTTCAGGTTCTGTCGAATGTTTTTGGTGGAACCTCAGCACTGAAACAGGAAGAAGACATAAGGCATTTAAGGAGGGAGAAGAAAACAGAGAAAGACAACAAAGTACAAATAATCCCAGATGCAGCTGGACAGCTTGCTTTAGCAAGGTGACCATCTTTCATCACCCCACCCCCTGTTATCCATTCTGTTCAATGGAGCTGTCACTTTGGTTCCATATATGCTAGCCAGGAAACTCATTAGAAATTACCAAAAACAATTCTGTTTCTAGTATGGTTCCAATTTTTAAAATACCATCTACTTTTGCCAGGGGAATCCCATTAAAAATGTGTTAGAGGAAGACATATTTAAACAGTTATTTCCTAGCAAATGTGGTCAGACCCCAAAATGGCTAATAGAAAGTCTGTGTGATATAAAAAGACAAGCAAGAGATGACGTGTAATAGCTTGAGTACATGAGCTGATAGATATTTAGGGACAGAAGAGAGAATATAGGGCATTTGTTAACTTGTTGAAATTCGTACTTTAGGATTTTCAAAAAAAATCACAAGTTTGAAGTTAAAACCACAGTGCAAGCCAACATTCCTATCAAAGAGAGTAAGATTTAAAAATAGTTGGATAACTAAGCAAGGAGAAAAATATCTGAAGTCTCAGGGCCAGAGATCTGTATTGAATTTCGAATTGTTTCTAGGGGTTTAATATCTTGTGATAAAAGCAAAAACTTGCACGATATATCCCAAGGTCATGAAGTGAAAAACTGAACTGTGATTTTCAGAAGACTCTACATGAAAGTTGCTATTAGAATTTATTTTTTATCAGGAAGAGGAGACTTTGTATAACATTAGAAATATAAATCTGCAACAGAATCAAATTCAAAGATTTTAATAACTAAAGATGGTTCATCATAAACAGGTATTTCTTTGGTTTTCACCTTAATATTTTACTGCTCCTTAGATCCACCAGAAAAATGAGAATTTTTCTTTTCCCTTTAAGTAAACAATGGATTCCCTTGAAATATACATTTTGAGGACTTAGGAAACCTGGAGGAGAGTGCAAGTCCCTTTCATTCTCTTTTCCCTCCATTTCCTACTCCCACTTCACCCCTGTGTAACAATGAGTTATTGTCATCTCTTAAGTAGGTGTCTCTTGTATTTTTCACATTGATTTTTCTTAAACCACAAATTTCCAGCTGGGTATGGTGGTATATGCCTGTAATCCCAGCACTCAGGAGACTGAGGCAGGAGGATTGCTGAGTCAGAGGCCAGTCTGGGCTATAGAGTGAGACCCTGTATAAAAAAAAAAAAAAAAACAAAAAACCCCCAAAAAAACACAAACCAAAAAAAAAAAAACACCACCAACAACAACAACAACAAATTTCCAACCCAGGAGATCTTAATATATGACTCTATATTTTTTTCATGAAAAAATAAATGAATAGAACCTCATGAGAAGACATCTTAATAAGAAATGATAAGAAAATTAATTTAAAATTTTTCTTTCTTTTTTTTTTCCTTTGTGGTTTTTTGAGACAGGTTCTTGCTATGCAGTTTGGGTTCACCTTGAGCTCACTTTGTAGCCCAGGTTGGTCTCAAACTCACAACGATCCTCCTGCCTCAGCCTCCTGAGTGCTGGAATTACAGATGTGAGCCACCATGCCTGCCTAAAAGAATTTCTTTTTTAATAGAAAATTGTATGGGGTTGGGGTGAAGGAAGCATGTTTGGTACTGAAGGCAGAAAACTTAAAAGGTTAACAAGTCTTAGCAGAGGGTTTGATTTTAAGATCTTCCAAAGAGGGAAATGCATAGTAATTCTAGATTTGTCTGTATGGTGGCTCCTAATTTACCTTTCTGTTTGACCTGGCCAGTCCCATGATCTCTGATCCTGGTCAGACTGTGTCATCTTTAGGCCCATTCATTTCAGAAATTTTCCTCTGGACAAGATGCTTCAACTTTTCAGTACTTGGGAATTTGATTCTAATTCTCTGCTTTCAGCAGCTCCTAAACTCTGGGGTCAACAAACAGCCTATTTGAGTCTACAACACAGAGAACACACAGAACAAATGACGGATTTCCTAATCATTGTGATTAATCCTGATATTGCAGAAAATATCGGAACATTTACAGGTGTGGTAAGTATATGTGCGTATGCATTGTACCTACACATATCCACATATTGATACATTTATATCTGTGAAAACCTGAATATATCATAATTTTAATAGACATAACACATATCAGACATGTCTTTAACACACCTTTCTTTTGTCCTTTCTTTTTTAGTCGTTTGATTTAAAAATTAGGCTACAATAACAGGCGTGGTGATACACACTTATAATCCCAGCACTGGGGAGGCTGAGGAAGGAGGATCACTGTGAGTTCAAGGCCAGCATGGAATACTTGGTAAAAACCTATCTCAATTCCCACCCAAGTCAGCTACAAGAGAAAAATAAGACCATCCATATCTGAACACTCATAGAATTTAGAGTAGAAACTTAAGTTAATGCTTAGCCTGTTGCAAAACTACATGCTGCAAAACTGTGCTGGCCTAAAGACCTTAGAAAAGGCCATGATCTCAGGACTGTGTCAGTCTGTTCCTGCTCTCTCAGTTGTCTCCCATTTCTAGCCGGACCTCCCCCACCTTCTCCTGTATACTCACATACTGTCTTATCCCTTTTCCATTCCACTCTGCCGATCATGACAATTCCGATCTCACTGCTTTTTCTGTTCTTGTTTCTTAACTTAGAAAGAAGTGATTCAATTCTCTGTAAATGCATACCATCAGCTAACCTCAGATTAGCAACCCTGTTGTTCATTTCTTTTTGATTCCAAGGCACAGTTCTATAGCTATTTCCACAATTTTTCTCTTCTTAAGGCCCATACTCACTTGTTCATTTTATTCAATAAATACTAATTGAGAATCAATAATATGCCATGCCCTGTGCTAGACAGTGTTTGTTACATTATGGAACAAAACAGATCCAGTCCCTACTTATGTTAGTACCTAATATGAACAATTTATAGAGAGAAAAAGTTTCTCTTGGCTCACAGTTTTGGAGGTTCCAGTCCGTAATTGCTTGGCCCTTATGCTTTGGACCCAAAGCAAGATGAGCCATCATAACATCTGGTGGACCAATTCTTTTCACCTCATGGCCCAAGAAGCAAAGACAGAGGAAAGAAATGAAGGGGTTAGAGTCCCACACTCCCCTCTGGGGGCCATTCTCCCATTGGCCCAAGGACCTCCCACTAGGCCCCATCTCTCCAATGTTCTGCCACTTCCCACCACAGGACCAAGACTTTGATCACACATAGACCTTTGGGGGACATTTATGCAAACCAAAGCACTACCATTGCAAGTCTTCTGGTCTACTGAGAGAAACGGGTAGTCCCTTTCTCCTTCCTGGCTGATTAATGATGTTGGGTAAAGGGAATGGATCTTCCCTCTTCCCCCTCACCTGTCCTTTCTCCATGCCATGCTTCTCTGCCTTCTCTTCAACTGTATCTTTCTTCTTATTTCACAAGGAGGGATGGTCTTATTGTCTTCTCATGAGCCCTTGAATTTATTCCCAATTCTCGCTTCCAATTGCTTTTGCATTATGGTTCTCAATAGTTTTTATTTTGAAATAACTGATATTTTACTTATCTTAGTGTCCTTTAGACAGCCTTATTAAATACAAAGCTGCATTTTTACTCTCTGATGAAAGAGATATTTAGTAAATTTGCCAATATCTCCAAATTTCAATTTGGCAGTTCCTTTGAGTGCTATTTTATGTTTTTTTGTCCTTTTGAAATTTGTATTCTGTCCTCAAATGATCAGGATGGAAGCTAATAGATTTCCATACTTGGATCTGGATGAAACATTCTGATGCGTGGGTTCTCAGGAGATATGTCAGTATTACTTCTTTTAAGATGATTTCATTTGGATTTTCTTCCAGGTACTTTTTATTGTGCTGAAAAAGTCCCATGCATGTAGGTTTGACTTTTCAGTTTTTAATCTGAGCCTAGCTCAGAAATGCAAAGAAATATTACTTTCATTTTCTGGCCTACTACTCTGAAGTTAGTAAAGAAAGGTGTTTTAGTATTTATGATCACAACCTGGGGAATCCTGAGGATAATCCTCAGCACCAGTGTGTTATTTTTCAGAAAGACGTTGTTAAAAAGTTGTCCTTGGGAAAACATCTTGTTCCTCTTTTTAAAAAAATAATACAAAAATGTCATCACACATACACAAAAGAAGTTTGGGAAGGTGATGGGATCATCCTTGATAGTTCTGTTTCACCATCACTCTCCAAGGCAGCATTGCTTTTTCAGGGGCTCAGGATGTGTGAGCAAAAAGCACAAATAAATGTTATTTTTATGGCTGTGCACACAATCTGACAATGAGCTATTTGTGAGAAAACTGAGAAATCAATCATATCAGACAAGTGGGCCCTGCCCTTGCATGATGGAGGTCTGAGTCCTACACCATAGTGAGAACATGAGAGCTCAGTTCCTTTTAAAGAGAGGCTGCATTCATTCTTAACAGCATGAATTATGGAAGGTGAGATGGAAGGGCAGTTGATAGCCACTCTGGTACACTGTGCCTCCCTTTCTTTGGGTCAGGAAGGGGCTTCACTTTTTAAGCTGCCTTCTGCCATACCCTCAGTGTTCCACTGTACATCCTTTTTATTGATCACAAATGGCACTTCTCCAGAGCCCCAAGGCACATAGAGATTCCTGGTGGAGAAATACGGATCCAGTGGATAGGAAGGCAATGTTGGAACTGAAAGAGGTGTAGCGCTAACTTGAAGCAAAGGAGCTAGCTCCTGTTAGGGAAGATAAGCAGTGGAAACCTCAAGTCTCCAAGGGACAGGTGAATGTTAGTTCACTTTGGAGTTTACATTCAAAAGATCTGTCTAAGGCAGGGGTCCTCAGCCACGCTTCATCACTTGCATTACTGCCCAAGCTCCATCTCCTATCAGATCAGTGATGATATTAGATGCTCATAGGAGTGCAAACCCCACTGCAAGTTTATGAGACCCTAATCTTGAATCATTTCACCCCTACCTGTGTAATAGTTGTCTTACATGGAACCAAGAAGGTTAGGAAACTGCTGGTTTAAGGGGCCCGAGGCAGTGGATAAGAAAGAGCTTCTAGGTACAGGTTTTAGCATTTTAAGATGGCAAATGGTTGTGCACCTAATAGATCAGGAAAACTCTTCCAAATTCTGGAAGCATATGTAGCCCCATAAAAAGGGTCTTCTACTGTATTTACTGTATAGAAGAATAGTACCAATACAACATATATAATTACAAAAGGGGATTTATTAGATTGGTTTACATGGTTAGTGGTTAGATAGTCCCACAGCGGCTGTTTGCCTGCCAGACAGCCAGAGAAACCAGTAGCTGCTCATTCCAAAAAAGCAGGAGGCTTCAAAATAAGAGGGAGTTCAGGCGGTAATGCAAGTGATAGAAAGTGGCAAACCCTAGTCTTTGTCTGAGGCTGAAGGTCTAGAAGAAGCTCCTTGGAGAGTCACTAGTGTGAATCAACATCAAAGAGTTGAAGAAGCTGAATCTGACATCAACATGTGACAACTGTAGCAGCAAAAGATGCACACACTCAAGAAGAATCAAGCTTGCATACACTGCCAAGGTTCCTCTTTCTGCTTTTGTTTCATCTGGATTTCTAGCCTACCAGATGATGACACCAAATACATGGTGGACCTTTGCCCCCAGTTTGCTGATCATTTCCAAAACACCCTCCCATTCACACCCAGAAATGTGCTTTATTAATTTTCTTGGTATCTTAATCCAATCAAATTAATGATCAAGTTTAACTTTCACACAGTTACCCCTTGTCAATTGGACACCCAAGCTCATTTCCTTAAATTATACTGAATCCCTCAAAAGACAACAAGGTCATAATATAACCTAATATAATGTAACATACTATTTTACAGAAAACATATTGATCCTTTACCCAGCATAGAAAGCAAATTTTTTCTGAGTGATAATTACTCTTTTCCTGAAATCCCATGACTTAAATACTATAATGTAGCTATAACAACATTTAAGTATGACATTAAGTTGTATTATGTTACACAACAAAGTAGTAAGACAAGAATGAAAACAAAGATATCTGCTTAGTGTTTGTATATGCACAAACATATTTGACAAAGTAGGAAGAAAATGCTCCTGGCAATTATATTCCTTGTTTCCATAACTTGTCAAATGGTCATAGCTGATACATACAACTACCTTTTTCTACTATCCATTTTGTATTCCTTTGGTCTTTAGCAAGCATCTCAGGGTCTTTGTTCTTTATTCAGAGGGCTGACCCACAATTTTATTACCAAGGGGCCTGGGCCATTTATCATCCTGCCTGGATGGAGTTGCTTTAGTTTCCCATTGATCTTAGTAATAGGGTATGGTAATACTAGGAGATAACCTAAAGGATCTCCTATATTCTCATACTCTTACTTAACTCCACTATAAAGTAATAGTCCAATTTCCCCTTAGAAGTTTGGGCTAGTCAGACTTGCCAATGCTGTAATTCCCTTCTTAGCTTGTTGACTCAGAAACATGAGGGTAGCAAAGTGGCCAGGGATATGTCTTAACCTCCAGTTCAACAGAATTATTGCTGTGCCTGCTGATGGAAGCATCCCCGCGTTCCCTTTTGAACTTCTAAGCTGACAGAGCAGAAACTCATGGAAGGAGGAAGCAAAAAAAAAAAAAAAAATTGCTAATAGATCACTCATTGTAGTGGTAGTGAGTGCCATTCCCATTTTCATCTCTTGATTCCTGGGTCTGTGAAAGAAATAGTATGACATATTTGACACTATACAGTCTTCTAGAGAACTTTTCCCAAGCCTGACAAGATCTTACCACCTAGCTGGCACTGAATTGTTGAAAAGATCATTCTATTCTATTCTATCAAGCACTGCTTTTGGAGGCTGGGAAATATACTAAGACCATTAGTAATGGGAACAGCAAACAGAAACACTGAAATGACTTCCAGAATTTAGAGGCAGATTTATTTTACATTGACAGGCACTGATTGGGATCCTTCCCAAAATATGAGGCCCTGAAGGCTCAGAGAGGGAGGTTTTTATGGGATTGCCAAGGGGAGGTATTTGGCTATTTTTGATTGGTGCTTACAATGTATATCACAGTGACCAGCTCTGCCACTTCTAAGAGAGAAAAGCAACCACAACTGCAACAGGAACTATTACCCGGGCAACTAAGAAACTAAAATACACTGGCTGGCGGGGGCTGGGTATTTTCTGTTACAGCAACATGCATGTGAAATCATTACTTTATTTCTTTGTAAAATGAATTCCTTGGTCAGAAGCATGGAATATCATAACAGTGGATAAGGCATTCTGTAAGTCTATGGATTAAAAATTTTTTTTCATTTTAATAAGAATAGAACCAAGCAAAATAAAACAGGATAAAGCCAATCAAAACAAAACAGTGTAAGTGATACAGGGTTTCAAAACAAGATAACAGAAAATCAACAGTGGCTATCATAATACCTCTTGTCTTCAAAATAGCTACCCATACCATCGGACAAAGGAAAATCAAACAAAACAGAACAGAATTGAACTAATAAAAACAAAACTGAGCACAATACAGGACTTCAGAACAAGATAATAGTAAATCCAAAATAGCTATCATAATAGATCTAGTTATCTTTGAAATAGCTGCCCATGCCATCAGATATAACAAAATCAAATGAAACAAAACCAAATAAAACCAACCAACCAACCAAACCAAAAAAATACAGGACTTTAAAACAAGGTAATAGGGAATTTAACAATGGCTACTACCTTCAGAAGGAGATTCCTCCATAGATGCGATATACTGTGTATTGTCCTCTGAACAGATAATAAGACTACTGGCTTTAAACCTGCAAAGTCAATGAAACACTAAACAGTACAAGCATTAAGTTGTGTTTTACTTCAATAGCTATCATCTCAGCCTGGGTTTCTCCAGATGAGCTAGTCACTCACAGCCTGGGTTTCTCCAGATGAGCTAGTCACTCACAGTGGTGGTGGTGGGGACCTTGGCTCTTTTTGTCTCCTAGTCTGTGGGCCAGGAGAGGCTGGTGTCCAGTTGTCCTTCCTGTGGCCCACACATGGCACCGACTCACAGGAAGTGGTTGGCTTCTTATTCTCTTCCCTGTGGCCCATGAATGGTGCTGGCTAACAGGAAGGCCTGGTGTCTTGCTGTCCTCCCCATGGCCCACACAGGGCACTGACTCCTATAATTCTTCTGTTTTGACAGAAGAATTATGTGCAGAGAAGGCAAATCCATACTCAGAGTAAGTATCTGTTCCAGTAAAGAAGAAGTGCTGTCCCTTCCAGTGTGGGGGTAGTCCATTGTAGTCAACCTGTTGCCAGGTCACTGGCTGATCACCTCAGGAAATGTTGCCATATTGGGTATTCAATGTTAGTTTCTGCTACTGACATACTGGGGACTCAGCAAAGAATATAGCCAGATCTGCTTTGGTGCATGGAAGTCCATGTTGTTGAGCTCATGTATAATCTTCATGCCTGTCAATGTGACTGCTTCATTCATGAGGTCACTGAACAATGACAAGGGTGCCTGGGGGAAAGAAGTTGACTGCTGGTCACAGAACAGGTCATTCTATCCATTTGATTTATTAAAGTTTTTCTGTTAGGTCACCTTTTACATGGTGGACACATATCTTCTTGTCCTTTGCCAATCTAGAGACATCTATGCAGATATTTCTTCCAAAAATGTCTTTGTCATCAATTTTCCAAACATGTGTCTTCCAAGTCCCTGATGATCCAGTCAGACCATTGGTTATAGTCTATGAATTGCTATGTAACCCCACATATAGCCATTTTTCCTTCCAAGCAGAATGTGAAACCAGATGCACTGCCTGAAGTTCTGCCCACCATGAAGATTTCCCTTTACTATTGTGCTTCATGGGCGTTATGGGAAGGAACTGCAGCACTGCAGCTGTCTACTTGCAGGTGATGCCTGTATAATATGTAGAACCATCTCTAAATTCAACATTAGTCTTTTCATCTGTCAGCTGATCAGAAGGTACAGCATGAAGGCATAGGTGCACCCTGGGGAATAGAAGATAGTATAACAAGAATAGGAACTATGGGCATTTAAGTCATCTCTTCATGTAACTTACTTATGTCTTCAGGATTTACTGGGGACTTATGGTTTCAATCTAGCATGTCCCCCCCAGAAGTCTCATGTGTTCAGAGGTGGGACTTGGAGTAATTAGATCATGCAGTATTTATTATAATTTTTTTTTATTGGTACTGAAGATCGAACTCACAACTGCATGCTTGCAAGGCAGGCGCTTATGCCACTGAGCTAAATCCCCAGCCATGCAGGATTTATAATCGTCAATGGATTCATTCATTGGTGGGTACATAGCTAACTGTGCTGAGGTGAGGTGCTGAGGTGTGCTGCCATGATGTGAGCAGCTTTCCTCTACTGGGCCCTTGCACAATGTTTCTGCCTTGAAGGCAGCTGACCACGGACTGAATCTCCTGAAATGTGAACCAAAATTAACTTTTTCTCCTTTGAGTTGTTATTATCAGATATTTTGTCCCAGAAACTGGGAAAGTAACTAATATAGGCTTGATCATGTACATAGTTCTTTTACTTGATGATAGATGTGGCTGTCCATGTATGTCTTAGTGGGTCAGATACCACTCAGTTCATGATGAGCAGGTTAGGTCATATGGTAACTTGATGGTCCATGGTCTAGCATTACAATCAGGCCCAGTAGTAAACCAAAAGCTGTCTCTGAAAGGAAGAGTAGTTATCTGCAGATGATGACAGGGCTTTGCTCCAATATCCTAAGGGCCTCTTCTGTGATTCTCCTATGGGGGCCTGCCAGAGGCTCCAAATAGCATCCTTATCTGCTACTTACACCACAGATATCAATGAATCTGCTGGATTATATGCCTAACTACAGAGTAGCCTACCTTGCAACCTGGACTTGTGGAGCCTTTTCATTTTCTAGATGCCAACCAAAATTAGCAGTTCTTGAGTCACTAGCAGATGGGCCAGGGTAACCCATGTGAAGAACTTCTTCAAAATCCAAATAGGGCCACTAAATGTTGTTCCTCTCTTAGTTGTAGAAGGGGTTGAATGCAGCAATTTATGCTTCAGCTTTGAATGGATATTGCTGCGTGGTCCACACTACTGGACTCTTAGATAGTTTAGTGACTTAGAAGTGCCCTGGATTTTAGTAAGATTTCTTTCCCACTTTCTGCTTTAACAACTTGTCCAAAGTGGTTGCTACCTGTACTTACTCTGTGCAGTCAGGATAGCCATCAATGTAATGGAGCAGTGTAATATTTTGCAAAAGAGAAAGGCAAAAAGATACTGCAAACTAAGTCATCATAGGAATGGAGAATCAATATACCTCTGAGGTTAAGGAGTTTTTTCTGGGCTTGTCAGCTGAAAGTAAATCATGTCTGGTGAACCTTATAGATAGAAATGGAAAAAAATGATTTGCCAAATCAGTAGCTACACGCAAAGTACCAAGTGATGTGTTAATCTTCTCAAGCAAGGAAACCCCATCTGGTAAAGCAGCTGCAACAGAAGTCACTACTTTCACTAAGCTTACAATAATCCACTGTCATTCTTCACGATCCATGTGTCTTCTACAAAAGTAAATGAAAGAATTAAGTGGAGAATGTTTATGAAGGCTTTCTCCTGCAGCTTTCAAGTCCTTGATGATGGTACTATTCCCTCTGATCTCTTAAAAATTGTGGCTTGTTTTCTTTTGTGGTTCCAGAGATTGAACCCAGGTTCTTCACCCTGAGCTATATTTCCAGTTTTAAAAAAAAAATTTGGGGGGGATGGGATCTTGCTAAGTTGCACAGGCTGGGATTCAACTTGTGATCATCCTGTCTCAGCCTCCTAGAGTGCTGGGATTACAGATATGTGCCACCATGCCCAGATGGGATATTGTTTTTTTCACTTACTATTTTTGCAGGTTGAGGAAGTTCTACTGGCCTCCACTTAGTTGCTCCCACCATAACAGCCCTTACTCCGTGGTTTAAGGGACCAGTATGGGAATTCTGCCAAGTATATCTAGCCCAATTATATATTTGGGGGCTAGAGAAATGATTGTAGGAGTCAGAGAGCTAGTGGACTCACTCCATGAACCACTCAACCTCTGTAAGTCCCTACTCTAACTAGAGTGGCACAATGGTATTTTGGATCTCCTGGAATCTGTGTTAGTTCAGAGCCAATGTCCAGTAGACCTCCAAAAGGCTAATTATTTCCTTTTCCTCAGTAAAGGCCATAGGTTCCTTTAGGTAAGGATAAAATAAATATTGACTGTGTAATATTTTGTTAGCTAGTACATCAGGGTCCTTCCTAAAGGAAATTTGTCCCTGCCTTCATCAAAAGATTCTGGGTCTAGAAAGTCTGGGATTTGGTTGAGGCACTGTGGTTTTCTATTATTACTGTGCAAGACAGACTTTTGTTCAGTTCCCCTGGACATTTCCTGCTATAGAGATGCAGTAAGATCTAGCAGGTTCCTATTTTGCTTCTGAGAACATCATGATTAATTATCCAGAGACTTTCTTTCTTTCTTTCTTTCTTTCTTTCTTTCTTTCTTTCTTTCTTTTTTCTTTCTTTCTTTCTTTCTTTCTTTCTCTCTTTTTCTTTTCTTCTTCTTCCTCCTCTTTTTTTTTGCAGTACTGGGAATGGAACCCAGGGCCTTCACACTGAGGTATATCTTTACCCTTCTCTTATTTTTTTTATTTTGAAACATGATCTTGCTAAATCTAGCAGGCTAGAATGCTGAACTTAGAAGAGTCAGGCCATTCTGGGCATTGCTTTGTCTGTGCTGTCCATTATTTTACTTTGTCCCTACCACTCTGGGATCCAATCATACCTACCACATCGAGTGACTGCTGTCTTTTCTGGAAAGTCTGGCCTACAGAGAAGAGCCATAATAGAGCTCTTCTTGATGCTGTCATTCCCCTTATAAATCTGTTTCTTAAGATATTAGCTAAGGGCACATCTTCTGGACCTTCTCAGTGTGGAGGAGTAAGCTTTATCTGACAAATCAACTCCAGTATTCTCATCTTGCTGAGACTTTGAGCCTTTCATCAGCAGCAAATTAAGGGATATCACGCATTTCCAGCTCATTCTTACTAGGCCAATTTTTGATCCATATTTCAGCCAATTAACCAAATAGACAATTTACAGCTTTTTCTTAAACTCCATAAGCTATAACATTTGAGCCAGAACCTCTATTTAATGACTTATACCAATAAATCAAGCCTGATCTTCCACCATTTCCCATATCCTTAAAGTCCATTCCTGTATATGTCCCTCATGTCTCTGGTTGCATGAATTAGAACATCCAAGAAATTATTTTGGAGTGAAGTGCAGTTTCTTGGGGGTCATACTGTGTACCTCACCTCCATGGGCCTTCTGAGACTCGAGCCTGGTTATAAACCTAGAGAAAAAAATGGGTGCTGAGGGTGGGTTCTGAGGAGCATCCGTATTATCTTGCTTGGTAACTGAGACAGGAAGATCATTCATGCTTTCACAGGCAATTTCAGGATTAGTTCTGTCAGGCAGAAGAAGAGAGGCCAATGCCGCAGTGTATGAGGGTACAGATACTCTTTCACTGAGGGTGAGAAAGCCACTTCCTCTGGCAAAATAAGCTTATTAAAATTTAGGAATTCAATGCTCCCAGCTTCCTCAGGGTCCTCCCACAATCTCCATCCCAGTTTACAATCAGTGCCCTCATTTTACCTTTTCAGGCTGAGAGTTAAACTTGTGTTGTATTTGGCCAACACATGATGAGGATTTGTGTTTTGTTTTCAGCAACTTTAACCCTGTTATGGTCTATGTCTAGGTGTCCCACTAAAGCCTCAAGTGATCATAGATGGATCTTTGGAGATGATTGGTTTATAGAGGGACTACAGCTGACTCACTCTTAGGAGGTGGTTGGAAGAGATGGGTCACACAGGAATGACCCGGAAGGTTATAGCTCCCTTCCTGGCTTCTCTGTTATCTTTTTACTTCCTGTCTGCCGTGAGATGAGCAGCTTTCCTCTAGCCAGACCCTTCTGTCTTGGCATTCTGCCTTGAAGCCAGCTGACTATGGATCAAAATTGCTACAAATTGTGAGCCAAAATAAACTTCTCCTCCTTTAATTTGCAGGTGTTGGATGTTTATCTCAATAATGAGGAAATGACTAAGACGACCTATTCTGCAGGAGAGAAAATTGTCCTTCAGGACACACTTAGAAGCCTTCAGGATTTTACATGCATCTGGAGCTAGGAAATTCATTAACTCTGAGCTCATTTTCCCCTTTATTTTGTTTTTTGGGTTTTTTTCCCCCTTTGTTTTGTCCAGTGATGCCTGAGGCAGCCAGACAACATCACTATATCTCTTAGTTTTAAAAAAACATTCAAAAGTATTATGTAGAGTCACTAAATTCCTCTCACAAGTGATGAATTTGGATTATCAAATGTATTTACACTGTATCCTGTATTGCTTTAAACAGCTCACACATGGACTGTCATTGCTGTCTAGGCTGTCAGGAGAATCTTTAGGTCTAATCAAATGAGAGAGTCAATCCCAGAAACCACAAAGCCAATGAGAGGAATTCATCCTTATGATTGTGCTTCTCTAGCACCACTCCTGGTACCAAAATCTGTATTTTTCAGGGTTCTCTAGAGGAACAAAACTAGTATATAATTAAGAAAGGAAGTAATTAGTTTGGTTTATATGGTCAATGACTAGGTAGTCCAACAAGGGTTGTTTGCATATTAGAGTCAGAGAAACCAGTAGCTGCCCATCCCAGGATCTGGAGGCCTTGGAACAAAAGAGACCAAAGATATAACCCCAGTGTGAGGCTGGAGGCCTGGGAGCTGTGTGGAGAGTCTCCGATCTGAGCTCACGCTGAAAGACTGGAGAAACTGCACGTCTCAGGTGATAGCGGCTGATGGGCTTCCTCCTCCTTCTGCTCTTCTTTTCATTTGGGCCTCCAGACTACTTGGTGATGCCACTCACTTTTAAGGCTGGTCTTCCCACCTCAGTTTGCTGACCCACATACCAGTGGTCTCTAGAAAGACTCTCATCAACACACCCAGAAATGTCCCTTACTAATTTCCTAAGGCATCTCTCAATTCAATCAGATTGACAATCTATAGTCAGGCATGGTGGTACATACCTGTAATTCTAGGACTCTGGGAATCTGAGGCAAGAGGATCACAAGTTTGACCCCAGCCTAAACAATTTAGAGACTTAGGAAGACCCTATCTCAAAATAAAATACATATATATATATATAAAGGGCTGCTCATCTAGGTCAGTGCAAAAGCCCTGGGTTCAATCATTAGTATCAAAAAGAAAAGTTGACAATAAAGATGAATGAACTATTACATCTATGACGCTGTGAAGGGGGGCATAGTGAAATCAGGATATCCAGATCATATAGCTATAGTAGAGTCTTCAGAGCTCCAGTAAGAATAAGGAGATATGTGTGGGAATCTAGGACTGGCATAGAAATCTCAGACAGTTTGGTTAACAGTGATAGTTAACCAGGACTCTGAGAACCCTTTCATAAAACACAGGGCAGATGTGACTAATTCTAAATACTTTTGCTACTGCTATGACTGCTACTTTTTAATTGGCCCTACGAGAAGGGTAGAATAGCTTATAAATTTCAAAACGTCCATTTACTCAGAATAGATAGCCCAAAACCAAGGTGGAAACAAAGATTGAGAATGACCAACCTGAAACCACATATCAAAGCACACACACACACACACACACACACAGAAAGAGAGAGAGAGAGAAAGTGAGAGAGAGAGAGACTGCAATACATGGCCAAAGAATTAGCAAGGAATAGAAACCAGATTATTCAGGATTCAGACATGAAAATTAGTGCCTAAGCCAAAAGACCAGTTGGGCTAATGGAATGCAGGAAGGTTGTCTCTGTTTACAGCAAGGTCTGCAGGCTTTATATTACTTTGTTTTAAAGGGTTACATTTTGGCAGGATAAGTGACAGGATGGAATCTGAAGGAAACAAGAAGAGATTTAAAAGAAAAAATAGGACATTCCATTCTGTTGGCTCAATATATACTACTTACATAATTACAAAAGACTTGACTTAGTGGCCATTCACAAGAAAGACCTTGAGATTTTGTGGTCACAAGCTCAACATAAATGAATTATGATACAGTATTTTTAAAAAAGGGAAATTAAATCATAAATTGCATGAGCCACATATTCTGATAAGCTTATTCAATAGCCCCACCAAACTCAGCAGTGGCCAGACCTTATCTGGAGATTTATATTTAAACACATTTTAAAGAGAACCATATATAAATGATCATGAATCGCGAGAAAGAGGAGTAGGCCACAGAAAAATCTGGAAACAATGTCACTAGTTATGTGGTCAAAAGAACTGGTTGTGCTTGGCTTTGAGAGAAAAGACTGGGGCACAAGTGAAGTGTCTTCCAACACATAAAAGATTTTCGGTTAAAAGAAGTCAGTTTATGGTTTGTTTATCTTGAGAGCAAATTGAGAACTAGATTTCAGCTCACTGGAAAGCAGACATTTTAGAGAATCAGATTAGTATGACAATAAAAATAAATACTTTCTAAAATCATGAACTGTCTGTTACTAAACATGTTGAAGTAGAGTTTGAATGGTTTGGTAAGAGATCCTAGTTTGAGTGTATGGTTTTTGTTTTTTGGTGGATGGGGGCTGAATAGGAAAGTTAGAAAAGTTTTATCAGATAGTTCCAAGTTCCTTATTAGTCTCAGAGTTTATAAGTTTTTTCTACCTCCCATATTTCTACCTAAACACCATTTGTTTTCAGATATATTTGCTCCAATCTTCTCTACCATTTTTACTTTTTTTCCCTCCAAAGGTTGTTTCTAGGGCCAGGGATTTAGCTCAGCAGCATAAATGCTTGCCTGGCAAATGTGAGGTTGTGAGTTTGATCCCCAGAACCAAAAAACAAAACAAAACAACAACAACAAAAAAACCCAAACAACTCAAAAAAGATTATTTCTAATTTTTATTCTTAAAAGAAGGACTTGCCACATTTGTTTTTTTTTTTTTTTTTCATAGTAGGCTGTTATTATTCTTTTTACCTGTTCAACATTTTTGTCTTTGGAAACTGTCCTGATTTCTTTGGAGAGTCCATATCCTCCCTCTCACTCATGGTTCCTAAGATTAAAGTTATGACCAGTGGGGTGTTCATATGGCCCTTGCCTGGCCTATGTGTACTTTGCACAGTGATAAGTGACAGGGATGTGATGCAAGCTGTCCAATATGAATTAGTTCTAAGATTTTTACTAGAACTATTAGAAACTGCTGGGGCTGCTTATTTGCAAATGGCAGAGTGGAGTTGTCAGAAGCCAACATGTGGAAAGTCTCCAAGAGAATCAAGTCAACAGAGAAAATTGGATAGGGAGGGTAGAGAAAGAAAGAATATCCTGATGACATTGTTGAGTCTCTGGAATTTCCAGTTATACAAGCCAATAAATTCTCCATTTGATTTATATCTCTGTTTGTTGAAGCCAAAGCAGACTGAATAGTATGTCTCTCCTTTGAGTTTCTAATTTTTTCGTTCTTCTTTGTTTCACGGCTTCTATAGCCCAACGAAACCTGGTCCCTGCCCACCTCTCCAGCTTTATCTCTTCCCACAGTCCTCTTGATGCTTTTTCTGTAGACACACATCATGTGAAAGGGACAGACTGGCTCTAGGCACTTACCTGGTCCTTCTGAAGTCTGACTTCCTTGCAATGTCCATTCCTCCCCTGCTTTTTAAAAAAATCTCCTAAATGCTTTTATCTCTGAGTTGTCCTTTCTTGGAGTCTGTCTTTTACTATCTGCAGCTTCTACACTTTTCTACTTTTTGGAGTAGAATTCTGGTAGTTATCTAAGACATAGTTAGCTCTCCCATATGGGCTGGGCGCTGGCGATTCAATCAGGAAAGTCATATTTGCATCCCTTGCCATCTTGGGCTTCCAGTCAGGGAACTGACTGATGCAGGTTTATCAGAATCACATTCCTGACCTAACCACATCCTCACCTTACCTCTGAAAGGTTTAGCCCCACCCAAGAACCAGGCTTTTAGCACATGGACCTTTGCAGACATTCAAGATCTAAACTGTAACGATTTTCTTCATAGTTATATTTTCTCACTGTGACTCCTTTCAGGGAATTTTAGAACAACAACAACAACAACAACAAACTGGATGGTGTAAAATTTGCAAGGAACAAAAGGGTAGAGTAGAGTTTATTTTTAATCCCTGTTCCTCAGTTCCCATTCCCCTCCTGCTCCTGCTCCCCAGGCAACTACTATTATGAGTTTCTTATGTATCAAGCCAATGCAAGTCTGTGCACAGAAAAGAAATGTATGCAAATCCTCTCCAGCCCTTTCTAGCTTCTTGTATAGTACTTGCTTTTGCATCTTGTATTTTTTTTTACTCGAGAATATATATATATATATATATATATATATATATATATATATATAGTCTTTTTGAGACAAGGATTCATTATGCAGTTCAGACTGGCCTTGAACTCACTTTGTAGCCCAAACTGGCCTTGAACTCACAGCAATCCTCCTGCCTCAGCCTCCCAAGTGCTGGGATTTCAGAGCAACACCACCATGCTTGACCAGGAGTATATTTTGGAAAAAACTATGAGTATTTACAAAACCACTCTGTTTTTTAAAATGTTGGCACAATACTTAATTGTACAGATGTACCATATATTACTTAAATAATGTCCTGTTTGTTTATCTTTGTGTATTTGCTCTTACAAATACATTTGCAAGCAACATTTGGGTTATATATATTATTTCATGCATATTTTAAATTATCTGTAGGATAAAATCCCAGCAGAAGGATTACTGAGTCAAAGGATATTTCCATTTTCCACATTGTTAATATTGTTCAACTATTTTCCAAAATTATACATAAATCATCTTTTTTTGGAGACAGAATCTTGCTATGTAGTTCAAACTGGCTTTGAACTCATGGAAATCCTCCTGCCCCAGTCTCCCAACTGCTGGGATTACAGGTTTGAGCCACCACGCCCAGTCATAAATCATTTTGATAAGACAGTTTTGTGTAAAATGTATGAGTGATTGTTTGCCAGTATCCTCTTTAATAAAATATATAATGAAAACATTTTGGCCTTTGCAAATTTGTAAGATGAAAAAACTATCTCATTTTAATTTTAACTTGTACACTTTATTGTGAGTGAAACTGAGTACTTTTTCATATCTAAAATCCACTTGGATTTGCTTTTCTAGGACTTTTTGTTCATGCCCTTTACCTGTTTTTAATAAGGTTGGTGACCTGTATTGGTTGGTATAAGCTGTTTATATTTTATGGACATTGGCTTCTTTTCTGTAACATGTGTTACAATTTTTCCCTAGATTTCTATATAATCTTTAATTTTGTTTACTAGTTCTTTTTTCTTTTGCTTTGTCTTGTTTCTATTTTCCAAGAACATCACCTTTAAATTCTTTTCTTTTTCATTCTTAGGGTATTGCTAAGTGTTAGAATTTATTCCTTTTTAAATAACAACAACAAAACAGATCAGTAAGGTACTGAGCAAGCTGAAACATGATATAACTAAACTGATAATGGAATTAAAAAGCAAAAGGAGGAAGAGAAAGTGCTCTAAAGAATATAACTGCATGTATGTTCAAGTGTGTAGGATTGATAACCATATTACTAAATTTTTGTTGGATCGTTGAACAGAACTGTTTGCAGCCTCACTGTTTGAATGTCCACTTTGTATGCTTTAATTTTGTAACTTGAACAACTATTTCTAAGAGGACAATATGTAATTTATCAACTAGTGATTTCTTACTGTTTATTTTTTTTGAAACTATGTATTATTTCTACCCTTTTTTCTGTTTTGCTTTTTTGTCTTTAAATAAAATTTTTAAAAAAGAATTTATTTCTTCTTCCTACTTCTATGATAGAAAATGAAAACTAAGGGAATACCAGTTGCCAGTAAGCACACAAAGTTTGATTTTATAAATAATCAGAAAAATACAAACTAGATTTTTGTTTTGTTTTGTTTTAGCAAATTTAGCAACTAAGGGAATCCACCATCATTATACTCTGTTGGCAGCAGGACAAATTGGATCAGTACTTTGAGAAAGCAATTTCTCACTAAAGCAAACTATTAAGATTTTTACATCTTTATTCTGTAATGACGTGTCTGAGAATGTATTCTATGGATGCTATTGTCAAAATAGAAAAAGATTAATGCAAAGTGATATTCTGCACCATATTGGTTTTAGCAGGAGAAAATTGAAAGCAATTTGAAAGCTTCTGTCCTGTGAGTAAATCACGGTGCACCCATCACCAAGGAAGGTCACATAGCTATAAAAATAGAATTTAAAGTTACATGGGAAAATGCTCACACTATTATATTGAAGGCAAGATACAACAATCGCTTAGGCAGTGAAACCATAACCATGTGAGTAAAACTGTAAGAAATGTCAGAACAGAAGTCTTGTTTAGAGAGACAATGTATATTTTTCTGCCTCCTGTTATTTTTCTGTGACTCCTCCAATTTTATAATGTTCATGTGTTATATAATTTTTAAAAAGTCCCAAATCAAAATGACACACACAAAGAGGATGTAAGCCTATTTCTAGGATTCACCCCCTTTCCTTATCTATTTCTACTGTGACTATGTAGACCTCGCTTCTTCTTGATCTTGGGATTATTATAACAAGCTATCGCAGAGTCTGTTTTCCTTCACTATTCTGTTACATTACTCAAAAATAGTGTCTCTTTTCTTGATATGCCGCAGCGGCTTCCTAGTCTCTACTGCATGCTGTTAAAATTACTCTAACTAGCATTCTGGTCCTCTATAATTTGGTTTCCCTCTACTGAAATTATTCAAGTATTTCCTGCTTGAATGTCCTCCAGCAAATGTCCTCCACCATAGTGTTCTTGTCACCCCTTCTACCCACACCATGCAATTTCTTTCACTTTGCTTATTCTCTTCACTATGCACTTCATGTTCCTTTTAAGCTCAAATCCTACTCATTTTAGTGAAGTTCCACCTCCTCTGCTCTGACTCTCACCTTGCTCTTGGCTGAACCTCCAGGGCACGTTCTCTTGACCACAGCCACACACATTGCTTCACAGTGCTGCCACCAGATCTTGCAAGCTAATTTCACTTCCCTACTCTGAAAGCTCTGTAAAGACAGGGAGTCTTAACTATCATTTCCTTTTGACTTCTTGCTCAGTTTCTGCAGCGATCTGGGCACAGGGCAAGGCCTAGTAAACTGCTACGATGAACAGGGTTTTGGGCAGAGTCTTCTTTTCTCCTTTCCTCTATCCTTCCTTGGTAGCCTCATTTATGAATAGTACTAAGTTGCAGGAGCAAATTAGAGAAGGCCCGAGAATAGTGCAGTTTTCAACTATGTCTGTATAGTATAAGCATTTGGAGAGCTTTACAAAAATATGGGTGCTTGTGCTTTTCTTTCTCTTGTTTGACTCCTGAGCCTTAGAGTTTGCTTAGCCTAAGATGACAGCAACCCTGGTGTGTTTTCTAAAGCTTCCTACGTGATTCTGATGGCTTCACCATGTCCTATTTCTTTCAATACCCAGACCCTTTGGCATGCACCCATTCAGCACTTTCCTGTCTTATTTCCAGGCAGGAAGTCATCCTGGAACTGGCCAAAGACTCCAAAGAGACTGCCATTAGATCAGTGCTTTGGCATCAGTTAGAGCCTTTGTTGGTTTTCAAAGCTGTTTACTTTCAAATTGACAACAGTCTGCATTGGAGACTATTCTGAAAGTAGCCTTTCCGTGTAGGCACCATGATAAGCAAATGAGTAAACAGACCTCTAAGGTTAAAAAAAGGCGAACAAAATACTGTGGTTAGATGATAAAGCAGTCAGATCTGTTTTGTTTGAAACTTGTTTTGTTTGAAAATGCAATGCTGAACTTGTGGAACACGATGTCAAAGAAAAGAGAGTATATATATATATATATATATATATTCTCTCTCTATATATATGTACAAAAATCTCAACCACTATCAGAATTATAAAAATTTTACTAATACATTAGTACACAGTTGCCTTTTTATGTAACAAAACAACAAAAGCAGCAGTGATACTAATAGTTAACAAATTTTAGTACTTAATTATGAACCAGGCTCCCGTTCTGAATGTTTTATTTGGATTTCCTCATTTAATCTGATAACACTGACAGCCAGGAAATATTATTATCCTTATTTTACAGATGAGGAAACGGAGCCACTGAATTAGTGAAGAATCTGCTAGCTGGTAAATGGCAGAATCAAGATTAAAAAATATTCACAGGTTGTGTTCTTAGTTTTCTAGTACAAATTCCTGTTTTGAAGGCAAAATTTTTAAAAAGCCAAAGATCTCCAAATATCTCAGTACACACTAGACATCTTTTAGTATTTTTGCGTTTATCATTTTCAGTGGAAATTATTCCAAAATATACAGATCATCGTTTCCTTACAAAGGGAAAAATCAGAATTGTCATTTTCTTAAACACTCAATATTAGGATCACAGTCTTTATGTGGGGAAGCGAGATGGAAGCCGATTCTCTCAGGCTTTCTCTGGTGTGTACTTTAGTCTTCCTCATCCACCGCACCCGACAGTTGTAGACTGCCTTTCCCTCAGTCCTACAGGTGATTGCACTGGCCACAGGCTGTTCAGCGGACAGGTGTGAGGCCACAGTTGATTGGGTGAGGAATGACCTCGTGACCTACAGCTGCTATCCTATAGGCTGGCCAGCTTTTTACACTTTGCACAAATGGGAAAAGCTTTCTCCCAAACGTAAGATGCGTTTCAGACTTTCCCTTTGGGGAATTTAAATTAGGAATTAGAAGTCGGCAGTGGGAGTTAAAAAGAAAAAGCAAAAGTTCTGAGACACCAGATATTATAATAAACAGAAACTGCGAGATGAAAAATAGAGCAGAGGGTCACACCTGAGATGCCTCCAGCAGTCGGGCAGGCCAGGTGAAATGGAGAAGGGGCGTGGCAAAGCGAGGGGGCGTGGCAAAGGAGCCCATACGCTAAGTGCAGGCCACGCCCAGAGGCTGCGGGATTCTAAGCAATGCCTGTGCATCTGGCCGGCCAAACAAAATGACACTACAGGTTGCATTTGGTCTGG
Organism: Hydrochoerus hydrochaeris; assembly: GCA_004027455.1. Lineage (NCBI taxonomy): Eukaryota > Metazoa > Chordata > Mammalia > Rodentia > Hydrochaeridae > Hydrochoerus > Hydrochoerus hydrochaeris. Next base: position 279,297 of record PVLA01001573.1, on the reverse strand, counting down.
AGATGCCAGAGTGTGAATTCTTAAGAAATAATGAGGAAGCTTCTTAGGGGCAGCCAGAGGAACCATTGAAAGCCACTAGCAAGTGCGGAAGGAGGGGCGAGCTGAGTCCAATTTCTATTTTCCAAGGCGTGGGGCTTTGGCCTTGCCTGGGTTCCCACGAGGCCCCGAGGGCTGAGACCCCTGCCTTCTTCCTTCCATAGAACTCCTTCCCCTAATCTTAGATGCAATATGAACTGTCCTCCGGAACCAAAGAGCCTTGCAAAAACACTTTTCACGGCCCTAGAATGCTCTTTTTCTTTGGAATTACTGTGCCCCTATTTTTAGTTTTTGTTTTCTCTACTGCTTGGCTGTCAACCATCATATTTTCCTGTATTGCTACAGTGTCCTTGTTTCTGTCTTTGTGAATAAAGTTGCTCATAACTTGGACACTAGATCTGGACGCTTGTTGAGAGTTAAAAAAACCTAAATAGGCAGGGAAAAAGGCAGATTTTTAGAGTCTGTAAATTATTTCAGTATAGCTGTTACAAAACATTAAATAAGAAATACAAGATTTTTAGTGTCACCTGAGACTTAGTATATATTTTGGAAATACATTTTGCCTTTTTTGTTTACATTTAAATTTTTTGATTCTAGCCCAGTGGGTGAATGTCTTACTAAAGTGTTCTTCGGTTCTGGGGAATCAGAATACATTGAAGCCAGTCCAAGTAATGGAAGGAGATTTGTTTTAAAATATCGAACAGAACCCATGTGAGAAAAACAAGCATAATTAGGCAGCTAGCTTTCTTGTTCTTATTCTCTCTCCTCTCTGCTTGGTTTCCTAATCTCTGTTTACCTTTGCTTCACATCTGTTCCACTTTCCTCTTGGCAAACCAGTTATTCTGCATTTTTCTAAGGCTTTTAGTTTTTCCCTCCTAACACAGTGCTGCATACACTACCAGTTTTGGCACCTGCGTATGACCTTGCACCTTCAGTGCGGATAGCTGTCCTGTTCAGCCTGTGTTTCTCTGAGGAATGACTGCCCTAGTTTGAGCGAAGTGTCTGTCCCTGGTCAGGACGCAGGCCAGGGACTTAAGGCCCTTCCATTCTGCGGGTAGCAGATTCTCGGAGGAGATTTTGGCAAGGATGAAATGACTGGGATTTTGACCAGAGTGTGATTTATAAGTTTCTGAGCTGGGGTAGGTGATGAAGATCACATGTTTACTTTTACTTTTCTTTTTCATTCACCACTTAAAGTCCTGCTAACCATAAACATATTGCTTATTGGTGATGTTGCCTATGACCATCTCCAGTTAGATTGTCTTGCTTGGTCAATAGTTGCTATCTTGAATTCTGTTCATATAAAAATACAAAAAAAAAAAAAAGAGAGAGAGAGAGACAATTTCCCCCTTTGATTGTTTTCTATCATTTCTCAGGAGTCTGTTATTCCATTTTCTTTGTAAAACTTTTGTTCTTGTTTAAATAAAACATAGCATGGATTTAATTTTCAACACAGTTAACAGTCGTTTTTGATGTTTCAGTGAAAAGCCACATTAAACTCCACATTTTATCTGTCAAGGACTTTTTTTAAGACCAAAAAGTTTTCAGAAATGTGAGGGGATTTGGCAATTTGTCTAAAATCACTACTTTCATGTCCCCTTCCCCTCCAAGGGAGTATGCAGTAATTGTAAGTCAGCTGCAGGTAGAAGGGCACATTATTAGTTTTCCAAAAGATGACCAATATTAGACAAAGTGTTACTCTTAACCCAAGACAAGAGCAGTTCTATTTTTAAAACAACAAAATGCAAATTAAATTTTCTTTATTTTCAAACAAGAGTTTCAATGATATTAATGCTAAATAGTTCACAAAACATTTTCTAACACATATATGAACTTCATATTCAAAATAATGTTCTAAGGTTAGTAATGTCATTTAGTAGCTTTACGACAGGTTCAGAAAGGTTGGATGACTTATTTGGAATCATAATGCTATACACACCAGATACCAAGGTCATCATACCTTAAATCTTGCAAGTTTTGCATGGCACTTGTTTTTCCTTTATTTTGTCCCTCAGCTTTGGGAAAGGAAGGAGAATATCAGTTGAATGCTGTGGCTAAGTACTTCAGAATCTGCAAATTCTCAGTGTAGACTTTGAGTCTAATTTTGATTTGTTTTCTAACTCCAAAGCCTACATCTACGTACACATTATAACAAATGACTATTTATTTATGATAAATTAAGAGTGATAGATTGAGCCCAAGACAATATTTGACTGTATTCCTTGCAGCTGAAATGATACATACTATTTTAATTTAGTATATCCCTGTCTAACCTTTTCTAAATTTGTCTAATTATGATGATTAAGATAACCTTAAAACATAAATCTCTAATGAAACCATTCTTGCAAAGAATAACTCTCACTGCTCTCCAAAGTGAGCAGGGACTGGGGATGTTTCTCTGTGGTATAGCTCTTGCCTAGCATGTTGAAGCCCTGGGTTCCATCCTTAGCAGCACACACATGTACACACATCCATCTCCCAAATAAAAAAGAGCCCATTAAGTCCCTTCAGTGAGACTGTCATGGTATGGTTGTGGTGGATAGGATATTAGCGTAGGTAAAAGAAGTGTTTTTTCTTAAAAAAACGATAAATACATTTACTATTTATACATAAATAGATCCTACTAACTACCCAGCGTGTTATATGGCTATTAAAGTAGGCTTCTACTTAAGAAGCCCTCCTTTGCAATTCAAGATACGATATGTATCCAAAAACAATACAATATTTTAGCTTTTTGAGTGTCTCTAACTCAGACTTCTCATGAATTTAGGTTTGGTTTTCTGTCTACTGCAGCTAAATGAGCAAGATTTTGCTCTATTTATTATTATACGAAGGGCAGGCAGCAGGTTGGAATCTTGGTGTTGAGTGTATACTATTCACTATATATTGTTTTTAATGCTGCATTTGGCTTTTATAACAGCATACTCTGGACTGTGCCAGGCAGAGGAATTATAATAGTTCTTATAGTTTAGAGAGTATGAGCAAGAAATAACTCTCCTATAATAAAATGGTAAGAAGTAGAGGGACCTTGCCAACATATGAGTTATTTTTTTTTCTAGTTCTTAATTTTTAAGTTGACTACATTCATAATCCTTTTGTTTAAAGACATTTAGGATCACCTCGGGAAGAAAAATGATCTAGACATTTGGCATTATGGGAAGGAAACAGAGTAAAACTAAGGGAAAGGACTGTAGGAGAGCAGGAATGCAGCACAGAAAGGAAAAGCCAGAGATCAGCGTGAGAGGGGCAGCAGGCTGGATTTCTGTTCGGAGTGAGAGGTTAAAGGCGGGTGTTAGGAAGAATGAGCAAGGCTGTTTATATAAGGAACACAAGACTGAAGAATTGTAACTATAAAGAAAAGTGGGTATTCCTTTCTTCGTATGTGAATAGTGAAAGTAAATTTAAATCAAAAGGGTGAAAGATGAACAATAGACATAAGGAAAAATTTTATTTCAGAATACAAATAATTGTGTGTCTTGGACCAATTTGTGTTGCTATAACAAAATGGCAGAGATTGGATGATTTCAAAAGAAAAGATGTTTCTTTTGCTTATGATTCTGGGGGCTGAAAGGATGGTAACATGGCCAGGGTCTCTAGTGAGGGCCTCCTAGCTGGATGACAGCATGGCAGATGGTGTCACACAGCAGGAGTATGCTGGTGTGTGTGTGTGGGGGTCACAAGAGACACTCACTCTTTTGTAATGGCCTGCTTTCTCAAATCTACCTTCTGCAAGATCTATGACCTAATTACCGTACATTACCCACCCCCCAACATTGCCTCAGTGTTGCCACACTGGGGACCACATTTCTAGTACATGAACATTTGGGGGATAAATCATATCCAAACCATATGCCATGGATATGCACTATGGCTTATACAGCATAGCTATATGTACATATATATATCAGATATATGTATATGTATGTATCACATATATAAAACTTCTTATTTATACTCTTTCAAAATATGATTCTAGCATTTTGCATATCTAAATTTTGTATTTTTTCATCATAACAGAGCAAAAATTAACCAGTTTATATCCCAAAAGAGGTAAAAAATTCCATCCTTTTACAGTAGTGTTGTTATAAAGTAAATGCTTCTAATCCCATTAACATTTGTATCTTATATTTTATATTCTTTTAATAAAATAAGGATAAAATGCAATAAATTATTCAGATAATACTCCACACACTGTGAGACATGGGAACATAGCAACATATTGGATACTAACCTGTTGTCCACTAGGAAGCTCAAGTATCCACTTGCTGGCTAAACACAAAAGATCCAAGTTCAGCACCTGCAGACAATGTAGGAATCACATCCAACACACAAAGCAAGGGAAGCAAGTGCAAGAAAAGACCTAATGCTGAAACTATTGTTGTTCAGAAATATTTGTAATATGTCTCAATGTACATTAATAAGAAAAACAAGATATTAGGTAGAAGCATGGTATTTTTTAAAGTAAAGGGAAAAGGCAGTAGAAGTTTAGCAATTCTATTAAGGCAAATATTTTAGTAGAGGCTCAGGGAGGCTTTGTGCCTTTTCATCTCTGTCAGGCTGAATACTTTGTACTCAGGAAGGCCTGAGTGCCCCAGGGAAATTATTTCACAGCACTAGGCTTCATTTCCTATACCTGGTGAAGCGGGAAATTATTCCTAATTGGATCAATGTAGAGATCTATAGGAGAAATACATGAAGTACTAGCATAGTGGCTGATACATAATAGTTACTTAAAAATGGTAGTGAGCTTGCATTACATGGCGACCCTCAGGGAAAAATGAGGTCTGATCTTCCTTGATTGCTACCAGTGTGGCCATGGTTGGCAAAAGTCAGGGAAATATCACATTAACCACAGCACCAATCACTCCCTGGCTTTTAGGTCTCCAAAGTCTGGTTCATTTCAAGTATAGCATCTTGCCAAACAGGAATCCTTTTGTAATCTTTTCAGGACACTTTCTGTAAGAGTTCCTGAGCCCGACACCTTTTTTCTCTTCCTACTACTCGCATTCATGATCATATTTTTTTTAGCTATTCCAGTGGCAACATCTTCATTGTTTCTGTCTCTCATCAGAGCCCTTTAAAACTGATTTAGGATCAGTGTTATTTCTTTATATCCTTGTCTCTGAAGCCCCAACATCCTACCTCATTTAAAATGAGTTGTTTCAAAAATAGACCTGAACTTTTTAACCTCTGGACTCTAGCTCGTTCTGTTTTCTTCATCTAGAATCCCTTTCTTGCGTGAAATTCCAATCATCTTTCAAGGTCCAGCTCAAACCCTACATTCTAACTATTGTGTCAGAGTGAAAGTAGTCACTTTCTTCATACTCCTGTCACAAGCTATGTTAGGTGTTATGATATGCTGTGTGATGACTGATTTCTGTTTCCTCTCTAGACTGAAAGTGATTTCCAGGGGAAATATTTTACAGTATTATAATGGAAACCCTTGAAAAATGATCAAAGCACATTAGGGGACCAAGATGTAGCTTCCTTTGAAGGGTGGCAACTAAATCTGGGGTACCACTCATGACTGTGGACTTTTTGTCATTCTAAAGGAATATAAGTTTCCTCAAAACGTGATGTGACAGACATTGCCAGTTGCTTACTCAACAGCCTTTGTTCTTGCTGGCAAAGCTATCACCATAGAAATGGGAAGCCATCTTACTTGTTTTTCTACTTGTGCAGAATCGTATGAGCATGTAGTTCAGTCTTGGCCAAAGGAAATGAGGAAAATCTACTGGGGAGAAGACTTTTGAGGAGAGTTTTCACCATGCTAAGAGGGAGACACTAGACAACAAACCACTTTCTTCTTTCTTATCTTTGAATATGACCATTAAAAGATGTGGTGCTTGGGGTTGTGGTGGCCATTTTGTAATTCTGAGGTAAACTAGGGCATTAATAGAGATTTCACTGCACTGTCCTGGGATGACTGCACCATTTGTTTAACCATTTCTAGAATCACCTACATCTTGTCCAGGCTTCTTGTCATAGAAGAGCACAAACTAGAGAAAAAAACCAAATCAAAACAAATCTCTGTTTCTAAAGTCATTTTTGTTTGGGTAGACCAATTTTTTTTTTACTTGCAACCATATGCATACTAAACAATATATAGAAATATAACTTGATCTTATGAACATGATGAGTTATCGCTAGATTTGGGATTTGCTCTTCAGCCTCACCCTGACTTCTGATTCCCATTCCCCTTTCTTGCCATCTTGTCCTGTCATTCTTTTTTGGACTCATTTCCCTTTCCATCTAACCAGGACGATTCTCACCAGTCTCTCAGTGAATTCAACTTCCTTATCCTCTCTTTGTCGGCCTCATTATTTGTGTGCTGGAGATATATTAATCACTGCTAAGGAAAACGACTAATAGAAGCAATTACAGATTCAAGGTTTTCTTACTGACCTAGGTCCCTCACATCATTTAGATTCCATTTTATTTGTTATTGGTTACTTTTCCCTATTCTCCAAAGCACGTATCCCAGCGATTAGTCATTATTTTCCAAATAATTTCCTAGTCTATTCTCCTACTTTTTTATCATATGATCCCGTTTCCTTATGCCAAAGAAAAAGAAAGCCAAGGGGTGGGACACCATTTAACTTTCCCTCTTGCTCTTTAATTTCTTTTCATTTTGTTTCAGTGGGAGAAGGGATCGATTTCTGTCATGAATCTCCCTTCCAAGTTCCTTCTTGTCTCTTTTGCAATCATGCTACATTGCATTTCTTCAGTTGTTCTCTCTCTCTCTTTCTCTCTGTTAACCATACACGTTATAATTTTCTATTCTCTCCATGTACAACACTTAATTCAAAATGAACCACAGACCTAAATGTAAAATGTAATTTTATAAACCTTATATAACAAAACACAAGACCTTGAATTAGGCAAAAATTTCTGAGATGGGGCTGGGGATTTAGTTCAGCGGCATAAGTGTCTGTTTGGCAAATTCGAGGTCGTGAGTTCAATCCCCAGCACCAATAAATAAATAAATAAATAAATAAATAAATAAATATTCTGAGATAGAATGCAAAAGGCTGAACCATAAATGAAATGGATAAATCAGACTTTATTTACATAATTTCTTTCTTTAATTTTTATTTTTATCAGTATGTTTGCAGTGCATAATGATTATATTCATCATGGGGAGCTGGTACACATACAAGACATTTTATTTCAAACACATACATACATTTTTCATCTTTTCACATCCCTTTCCTTTTCCCTCTCCCACTCCTTCTAATATTTGCAATTTCTGTCCTACAAAAGATACTTTTGAAAATGAAAAAACAAGCCACAGACCTGGAAAAAACATTTCAAGAACACATACCTGGTAAGGCAATACGTACTCCAGAATACGTAAAGCATTTCCAATTCAATAATAAGAAAACAAACAACCCACTTCTTCAAATGAGCTAAAGATTTGAACAGACACTTCACCAAAGAAGAGATGCAAATGGCAAATAAACACATGAAAAAGATGGTCAACATAATTAGCAGAATGCAAGGTGTGGGGAGAAATGTAAGTTAAAACCACAGGGATGTATCACTGTACAGATGCTCTTTGACTTATAATAGGGTTATGCCTCTGTAAAATGTCATAAGTAAAAGTGCACTCAATATCCCTAACCTACTGGACATCACAGGTCAGCCGTGCTTATCTTAAACTTTCTCAGAACACTTTCGTAAGCCTATTGTTAGGCAAGGTTGTCTAATGCAAAGTCTGTTTTATAAAACAGTATAAAACATCTCAAACAGTTTATTGAATATTTATATCCAAATAAAACACCGGCAGTATGGTACAGTGGAGAACTTTGGCTGTTTAACTCATGATTGTAGTTGATTGGGAACTGTGGCTCCTTACCAGCGCTTAGCTGCACAAGAGAGGATCAGACTATACTTGCTAACCTGAAAGATCAAAATCCAAATTCAAAGTACACTTTATACTGAATGTCTGTCACTTTCCCACTATCAGAAGGTTGAAAAATCGTTAAGTGGAACCATCCTAAGCCAGGTATTGTCTATAAATAGAATGGCTACATTTAAGAAAAACTGACAATATTAAGTTCTGGGGAAGATGCAAAACAAAAGGAATCTCAAACCTGATTGTTACTGAAAATGATATAAACACTTGAGGAAAGTTTGATATTTTTCTTACGAAGTTAAACTTTTTATCTAACATTCCTACTTCCAAAGAGTTATTAAGAGAAATGAAAATGTATGTTGGTACAAAGACCCACACACAGATTTTCATATATTTATTTATAATGTTCCAAACTGGAAGGAACCCAAATATCTATCAACTAAGAAACAAATTTTGGTGTGTATGTAATGGAATACTACTCACCAATAAAAAGGAAGAAATTATTATATGCAACAATCAACTTGGATGAATCACAAAATAATTATGCTATTTGAAATAAATCCAACAGAAAAGATTCTGGCTTGGTCATCAAACAGATTCTTGTTTGCATATCATTTACTTGATACGAAAAGGTCAAAGCCATGGTAGCAGAAATTAGATTAATGGTTGCCAGGGATGAGAGGTTGGGAAAGGGAACCTGAAAAAACTTTTTAAGCTTATGAAAATATAATTTGTCATGACTGTATCTGTTCATGAAAACTCATAAAGTTGTATGCCTAAGCAATATACTTGAAAAAGCAATATCTTTTACCTTAAAAATCTACCCCTCAATCATGCATTCTACGCTATTCACATATTTACTTGAGTGTGAGGTCTGGGGGGGGGGCTTTTCTGTCTAGTTTATATTCAGCTAATATTTATTCATTGTTTGCTATGTGCCAGCATGTACCAACTACTGGAAATTCAAGATGAACAAGACAGTTTCTCTCTGCTCTTAATACATAATCTGAGAATTATAGCTTAATCTCATTCTTTTCCTTTTCTAATAATCTTTGTGGAGGAGGCATCTCAATTTAGTGCTTGTATTTTATCTTCTGTTTAGTTCTTAACTTGCTGAAGTCCAGCTTTCCCCTTCCTTTTAATGAAATTCCTCTAGGTAGGCTGCCAAAAACCTCTTAAGGGCCAAATTCAGTGCACACTGTTCAGCCCTCATTTAATTTAACTACCTTATGATATTTGAACTGTTCATTCCATTCTCTTTAAACTTCTTCCTTTTCTTGATTTTGAAGGCAACATTCTGTCTTGATATTTGATTTCTCACAGATCTCTATACTGGTTTCTTTTCTTTCTTTCTTTTCTTTTTTTTTTTCATTACCCGGTAATTTTCAGTGTGTTTTAGAGCCCTATTCTTTACCCTTTTTCCTAGGAGGGAAAGAGGAGTACTTACCCACTTCATCTACTGAACTCTGCTTTGAAGGAGATTTCTTGGAAGTCCCCAGAACACTTTTACTAGAATTTAGTCACAACACCACAAGTAGACTGCGATACCGAGTCCCTTATTTGAAGTAGTGAAATAGTTCGAATGTGTCTCCCAAAGTTCATGTGTTGGAAATTTAATCCCCAAGGCAACCAAATGGAGGGGTGGGAACTTTGAGAGGTAATTAAGGGTCATGCGGGCTCTGTCTTCCTCCGTGGATTAATGTCGTTTTGCTGTGGTGGGTTAGTTGTTGTGGGAGTGGATTCCTGATCTCCATTATGCTTTTTTGCCCTTCTGCTTATGTCATGGGCTGATACCACAAGAAGTCTCTCTCCACATGTGACTCTTGGATTCCCAGGCTTCAGAGATGTGAGAAATAAGTTTCTTCTCTTTATAAGTTACCCCAACTCAGGAATTCTGCTATAGCAGCACCAAGGGGGCTAAAAAAACAAGTAGAAAAGTGTCGAGTTAAAAACAGAAATTCTGGTGGTAGATTTAGGAAATCACAATTCTATAAACATCATCATAAATATTGCTCAGGGTAAGAATCATTAAAAAATACTAAATCTAGAGAAGAAAGTCTGTTGAAGAGCAGAAGATTTATATGGTCTATAAGTATTTTCTTCCAGATTGCTTATTGGTAACAAGGAGGAAAAATAGCCTCTATACAGTAAAGAAATGAGACAGAATCCTGATTGGATAATCAAGATTAACATAACCAGTGAGGAGCAAGTGAGCACCATGTGGCTTCCAGATGTGACCCTAAGAAGGGTGCAGTCTTGTTTATGTGGTATTCCAACTGGCAGTGCACAGTCTCAATCTATTTATGAGCAGAAATCAAGACAAACCAAAATTAAGAAACAGTCTGTAAAATAAATGACCTGTATTTCTCAAAAAATGTCAATGTCATGAAAGATAATGAAAAGCTGATGAATTATTCCAGATTAAAGGAGACTAAAGAAACATAATCAAATGCAGTATGTGATCCTGGACTGGATCCTGGATTAGAGGAAAACGAAATGCTATGAAGGACATTATTGAGATATTTGATTAAATTGGTAAAGACGTTTTAGAGAGAGAATGAACAGGACCTGATCATTAAGTGTAGAAGCCGTTTTCTTTCCTCTATTCCCAATGCCACTGTCTTAGCTTAGGTTCTCAATACTTCTCCCTTCAGCTTGTTTCTAGAACTTTCCAAGTGTTAGTGCCAAGTTCTTCGGCTTCTCTTTTAATCTGTCCTCCATATCATCATCAGAGTGATTTTTGAAGCACAGATCTGATCATGCTGTACTCCTAATTAGAAAACATCTGTAGCTTGCTATTGTCTGCTCTTCGTCTGGTATCTGGGCCCTCTTCCAGATATATCCAGAGTTCCTTGTTGGCCATTTCCTTCCCAGTGATTGACTGGTTTCTCCATCCTGCATGGTCATGACATCATGCCCACTGCGAAACAAAGAAAAGGATGAATGGAATAAACCGCCAAGAAAGGTAGTTGTTTTAATGCTATTTACTTAGTTTAAAAAATAAGCAGGATGATCTTATGAAATAATTCCATTGGACTTTTTAAAAAAAATTAATCTTTTAGGGAAATAAATAACTGTCTGTTGTTTGTGCCAGCTAAAAGGAACGAGCAAATGAAGATGGGTTTGTTGGCTGACTTCCATTTAAAATTTCCTGTGAAGCCAGCGAAGGATCTCATTATCTGAGTCAGAATTATTTTATCATAGTCCTTTTTCCCTGTCACAGCTGGTGCTGAGAGCCATATGTCATAAGACTCCCTCTACCCTCAAAGTTTCAAACACTTGCTGAATGGAAAATAAATCACTGTTGTTGAATCAAGTGACCCAGGGGGTTCCTAAGAGACTTTTCCTTTATATTTTAGTAATGTGATGAAAACTCATGGTTTTTCTTACCCATGTGGATTTTCTCCCATTCCCCATCTGCTTACTCCCTATAATTTTGCCAGAATGTGTTTCCGTCATTCTGTTGAATAAACAAAGTATACTGCCTTGCTTGCTTTCAGGAATAAGAAATCCTAACAGGAGCTGCATATTAGTGATGGACTGATACAATTCATTCACTGTAGACTTATTAAGTACGATAAGCAGCAAACAAATGCTTATATAGAACTCAAGAAAGAGCATCCAGTTATCATATATTAATATCTATCCCATGAGGCTGTATCTATGCTGACATATTTTAATGCATCAAGTTTAACCATTGTCAAGCATTCCTTCCAAAGTCAGGGCAATATGAACACAATGAACAGTGAAAGAAGACGGCATTATTTGGAAGTATAATTGTGAATCACCAGAGTGAAGATTATTTGTTATGCACCATGTATTCTGTAAAGTCAAGTGGAATTCTAATTTGTGATTAAATAGTCATCCTCATTTCCATACAGGAAAGGAATTTAGCTACTTATGATTTTGTTTTTCAGAAGCATGTTGTTAAGTCAATTTGTATATTCTTGTAATCTGTATGTCTCTATTTCTGCTGTGTTCTGTGAATTACAAAAGTCATTATTTTATATTCTTGGAATAAGTGAAGTAATAAATTATTCCTGACAGCAGCAATTTCTAAGTTCCTGATCAATTTAATACAAGTTATTATCCTTAGACTCAAAATCACCCAAGATTTACAATTAGATTCTAGGAAATTGTGAAGAAAAATCTGAGTTTTACCTTCCCAGAGAATACTACTGGTTCACTAATGTCTGTGTTTTCAGAGAATTACCAAAATTCTTATGTTAGACAGGTTCAAATACAACAAATTAGTAATTACTCTTTTAATAGGACAGATAATCTCTCTTCTACCACCTCATAGACTCAAGAGAATCCACTATTATTGGAAGCAACAAGCCAGGCATGGTGGCAAAACTTGTGATCACAGCACTTATAAGCCTGAAATAAGAGGATCACTAATAGTTTGAGGCCAGCCTGGGCTACTTAGCATGATCCTGTCTCAAACAAACAAACAAACCCCAGAAAATAGTTTCTTAAATGCCAGACAAGATCAATGAAACAGAAATCTCAGGAAACCATCTAATGTTACTTTCTTACAACAAGGAAATACATATTCTCTTCACAAATCAGGAGGAACAATTGTCAGTCCTGACCACTTTAGTCATTGTCAGCTGTCAGCAGTCAGTTGCTCAGCAGCCCGCATCAAGGCGAGTATCCTAGGGCCTGCATTACTCCATATCATTTGCCTTATTTAAAATACCTGGCTGGGTGCATCTTCTACTGAGTTATTTTGCTGTTTCTCAGAGACAAGCACCAACAACTGCAATTGACTGAGCCCTGGAGGAAGGCGGCATCCTTGGTTTAAGGTTGGCATCCTTTCCCACTGACCAGAGCATAGATAATCCTATGAGCTTGCTGGCATTATTATCATTTGGATTTTAAAATTAGGAAATTGAGACACGAAGTAGCACACCCGAGTTCACACAGCTAATGAGTGTTGGAATCAATATTTGAACTCTTTCCAGGCTCTGTGCTCTTAACCTTGATGGTACTGATAAGTAGCTGAGTGTGAGTGTCTGTGGAAGAGTCATATCCAGTTTATTTTGGGGGATTAGAAGAGTGGAGGAAGGACAAAGAAAAGGGCAACTATGTCTGCCCTGCTGCAGGAGATAAACTGTAACAGAAAATCATGCATTGAAAGAGCATTTGAGGGGGTAGGACCTCAAAAACAAACTCATGTGATGATGGCTAATTTTACATTCAACTGAACTTGGCCAAGAGATGCCTAGGTAGCTGGTGAGTGTTATTTCTGAGTTTGTCTGTGAGGGTGTTCCCGGAAAGAATTCGTATCTGTCAGGACACCTGCATAAAGATTGCCCTCCCCAGCGTGTGCACATCATCTAATCCTTGATGGTCTGAACAGAACAAAGCAGCAGAAGAAGGGTGACCTGTCTCTTTTCTTGAGGTGGGATCCATCTTCTCCCCGCAGATATTGGAGCTTTGGTTCTTGGGATTTATTCTAGCAGAACTCACCAAAACACCTCCAGTTCTCAGGCCTACAGGTTTTCTTCTTCTTGTTTTTTTTTAAACCCAGACTGGCCTTGAACTTGCAGCCATTCTCTTGCTTCAGCTTCCCAAGTGAGGGATTACAGTTGTGAGCTACCATACCTGGTTTAGGCCTACAGATTGAGATGGTGGTTCTTCAGCTTCCTGACTGCAGGTCATCACGTGGATTGTCAATTTCCATTCTCTCAGCCTCTCTCTCTCCTGCCTTCTGTCTCCCCGCTCCTCATGCTCCATTGGTTCTGGCTCTTTGGAGAATCCTAAGTAATACAGACGGCTTAATTTCACAGATGAAGAAAGCACAATACTAGAGAAGGTTGTGTGAGTTGTGTAGACTCATATGGCCCCTTTGATCCTTCATCTAATCAAATACTGTTTCTGTGGCCAAGAAAATAAACATGACAGTTCACATTGCCTTGAGTTGTATTTTAGGTAGAACACATACAGGAAAAACTCAAAGTATGAAACAGCAAATATACTGTAAAACGGGTATGAATAAAATATATGAGAATTTGGAGACTTTCCCCGGGTGAGTCCTTGAAGGGTCCCCAGAGGAGCTGGAATTGAACAGATTCTTTAAAGATGAGTGAGAATTTGTCAGGTGGGGAATGGGAGAAGCATCACTGAGGCGGCTCAGCTGGTTGGTGGCTGAGTGAAAACTGTAACCCTGTATTCTGACTCAGTGTAGCGCGCACTGTTCCATACCTGCTAAGGAAAGAAGGGTTGTGTCTTGGGCAAGCATTCTGGTCAGAAACATTTCAGATCGCTGGTGAACATATCAGGAAAATACACACACTTGATGGCAACCGAAAATTTCAAATCCTTTTTCTTCTGCCAATGAGAGGATTTCACATCTCTCACTGCTGGCTTAATTATAACTTACAGTTATACTTAAATTATATATAGAAAATATAATGGATCTGGATTGGTAAGACCACAGAGACCATTTGTATTGTTCAAATGCCTCAAATTACTCAATAGATCTTACATTCTATTGCATAAAAGATTCATGAGGATGTTTTATTGCTACTGTTTCAAGCCTCATATATAACTGGTGAGAGTTGCCACTGTTTTTCTAATTCCATTTTCTGCTTAGCAAAACACTTAACACTTCCTTCTGAAAATCATCATATATGTTGTTTTTTACTAGGATCCCACTTCTCTTGAGAGAGTAAGATTACCTAGAGGTTCCATATTAAGTTATTTTGGTCTTGAATATTTACAAACATTTGTACAGCAGTTACAATTTAGATCAAGATTGTCTCTCTACAGCCTTGGTGTTCCGAGGTAGCACTTCTGGGAGGGTGGTTGTATGTGGGCGTGGTGACTGGGGCCGATTTGTGAGCTGGCAAATTCAGCAGCTGAGTCAGGAGGTAAGGTCTGGTGGGAAGAGGTAGTGCACTGCGGGGTGGCCTGGAAGGGCCCATTCTCCATTCCCATAAGGGCTCCTTCTTCTCTATTCATTTCCTGGGCACTATCACGGGAGCAGCTTCCCTCAGCCCCCGTGGTTCCCTCTCGAGGTGTCTGTCTTGGAGCTAGTCAACCAGGCTGTAACCAGGAGCCGGGAAAAACCTCTCCTCCAGTAAGTCGTGGGTGTCAGGTATTGTGTCTCAGCAATGAGAGAAAGTGACTAAGACAAAAGCATTCTCAGACTTTGTAATTTTTAAGTTAAATGACTTTTCTTCCCCAGAAACTTTTTGTTCTAGACTAAAATAGTAACCTGTGCTGATTAACTGTGCTCTAAGTATAGAAGTTAAGGTTGTACTCTGCACTAGGGCTCCTGGCCAAGCCGGTGAGTTGAGGGTGGAGTCCAGCCTGAGCTTTATCAGGCCCAGAAAAGGGGCCTTTTTTCTAAGGGCACATAAGTATCTGCTGGGTTGGCTGCAGTTCTTTTAGGTGACCGAAATTGATTTGATGTGCTTTTGGGAACTAACAAAAATTTAAGTAACAAACTCCAGCTCGACTTCAGGCTTTCAGGAAAAAGATAGCTCCTTGGTGGTGAGTCCTAGTTACACTGTTAGATTAGCTTTGACTCCATGGTAAAACCAAGTTTTTAACCCAGATAGTCTTTGTGTTGCATAGGATTTACTCTGGAGAATTTAATGGTCCAGAAAGTCTTTCCAAAGAATGTTATAGTGCATAGCAGATAATTGCATAGCTCTTAGTAGCTCAGACACTGCTCCAAAGGTTTATCCATGTAAGTCATTTGATCTTCTAGACAGTACTGTGAAATAGATGCTATATTATCTCTCTGTCTTCTAGTCGAAGACACTGAGGCACACATACTTTTAGTAACCTGTCCATGGTCAAACAGCAGGTAAAATGAACTGAGTTTGGCTTTAGAGTCCATGAGGTTCTTACCAGAAGCTGAGTAGTTGTTAGTCCCATGCTCCTGAATTTCCAGGACTGCAAGCTCAAAGGAAGCCCTTTCATTTACAAATTACCCAGTCTCAGGTATTCTATTATAGCAACAGAAAACAGACTAACACACCCTTTAACGCAAACAATTCTTTGGATTTCTTAAATAAATGGTTTCTAAAGAGTATTTGCGTCTCCATGAGTACAAACAAAAGTTATTCTGTGCTTACAGGGCTATCTCTTATGTAGAAAAATTGAGAACAATGAAACCATAATGATGCAGCTGTCTACTGCAGACAATGTAGTTTATGCCTGTTTAGTTACATTTTTTTCTCACAAAAAATATTTGTTAAGCATATACTCTGGGCACAGGCAATTTGATGGTAAGTCAAACTGTTCAAATCTCTGCTCTGATGAACCTTTCATTCTTTAACAAAGCAGTTTATCTTGTTGAAGTCACTCCTTAACCATCCCCATGTTAGAAATGCACCTATATTCCAAATTCGAGTCATTAAGTGGCCCCAAAGTTGGCTTTATGAGCTTATAAACTGCACAGTTTCATAGGGTTCCAAGCTCAGAAGGGATGTATGTCTTAATGCTCTGCCGCCATCGTTTTGGAATGGTCCTAAATTTTTATTTTGTATTGGTTCTTATAAATAAAATAGTGATTCTAATAGGCCTTATAAATCTTAATTAAAAGACTGAAATTATCTAAAGACTTGAAATGAGCATTTTCTGCCCCTATTTTAGAGCTCTCAGGAGCAAGACTCCGCCCTCAAAAGATCAAAATCCAAATTGCTAGATAATGACTTCAGGTTTTCTTGCTTCTTCTCCCCCATCTCAGCTCAGGAATCACTGTTTTTGTTGTGTATTGATGGGTTCTTATGACTCTTAGCAGCAAAGGTTATTGAAGACATGAACTTGAATTGATCACTGACTAAAAATAAAATAAGGTTAAACTCAAGAAATGGCATCTCACCCCAAACCACCGACTCCCTCTCTTTTTGCCTGCTTTGGCTACCCACTTGCAAACCTCCTCCCATTTCTCCCTCCCATTTCTTAGATAATGGCCAGTGTGGTGAGTTGTTTGTCCCTTGGAGAGCACACGGGGCAGAGAGGATGTGCAGGACACGCTACAGAAATACCCATGACCTTGCTTTTGGCTAGGAGATAGGTAGTTGGACACTGGACCATAGATTCTTCCATGATCTTTGTATCCTCCTCGGTGTCTATAAACCATCTACTCTCTTTCATTTCTTGAAATTGTTTTGTAGGAAGTAAAAATACAACCAAGTAATTTTTATCAAAATGCAAATGACTGATAGATAATGTGTACCTCTTCTTATGATAGTTCAGATTTTAGCACAAACCCATTTAATTAGGCTTCGTGGTGAAGAGTCTATAGGAGAATTTCAGATCAAGGGCTGGAGGCTGTGTGGGGAGGGATGAGAAGGAAGAAAGAAAAAAAAAGAAAAAGAGGAGAAATCTTTCCATTGTTCCTGATTCTTACTCAGGAATGGTCCTGAAAGACCACTTCTGCTAGAATGAAAAGGAAATTGCTTTGTGCAGTTGATCAAAGAGTTTGTAGGACAGGTAGAAAAGAAGCTGATAACAAGGTCATAGACCCCAAATCCTCCTCAAAATAAAATCTTTCAAATGGCGACCGGAACAAGAATATCTTCGTGAATTAGTATGGAAGGAGACTCATGCTGTCAGTGCTCCAGTTCACACTCCTGTGGTTGTCTGTTCTGACTCGGGTGGCTCTGGATGTCAGGCAAGTTTTCCTAGAGACCTTTCTTTTGCTTGATTCTTCCTCTGCCTTTCCTGTGAGCCTCCTTTGTTGATGACTGATGGATTATTTCTCAATATCATTGTAGGTCTGTTGGAGCTATGCTTGCAATTTTAAATAAATAGTCTAGGAATTTACATGACAGAAACTCAGACGTCTTTAGTTAATTCACAGAGTCAGCTTGCTGGAGAGAACTCGAAAGAAATGTATTGGAGAACAGTAACATCTTTCTTTTGCCAGGATTTTTGTTGTGTGAACACAGGCTAAATGCAACCCTAATGGCTAAGATGGAGGAGGAACCAGGTCTTGAGGTTGAGTGCGTTCCCTGAGCTTAGAAGGTCCTCTTGGGGCACTGAGGAAGAAGAGAAGGGAACAGTAGATGGTAGAGTCACGGAGTCGGCTTTGTGAGGGACAGAGCAGTCATCTGCCTTCAAGACAGAGATGCAGGGCGTGCAGAGCCAAATAACATGATTGTGAGGAGAAGCTCCCCCCAGTTCAGGCAGCACTTGAGGACTGGACTGGACTTCCCACGCTGAATGGTGTGACATCCTGAGGTCAGGAAGAGGGGCATTGAGACAGATTACATCATTGGGCAAATACATTACATCAAATTGGTCAAATTTTACTAGCAAAAGGACAGTGTACAATTTACCTTTTAAGGCAAATGTTAAAATATAGGTAACCTCATGAAGATACTCAAAATGACCATATTGAAACATTCTGTACTTTTTTTGGGGGTGAGGGCATCCTAGACTATAGGGATCTATAGCATATTCCTTCTCTTTATAGTGTATGTCAGAGGTTTGGTGGTGATAACCAGAAGGTATCACTAAGAAAATGACAAAGTTGTGCATGGCAGAGAAAGAAGAAATGCTTCACTAAAGTTGATGTGTTCACCAGGCAAGGGTGCTGGGAAAAGGGGGGTAGGACAGGTAACAGAACATCAGCTGTCAAAGAAGGTACCAAGTCCCCAGACACTGGGAAGTGAGGCAAACCCTGTGTTTTAGACCTAGACATCTATAGCCAAGCATGGTGGCACATGCCTGGAATTCCTGCACTTGGGAGGCTGAGGCAGGAGGATCATTGCAGGTTCAAGACCAGCCTGGGCTACAAAGTGAGCTCAAGACCAGCCAGAACTGCATAGCAAGACATTATCTCTAAAAGGGGGAGGGGAAAGACCTAGATATCTAGAGCCTCACTGTGAAGCAAAAGCCAGCTTGATTTGGACACAAGTTTACAAAGCTATAAATTCGGTGCCACTAACACTTTTCTGGAAACAGAATCACCCCCAGTTTGCTGATCTGAGAGATACATATTCTATAATTTCCTACTTCATTTTTAAATACCTAATGAGAAAAATAAACTGCAACTCTCATCCTAAGAGAATATGAAAAGATGAGGCAAAATTTCACTTAGATGAATTTTCCATAAAGTAAAAAATTACTGTGTGATTAAACCACAAATCAAATTCAATTCTCCCTGCCACCTATTGTCCTTGAGAAAAACCCACTAGATACATAGGATACATGCAGAAATAGTTTTACTGCTCTCTGTGAAGTAGCTAGGACTTGGATATGCTACAAAAAGGAATACCAGCTTTGGGCACCTAATATGGGGAGTAAGGGGAGAGAAAGCAGAAAGCAGAACCATTTTGGAGAAGAGACTATAAATGGTGTTTTAGATGTGGCATGGCTAAGCTGATGTAGGCTTCAGAGCAGGAGCATCCAGCAGGCCTGGGGAGAGATTGGGACCAAAGCAACAAATGAGGGTCATTTGCTTAGAAACTGTTCATGTCCATAAGGGGACAGTGAGAAGTGACAGAGGAGAATGGCAGGCAGTTCAGAATACTGCACACTGCACAAGTAGAAGGTGGAGGGAGGAAACATAGACAGAGGAAGAGGCTGAGGAGAGGGAGGAAAACCACACTATTCCTATGTTCAGAAGCGGGGAAAGAAAAATGATCAATAGTATCACATGACTGGAAAGAATAAAGAAGTCCTTGAGCTTGGCAAATTGAGTTCATAGATGACCTTTCAGGGCTCAGCTTCATTAGATTTCTGAGAATGGAAGCTGGGTTGCAGGGGTTGACACACGACTGACTACAGAGACAGTCAGTGCTGATTTTCTTTGTGAAGTCTGATTGAAAATTTGGATATCAAAGGCAAAGATAAATGTCTGAGTCATTGACATGGAATTAGGTTTAGGAAGGATCTGTGGGCTTTTTGAAAGGCAGTAAATGAACCAAAGAAAGGTGGAAGATGTTTCTTGATATTTCCTATGAGCTTTTGTAGTTTTCAAAAAGAACTTTCTAATACTGTCTTTTATTTCATCCTCACAAGAAGCTTTTGAAATCAGGTACTAGCATTTCCCGAAACCTCCAAGTTGTGGCTTGCCCAGAGTGTCAAAGCAATGGGACTCTAATCCTATCTCTTTACCCAAAATAGTCTGAGATTTCAATTCAAGTCACAGTTGATGAGCAGTCCTGTAGACAAGGGTTAGAGGGGCTGAAAGTTTTGCTTTTGGCCAAAGTAGAATGGGCTACATGATCATTTCTTGGGGATAAATATTTTGTGTCTGTTTTGATGAGGAGGAAAGAGGATGGATCAAAAGTCAGCTGGATCAATGTGGAGCAGAAATATGAGGCAAAGTACACTCACTTTCTCTTACCATGGAATATAAAACAACTGCTCTTGGCATCCTGAACCTCAGTAGGTTAACAAGAACTTACAAAGAGCCAACGGTGTGCCTGAGATCAGAGTGCTTAGGGTACAAAGGTGGGGCAAGCACACACCTAGTAATGAGGCTGAGAATTAGCAAATAAATGTATATAATCATTGTCATGATTGGTAAATTTCTCTGAGGAAGTAAATAATCATTTAGAGGTTGTTTGGCAGTATTTGATGCATAGTTGGAGAAGCTCCAGGCCTCTGTGTCACTGAGGATGGCTGTGGTGCTTTTCAGGACAGCCCTGGTCCTTATTATGAGCATGACTTCTCGGCTTCAGCGTAGAACCCTCAACCTACCAGCACAGCTCCTTCACCCTGCTGGCATAGACTTTCTAGCTTCCACCACTGATCTTTGGGCCTTCCCAGCACGGATCTTTAAAATGGACTGGTGTGAGTCCTTTTTATGGGCTCTAGATCTCCAGCTGGACTCGTGGGAGGCATTGTTATGGGCTCTGGGTTTTCATCGGGACTCATGCAAGATATTGCTGTGGGATTCAGGCCCTTGGCTGAATATTCTGTGTCTTTGGTGTAGTGAACAGATTTCCTGTACTTTCTTCTGTTAACTCTAGGTGACCATCATAAAATAACATTATAAATTCTATGTCCTGATTCTAATTGTTCTCACAAACCCTGACTACAACAGTTTTGTTTGCAGTTTGAATTCTAATTCAGTCACACTTTAAGCCAATTAACTGGGCTCCTCTGATTCAGGCTTTACTCTGCTTCTGTGCCCCAGTGTCCTACAAAGACCATTTCACAGGGTGAGGGGTGAGAGAAAGAGAGAGAGAGAGAGAGAGAGAGAGAGAGAGAGAGAGAGAGAGAAGAGAATATGTCCTTGTATGCAGGAAATTTTTACAGTAAGCATCACCATCATTTTGTGAAAGAAAAATGATACTTGTGTAGTTAATAAGGTGCATTGGGTTTTTGGTTGTTAGTCAAGCAGGGCCTTGTAATTTAAAATAAAACTGCCCCGAAATGTCACTTTCATTATAAAGCATAGACAGTCACCACCTATCCTTTTGTGTCCTGCTTAACAGATACTTGTTGCCTTTTATTTTATGACAACAAATAAATTCATATAAAATCTTCCCTGACCTCTCACATACATTTCAATTTTCTATGGATTAGCTTCATAGAATAATGAAAGAAGGTGAAAAATTTTAATGACATAGAAATTCTAATGGCAATTATGCATGAAAGTAGATATAAAAGATGCCGAAACACTTTATGCTACACAATGAAATGTGTATGAGATGTATAATATCTATCTTTTTTGATTATATTTTTTATTGATAAAAATTTAAAAGGGCACATAATAGAGCAACCAGTAGATTGAAGATGGGTAGGGAGAGGTTTTAATTTATGACAACTTGTTTTGTTTTATAATCTCTTACATTTTGGCAAACTAAGTTTTGACTGTAGGCTGATTCTTCTTGATTGTATTATCAGTTCTGCAAAATATACAGCTGTTAAGTTGGTTTTACATTGTAGTTCTTTTTTAAAAATACCTAGTAGCATTTAAATTGTGTTCTAAAAAATGAACTTCATATACTCAAGGGAGCAGTGTAGTCTAATGTAGTGCTTAAGAGTGTGGTAAGTGGCTCGATGATACGGTCTCCGGGCCTATATGGCCAGAGTTCAGGTCCTGATTCTGTTGTTTACTATTCTGTGATCTTCAGCAAGCCATAGTCTCTTTATCAATGGGGCTAAGAGTACTTACCTTACAGAGTTATTGTGAGAATCATGAGTTTGTGTACATACATGAAATAAAACTTAGAAGACTATGGTCCTTAGTAAGCACTCAGTAAATATAAACTATAGTATTTAATGTCCTTGTTTCAGATCCACCCTATGTAATTCTACGAACTCTTTCAAAATGACATTTTTATTGAGATGTTATAACTTGCATACCATAAATTTATCTTTCAAAGTATCTAATTCAAGGGCTTTTAGTGTATCCAATGGGCTCTCCAATCATTACTGGTATCCAATTTTCAATTTCATCATCCTTGAACCAGCTGGTCTGCCTCTGCCTGCAGGGAGTGCCAACGAAAGGCTTCTTCCTGCAGGTGGCCAGCAGGAGCAGGGACACACAACCAGGTAAGCCTTGTGCACCTGTAGGCCACCATTGGAGGCCCTTGGTTCCTTTAGGCAGCCATCACCCAATAGCAGAATCAGACAAATACACCTCTGTGTGTCTGCCACATTGTGGGAGTACCAGTGTAGACACAGGCTGAGAGAAGTAGTCCCACCTCCATGTACCCCTGATCATCAGGGAAGCCCCAGTGTAGCTGCACAGGTCTGGAGAAGCCCACTCCATGTCCTGCTACCTCCCTGCAAATCTGGGGTTAGAGGAACCCAAGTGCCCATTCTACCCCCCTACATTGTAGAGGGGCAGCCAACATGGGAAGTGAAGCGCCTGGGGCCCCACAACCAGCTTGTTGAGAGGAACCCAGGAGAATGTCTAGATGAAGGAGCAATAGGCAATTTTTGCTCACACAGAAAAGTCTGGGAGATATAGTCATGGAAGACAATGGAAATCACACACCTGAAATCTCTGAGAGGATAGCAACTGAAGCAAGGAAACAATGTCATGAGATTGTAAAAGCAGTCAAATCAGAAATAATGTCTCAGGTAAAAGAAAAAAATCACAAACATACTGAGAGAATTGTTCAGCAGGTCTAAAGAAGACATAGACAAAAAAGAGGAGCATAGGAAAATGAAGGAAACCTTGAATGAATGTAGAAAGGAATTACATGCATGAAACAGATTCAAAGAGAGACCCAGGAAATTAAAAATTCAATCAAAAGCTGGCAAAACTTCTTGAAAGAGACTGAAGATAGACTTTTAGATCTTGAAGACAGGATTGCAGCTAGTGATCATGAAAAGAAAGATCTCTTAAAAATCACACAGAATCAGGAAATAACTCAATGGTTGCAAGACGATGCAAAGAAGCATAATTTAGATATATCATAAAGAGTGATAGATGTTGCTGAAGAATCAGGGGTGCACACAAATGAAATTAAAAGGCTATTTACAGAAGTAATAGAAGAAAACTTCCCAAACATGGGAAATGGATCTGGCATGTAGATAACTAAGGCATATAGGACTCCAACAAGCCATAACCAAAGTAAATTTACACCCAGCCATATAATAATCAAGATCCCAGAAATTCAGCACAAGAATAGAATGTTAAAAGCTGTGAGAGAAAAGAACCATCACCTATAAAGGAAAATCAGTCAGAGTCACAGCACACTTATCAACACAAACCATCAAGTCAAGAAGAGTTTGGAGTGAAGTGTTTCAAACCCTGAAAGAAAACAACTTCCAACCCAGAGTGATATACCCTGCAAAACTATCTTTCAAAATCAATGGAAAAATAAGATACTTCCATGATAAAGAACTGAAGGAATTCATGACTACCAAACCAACCATACAGAGAGTGCTAAAGGATATTCTAGAGAGAGATAAAAATGACCATGATTCCAGGAACAGTAGCAGAGGAGGGTCACCAAACAGGACAGGCAATTGAATGAAGGGGAAAAGTGGAGGGCCAACAACAAGAGGACAACAGGGCAGAGACAATCCAGTGTATGCTGGTTGCAAACATTTATGGAGATGGCCTAGTTCAGCAACAAAAAGAAACACGGAGAGTGGACAAGAAATAGTATCCATCAATATACTATATACAAGAAACACAATTTAATTGGAAAGGAAATTCACAGACTGAAAATCAGAGAGAAAAAAATTGTTTTAAGTGACGGGAGACCAGAAAAAAAAAAAAACCAAAACGAGCAACTTGCCCATCAACCACAGAATGTATAAGAAAGATATGGTATTTTCATGCAGTGGAAAGCTACCCAGCTATAAAGTAGAATAATCTCAAGACTCCTGTAGTAAATGGACCCAACAGGAGGTTATGCTCATGAGTGAAAGAGTTTGAACTCATACATGTGAACCCTAGCATAAGAAACAGAAAGAGTTAATGGGATCCAAAAGCAAAATAGTAAATATAAAAGTGATAGAGGAAAAAACACCTGGGAGGGAAAGATGGTAACTATTGTCAATTTCTTATTGTCTTATCTTGAACTCTTGCATTGTTTACACAATTTTGTTAGGTTTGACTTTGTTTTATCTTGTTTTGTTAGATTTTACTCTGATGATAGGGGCAGCTATTTTGAATATAATGGGATATATTATGGCAATCTTGGTTTTCTATTATATTGATTTGAAGTCTTATAATGCTTTAATTCATTTCTTTAATTGGTTTTATTCTGTTTTGTTTGATTTTATTATATGTGATGGTATGAACAGCTATTCTGAAGAAAATGAGACATTATAGTAGCCATTGCTGATTTCCTATCATCTTGCTTTGAAGTTCTATCATGCTTTTTTTTGTTCTTCTGTTTTGATTGGTTCTATCCTGTTGTGTTTCATTTGATTTTATTGTGTGTGATGGTATGGGCAACTTTTTTGAGGAAAATGAAATACTATAGTAGCCATTGTTCATTTCCTGTTATCTGGTTTTTAAGTCCTGTAATGCTTTCACTCTTTTGAATGGTTTTATACTGTTTTGTTATATTTGCTGTTATTGTGTGCGAATTCATGGTCAACTATTTTGAACAAAACACAAGACATTATGGTAGCCACTGTTGATGTCCTATTGTCTTGCGAGGTGCTGCGTTGCTTGCATTGTTCTGTTCTGATTTGCTTTGTTCTGCTTTGATTTGTTTTCTTTTTATTCTCTTTAAGAAATTAAAAAAAAGATGGTCCAAAACTCTTTTAATACACAGAATTCCCATTATAATTCTTCCTATATTCCATTATAACCAGTCCATTATGATTCTGCCTAAATGAAAATATAATATTCTAAGAACTTGATATGCATAAGGTAACAACTTATTGTAGTTTATATTGAGAACATCCCTTGAGGACCTCATGTGTGCATCACCAGGGCCTTTGGCAGGCGGTTAACTCATACAGAAGATAAACCTGACTTCTTGTTCGGATGAGGGTTCTGGTCTGAAGAGGTGGGTCACCGGGGGCGTGACCTGGAGGGGTATGCCTTCCTCCAGGGCTGCTGCCCTTTGTCTCTGCTTCCTGACCTCAGTCACAGGAGCAGCTTTCCTTTGCTAGACCCTTCTCCCATGCTGTTTCTGTGCTTAAGCCTGCAGAATGTAGACTTAAAACTGCTGTGAATGATGAGCCAAAATAAACCTTTCTTGCTTTAAGGATTGCAGGTGGGGTACTGTCAGTGACTGAAGAAAGTGACTAATACTTCTTATTTGGATGATTCTTTTTTCTTGGTACATTACTGTATGCATGTTGCTACAAATGTTATAGTACACATATTCCTGTTGGTGTGAGTTTTTCTTATCTTTTCTTTTTTTGGGGGGCGGAGGTACCAGGAAGCAAACTCAGGGCCTCGTGCTTGTCAGGCAGATGTGGTGCTGCTGAGCTATATCCCTGGCCCCTAGGTTTTTTTTTTTTTTTTGGGGGGGGGATAGATTTCTACCTGTATAACTGTAAATTTGGAAGATATGTGCCCCACAATTTTACAGATATGCTCAGTTGTCCTTCAGACTATATTGCACCAGTCTTTACTCCCACTAACGGTGTGTAAGAATGTCACTATCCCTGCATCCTTAGGTATCTCAATTTTTAATGGAGTCACGGGTAAACTAGCTTACTTTTCTCATTTCATGATGCATCAGTCCACAGTCCCTTTACATGTTTGGACAGCATTAAGCATAAGTAGTGTCTTCAGCAGCATCCCTGATCTCTACCCACTAGTTACCAGAGGTGCTCTCAACACTACTCTCCCAGGTGTGAGATTAGAAAGTGCCTTGAGACTTATTACTCTCAGCTGAGAACCAATGAGCTGATTTTCCTCAAAATATATTAACAAAATGAGGTGTAGGCATGTGTATATCATGCTGCCATTTCTGTAAGGTATTTACCTGAACAGATCTCTATTTTGATTAAGGAAGACACATACTTTTGTGTGCAATTGCTCTGGAAGAATGCATATGAAACTAGCCATGGTTCTGGATTCTATGAAGAGCAGGAAGATAGAAGATGAAATGAGGAATCTGTGCTCTTTTCTATTGTTTGAACTTTTATTTTATAAAGGTGTTACTTTAGAAAAAAGCGTAGGAGGTAGCTTGACTTTGTTTAACCCAACAGTTCCTAAATTACATAATTATGTAACCTTTCTCCTGAATAATATTCAGAGTGCACTTTGGAAAACATTTCTCTGGTACACTCTCCTCCTGACTGTTTTCTTTTTGTTCTTGTTTTAGAAGTTTTTGCTCTGATGATTGCAGAATTCCTCCTTACGAATGTGACTTTGGCAGAACCACTGAGACTGAATTCTGTTTTGCCGAAAAGCTAAATGTTTATTAGTCTTGCTTCATTTCCCAAAAATTCTGCTGAAAATTAAGTCTCTTTTTCCATATGTGTTCACTTCTAGCTGGCCTGAACTTTCCCTTCTTTTGTTTCCTGTGAACCTGGTTGCCAGCTACTTTTGCGCTGATATTTCAGTATTTGCTTTTTCCCTACTGTGTTCTTTGCTGTTTAAGATTGGTGATTGTAGTTTCTTTTTATGATAACCATTTATTGGTTAAAGGAAATGATATTATCCTTATTTTACTGATGAGGAAGCTGAAATTCCAAAGTAACTCGGCCAAAGTCACTCAGCTTCAAAAGCTGGATCTACCATTCAAACTCTCTTCTGTCATCCTCCAAACAGTCTGTGTTTTTCTGCTAAATTCTGATCTTTTTCTTTACTGTCTCCTCAGAAATTATTTTTGTGCTGCTTTCAGTGTGCCCCAGGCAAGGTTTTTCCACTTGCTCAAGGATTGTGTTTAAAAGCGATCAGGAACTGATAAAAATGCTACTAGTGCAGCCTATAGGGAAGTGGTGGTGGCAAGCTTTAAGTCTTATTTCTTGTCATCTGCTGTATTTTGAAGCAAATTTACAAAACTCTGCCTGGTCCAAACCTCTTATTGTAATCTCAGCTGAAGAGATACAACTGCCCCGAATGATTAAATTAAAATGCAATCTAGGCTTGAGAAAGTTGCATGTCTAAAGAAATAAAATGTGCAATTTCTCATATTCGGCTTCTAAATATCCCAGCTGTTCTAGAGACATTTGAGTGTCTGCTGCTCTTTGAAAACTGAACTGTCTTTGTTTCTTAGGATAAGGAGGCTTATTCATCTCTGCATTAACTAATCTCAACCAAATATTCATTGTCCACCCCCAAATTTGTATAACTTTTCAAAAGGTCTTTTGTCGAGCAATGGAAGACGTCAAGTGAGACTAATGTTAATAGTTTCCTCATCCAGTTACATTTAACAAGAGCTTCAGTCCATTAGGCCTTGGGTATCAAAAAAGAAATTTTCACTTCAGTGTAATTAGTTTGGCAGGATTGCTTGCTTTTGAGATCCCTGAAGCAACCTCTTAAAAATCAGGGCTAATTCGATTGTTCTCATTGTGTTTCTTTAGCTTCACTGTAGCAGGTCTTTCCTTAAGCACTCTGGTCTTTAGTTACTCTGGTCTTCTTTTTAGATGGCAGAAATCAATGGTTTCCAAAGTATCTTGGGCATCAATGCCACCCAACACAAAGGCGGGCTTGCAAAAACAGTATGGGATGTCCCCAAAAGTGTCCTACAATGCAGAGTTTCATGGTCAAACAAGTTTGGAAATAATGAATTCTACAGTTCTTTTTTGGATATTGCATGGCAATAGCTCTGAAAGGTCCAGTGGTAAAGAAACATGTTCAATTTGTTTTAGTTTTTTTAAACTTTTTTTAAAACCAAAGATCATCTTCTCCCACTCCTTTCTTTCTTCTTGATTTTCAAAAGTTGACACCTATTAAATTGCACAAGTTTTACTTCGAAAACCCTGTCTTAGGCCATTGCAAGGTCAAGGGCACTTTGGCTCCTTAGCCCTAGTTGGGGTTAGCCCACTGGCTAGTCTGGGCATATGGATTCCCCAAATGCTAGGGCCCAAGTATGACTATAGGTACAGTTCCTCACAGGAGTGTAGGCACTGATTAAATGCTCCCTGAGTGATTATTTTAAAAATTTTAATTAAACAATTATACATATATATTTAAACTGTATAACATATTTTCATACACATATACATAGTGAAATGATTAATGCTCTCAAGCAGATTAATGTATTTATGTTCTCATGCTTGCCTTTTTTTCTTTGCTTTTGGTGGCAGAGTGATAAGAGCCCCTGAAATCTACTCTCTTAGCAAATTCCCAGTTTAAAACTCCATATCATTAATTGTACAGTAACGATGCTGTACATTGGATTCCTAGACTTTACTCATTTATAGAAAAGTTTAAAAAATTATATAAAAGTTATGAAGCTAGTATGGAGTTCTCATATTACTACCTCTTTCCCTATAGCAGCATAATATATTGGCAGTGGTAGATTTATCACAATTAATGAATCAATATTGATGTGTTATTATTCACCAAGCTTCATGTTTGTTCTAAGCTCTTTAGCAGTTATGAGATGTGGTTGGAAAATGTGAATGTTTAAATAAAAATAAATATGTTAAATATTGTGAATGTTTAAAACTTTTTTATTATAATAAAATAAAAACATGGTGTCTTAGCTACTTTTCTCATTGCTGAGACAAAACACCCAACACCTAAAGTTAAAGGAGGAAAAGTTTATTTTGGCTCACAGTGTGTAGAGTTTTCAGTCTATGATTGACTGGCTTCAAAGCAAGTTGGCATGGCAGAGGGGCATCACAGAGGAGAAACGGTCCATGGTGAAGCAGGCTGGGCAGGAGGAAGCAAGCAGCAAGTAACAGCAACAGCCCTTTTTATGACCCTTATATTCCATCCAGGGTGCCTGCCCTTAGGGTGGGTAGCACTCACATCTAGGGAGGGGCACCCTTGATCCCAGCATCACACCCTAGATCCAGCCACCTCTGAAAAGCTCCATCTATGACCACATGAGGCTTTGGGGGAGAATCCAAATATAAACCATAACATATGCTGAATATTAAAAAATTTTAAATTACAATAAATGACGTATTGCCATTAATCCCCCTTAAAATACTCCCCTTCACTTTGAACACCATCATTCCACTGTTCTTATCTCTGAAGCAGTTCTGGAAGTCCTCTTTCATGAATGTCTTTAGTTGTACTCTTGTGGCTGCCTCAATGTCCTGAAATGATTCAAAACATTTATTTTCATGGTCATTTTGACTTTGAGGAAGAACCAGAAGTCACACAGTGCCAGATCCAGTAAATGAGGTAGGTAAAGAGACATCGTAATGTTTTTTTATGAGCCTGCCTTTGTGTTGGATGACATTGTTGCCAATCAATTAAGGGTTCTTTTGCTCAGTTCATATAGAAATCATGAATGGCAAAAAGGCAACTCTGCTAGTGGCCTGATGCCACTAGTCAACTGTTAATGCTGGATGCCATCAGCTGTTGATGTTAGTCAACTCTTATCAGTTGCTGCTCTCTGTCACTGATCTTCATTGACTGCTGGTCTCTGGAGCTCCTCAGGTCTAATAACTCCCAGTGTTTATTGCTCTGTCTTTTAAAACAACTCCTCTGTCCACACATCTCAGGATAAGAACCCTGAGTGGATTTGTAGGACCTTTGGAACTCACACTACCCAAGCCATAAGTCACAAACAGATTTACAGGATTCCCAGGGTAAGACTATTTGAACAGGATCTGCGTGTCAGCACAGGAGGGTCTGTGCACCAAAGATCCCCTCAGAGACTATCTGAAGAAGTGGGATGGGAAGGCTGCTTATGTAGCAGCTGCAGGCCTGTGCTTGGAAAGCAGGCTTGTGATTGGTTCAAGCAGGTGTGGGTATCCAGGATAACCCAGCTGTCATGGTGGAGCACAAGTTGTTTGACTGACAGCTGTCGAGTCTGCATGAAAAATGGCAGGGCCCAAACTGGGAAATCTTTGAAGGGAGCAGTTTACTGAGCTTTAGGGTAGTCGATTAGTATTATGCCCAAATCCCTTAGTCTCGGTCACATTCTCCAAAAGGCAGAAGCAGTGTCTGAACTGGTGGAATTAGGGGAGGGGGGCACCATGGCTGACAGAAGATCTGTCAGAGCAACCAGGATAAAAGTGATCACTAAACTAGCAGGCAACTCAAAGAGGCAAGTTGTCCCAGTCCATTCTGGGGGTAGAGTGGAGCAAAGGAAAGCAGTGGCGAGGGATGTGATCCTGAGAGCTACCCGACATCTCCCTCCTCCCAGCTGTGGGTGCGGAAGGGTGCAGTCAGGCACTCCTCCTCTGCCACAGTTCTGGGCAGACTCATTCACTATTTATTTTTTAATCATTCCTTGTGCAAATGCTCACCAGTGGCAACTTCCAGAACTGCTTCAGAAAGTGGCAAGAATGGAGGAACGGATATGTTTGAGGGAAGGAGGAGTATTTTGAGAGTATGAACAAGAATGTATATCTTACTAATATACATTTGTTAATTTAGATGTTTGCCATTTATTTTGATCACCCCATATATCTCTTATCCCTTTTCTATTTTAGGACCCTATCCAGGACACCACAGTTCATCACACTGAGTTACCACGTTTCCTCGGGCTTTTCTTGGCTGTGATGCTTTCTTACCCTGGGTTTGCGTTTTTGCAGCCTTGATAGTTTTGAGGCATATTTGTTAAAATGTTCTCTTTTGATCTCCCTTCCTGCTTTTTTTTAAAATCTGATTTTATGTTAGTGATCTATTGGTAATGAACCAGTGGGATGCTCCTTACAGTTTGTTCATGAATTTATGAACAAATTTTCTTGAATGTGAAATGTCAAACCCCCTTGAATTGGGACAGCCAGGAACATAAGCAAATGCTAAATGAACCAGAGCGAAGACAGCTTTGCAGGTGTTTTATTCTCCTTTGCTCCTAACTCTTTTTTAGTTTCTCTTTTCATTTTTCATTTTCCTTTTTTATCTTGGGACTTGAAGTTTTTCAGCTTTTCATATTCCTCTATCTCTTTTCATATGCCTAAGTCCTATTTGCATTAAATCTCTCCTATAAATTTCTGTGAAACTTTTCTTTTTCCAGATTTGTTCACTTGGAATAATTTGGTCATGAACTGGTTTTTGTTTTTCACTGTCTTCCTCTTCTTTTATTCTTTCTTTCCCTTCTCTTGCCTAGTTCTATCTTTTCTTTCGTCTCTCTTCTGTGCTGTGCTAAAGTGTGTGTGTGTGTGTGTGGTACAAGAGATTGAACCCAGGGCCTTTGAATGGTGCTACATTCCTCACTGGTTTGTATTTTTTATTTTGAGAGAGTTTCTTGCTCCTGCCTCCCAGAGCACCAGAATTATAGATATGCACTACCACATTTGTCATAAGGTGTGATTAAATAGAATTTAAAAAAAGTTTGGCAAATAATATGAATTTGCAAAACTTCCAGGAAGTATTTGCATTTTGTTAACCAAAAAGAATTTCCAATTGGGGATTACATCTAGGGACAGAGGGTAAAGAATGGGGAGGAATCTGGCTAGTTATTTCTGCATCAAAATCTTCCCTTATTTGTTTGCACTGCAGTTGGAAAAGTCTTTTTTGGTAAAGGGCCAGATAGAAACTACAGTAATTTAGTCTTTTCAGTCCATCTGATCTCTTTTGCAGCTACTCAGCTCAGCTATTGTCACAAGGCAGCAGCTGTAGAAAATATGCAAATGGACAAGCACACCAATGTTCTAATAAAACTTTATTTATAGTTACTGAAGTTTAAATTTCATGTAATTTTCATGTGTCATGAAATAATATCCTTTTGATTTTTATCATCTATTTAAACATTGTTAAAGCCATTCTTGTTTTATGAATCATACAATAACAGGGGGAGAAGCAAATGTGTCCTATAAGTTCTAGTTTGTGGACATCTGGCTGGAACCCAGAGGTTAAGTTCTCCCTTTTATAAACAACCAAACAACCACTGAAAAATAGCCATAAAAAACACACCATGCAGCAACGGTAAAGAGTTCAGGGAGCTCTGTGAAAGACTGTCACCAGGAAGATGAGGGGCTCGCCCTCCAGGCACGAAGGGACAGAGCTTTGCCCAGTGTTCTATGCCTGCTAAAGTTCGGGGAGGTCAACCAGGGCCACTAAGGCAATGCTAGCATCACCTCAGGGGTACCCGCACACTCCAAAAACTTCGCTCAAGGGAGCACACACTGGGTGCCAGATCCTATCATGCGGGTCACACAGCTGGAAAGTGACAGAGCCAGGATCTCAACCCCAGCCTCCAGCCCCAGCACCCTCCCTTTGCCCTATTCCATGCTGCCTCTTTTAAGAAAGACTGAAGAAAATCAAGGCAATTGCTATATCCATAAACTCACTCTATGGGAGCCCTCCAAAAGCACTATCTTCCCTGCCAAATAGGAGACAGCATTAAAAAGTTCACTGGGACCTGTTAAGGATCAGCAAATCCTCTGAGCGCTGACTTTTATCACCTACCTGCCAGTTTAGGTGAGGAAGCAAAAAGGTGTAATGGGAAAGAGCACTTAAGCTTGACTCTAGTTTAAGTGTTTACCACCTGGAGAGTCTGGGGTCTGGCGTGATTCTTGCAATTATGTCTTAGGCATGTCCCTCACCTGAAAATGAGGAATAGGTGGAACCAACCAGCAGGGTCCTGAAGGTTGAATGAGGAGTGGGTCTAAGCTCCTGGCATTGGGCAGAACGGGGGAGTCAGATGCAGTTTCTGCCTCTAGCAGGCTGATAGTCCAGGAGAGAATCAGGGATGTGGAAAAATAAGGCTGGCAAAGTGCTACAAGAATAGGCAGGGGGAGGAGTGGAAGCACAAAGGAAGGGGGGATATTTCTAAGTGGGTGGCTGGGGCAGGGGTACAGAAGAGGCATCAGAGAGGAGGTAATAGAGTTTACACCCAGGTAAGTTGGCCAATCCTGGGCCATTGTTGTAGCTGATCACTCATCCACACAAATCTTGTCTCATGGAAAGAAACAACTACAAAAGTGTTTTCTAAAAGCATTAAAAAAAAAAACCTATGTAAATTTGAGAGACAAAACAGAAAGTCAAATGCTAGACAAGCAAAAACTTCTTCCTTCTGAAGTCTCTCGTGCTGGCTGCAGACAACTCTAGAAGTTTCCTGTCAGGATGTTGACCAGAGACAGGAGCAGCCTGATTGAGAGCTACTTGTTTCTCACAAGTTTCTTTAAAAGGAAGTTTATTTCTTTTTCACAAAAGCTGATGTGCTCTGGCCTTGGGAAACACCATCTACAAAAAAATGGAAACATCCAAACGTGATTGAGGAAGAAGTAATTCCTTCTGGGAGTAAACCGTCCACATGTGACATTGGCACGCTGCTTTCGAGTTTGCCAAGGGTGGTTATAAACAACAGGTTATAGGCGAGGGTGCTGGGGCAGCCTGCCTGGAGTTGAGTTTTGGAATTACCATTTACTAGGTATGTGACCCTGTGGTTTCTGAAGGAGATAAATGGCGTGATGCATACCAAGCGATTGCCATGACATCTGGCCCTAAAAGGGAGGCCACCTTCCTGGTGGTTCTCACTTGGGAGGGCTGTCCTGTATCCCCCACCCCAGCTCTGCAGCTCTGCAGTTGATGGAGGAAGGCCCTGAAGAAGGGGTCACATTAGGCCATGTTCATGGAAGGAGACTTTGTAATGTAACTCAAAAATCAGATAGAAGAGAGACACTATTTGAGCCGGGTATAGTGGCACACACTTTTGTAGTAGAACAGTGTCTGAAAGTTAGGTTGTTAGACATATAACTTAGTGGAGTGATTGTGGCGGAAGACAGATCATAAAGACGATACCTTTAGTGAAAGTCACAGGGAGAGAAAACCTCATGTGGAGGTGGCTCAGGTAGGGAAATAGTAATGATGACTGTTTTGCAGACTTTTTCCTCCCTCCATAGAGGAGAGCCATACATTCTCCATCTGGATCAAAGATGAGGAACACAGCTTGGAGTGGTGTCGGGGGGAGGGAGAGAGGAAAGCAGAGCAACTTGTAATTGTTCACACAGTTATATACCCGTAACTTTCTTCCCATCCTCTCTGCCTAGATTTTCTTGGGCAGCTGGTGTACCCTCCCCATTACTCTTATTCTATATGATAGATCTTTTCTTTTTTCCTTTACTATCCAGCATAGCTGAATAATTCCACTGAGTGGAGCAATAAGAGCCAAGTAATAAGAGGCTTAAGTGCTCCAGGCACAAATTTCATTTTGTTTTAAAGCAACGAGACAGTCTCTCCTCTCCTTTCTAAAGTCTGTTTCTTTAGAAAGAGTCACAATAAGCCATCTTGGCCACAAAATTGTTAGGATAAGAAAAGGACCGTGGGAGAGATTCTTTCTTTTCCCTGACATTCATCAGAACCTCTTTTGCCTACTGAACAGTAGCTCCACATGATGTAAACCCCCCTCCTTGAAAAATAGGTCAAGTCCCATAAAAAGTTGTGTCCTGTGAATCAGTAATTGGAGGAGTATCTGCTATATAAAAAGAGCTATAGGCCTCTCCTCTCTAGAACAGGAACCGCGCCTTAATGTACTGTCTGTCTCCCAGCCTAGGATCTGGGTTGGCATGGGACAGTCTGGCAGTAAAATTCTACTGAACTGAAAAGAACTTTGGACCTGAGGAGAACTGGCAAACAGCACTGTGATTTGATGCAGGTTGAGTGTCTCCTAGCAGTGGCCTTTTGGAACTATCTGGCAAAAGAGGAGAAAGGCTACGTTTGGGATCCTGACTAGAAGTTTGTGCCATAGCTGGTTCTGGAATATTTTCCAGAGATCCATTTGTTTTGGCCCTCAGCTAGCCACTGTTGGGAGGTGGCAGAAACCTTTAAGAGGAGAGGCCTAGTGAGAGGTGGGGTCATTGAGGGTATATCCTCTCAGGGAATTCTGGAACTCTACTCTCTCCCTCTTCCTCTTTTTTACCTCCTGGCTTCCATGAGGTAAACACTTCTGCCATGATGCACTGCCTTGTCACAGGCCCCAAGGGAACAGGACCAGCCAGCCATGGGCAGAACTCCAAAACTGTAAGCCAAAAGAAACCTTTCATCTTTGTAGAATGAATTATTTCAGGTATTTGTCACAGTATTGGAAAGCTGACCGACACGGGCAAGAGAGTTTTGGGAAGTTTATGTAAGTGGGAAACTGGAGGAGGATCAGCACTTTAATCCTACCACCTCACGGAATGTCAGGGCTTCTGGAGTGAGCGTGACCAGAGACCCAGAATGTAGAACTTTATTCCTCAGTGCAGAAAAGAACATGCAAAGGACTTGGTTGGATTGCGGTGGAAGAATAAAATCAGAAGTAAATCTGGTGTCTCTTATAAAACGTGAACCATAAAAAACTTCTGAAAGTGGTTTAAAAAGGCACCTTGACGTCACTCATTCATTACTTTAAGAAGTATTTTACTCTAGTGAATGTGGCTTGAACAAGTACTATTGGAGGTGAGGACTTGAGAAGGAGGGAGAAAATAGAAAGTAGGTTCAAAACCTTGTCCCTGATAACAACCGTCTATGATTTAGCAAGAGACAACAAATATGCAAGACAGTATCTGATTATCCTCACTCTTTCTCTGGATTTTGTTTCAAAATGAACTGGAAGATTTGAAAGAGACTGAATAGTAAAATCTAAAACAAACTCATCAGCAATGATGTTGGTATTTTTCTGTGTGTAACCCTAATCACCTCCCAGTCTCAGCGCTACAGATGCCTAAGTAGAGACTCATACAGTGGGATGCAATGGAACTTCAACACGTGAGCCCCAGGGGACACACCAGCTGCAGCACTGGGCTGAAGAGGTGTAGGTTGATTTGGAGGAACTGAGATAGCATTCAAGATTCTCCAACCCAGGGTGCAAGGTGTGAGAGTTGACATGGTTCAGCCAGGACTTTCAGAGGTCATTTATCAATGACCTGCGGGGCAAATCATTGTGGGGAAAGCATGAGTGAGAGAGAAATTATGAAATCCTTTTAATAAGGTGGGTGAGAGATCATAGAACAGAATTTTATTTTTTTATATTAATGAGGATTTGACTGGAGTGCGAGTAACAGAAGAGTTCCCCAAGGAGAGACTGACACTCTCTGTCCTGTGGGAAGATTCTGTTAGACTGTCCAGGGTGGATGTGACTGTTTGCAAAGTCTTCAGGACCCCTTGAGATCCCCACTTTGCCAGCCCTAGAGACAGGAGGGTTGAAGAACAAAATGGGCGAGGAGCAGACACAGAGTTTCTTTCAAGGAAAGTCCCCAGAGGCTTCCACAGGTGCTCCTGCCTCATCTTAGAGTGAGCAGCGGGCCACGTTCCATTACAATGGGCAAGGAAGGGTGGCTCTTACTGATTTGCTGGTTGCCAGGCCATGATGACATAAAAATTAAAAACAAAAACCAAGCAATAACAACAACAAGCAAGGATAAGAGATTTGTAAATAATAGCTAACAATCATTCTCTGGATCATAATGAAGAGAAATTTTCAAATGGAATCTCCATCCCAGAATCTCGTCTAAAGCTGATTACCCTTGAGACAAAATATCCCCTTGCCCTTGGTTTTGACGCTGGTTTTGACTCAAGTGGCTGAGGCTATCCTAGGAGTAGGGAGCCTTTATGCCAGGTCTTTATGACCCTGCATCAGGAAAGATCCCTCTGAGTTGTTTTGGAAAGGAAAGTAAATTCCATGATCATCATGACATTGTTAAATTCAGGGAAGTGCAAACCAACAGGGCGTGAGCTTTTGGGAAGCTCTGTCCTTACTCAACAGAAATTCAGCTTGACATTGGTTTCCACTTCCCACCTGTTAGCTCAGAGGTGATGCACCTGGCTCCCTCCCTCCCATCTTACTGAGGCTCCCCAACTCCCCCACCCCAGATCCCACCCTCCCTGGAGAATCTGAAGGGGCCAGACAGATCACTGAGCTCCAAATGTAACCTTTGGCTCTCTGGGGTCCTACATTAGTTTGTTCGTTTTGTGGTGCTGGGGATCGAACCTAAGGCCTTGTGCACACAGCTAGTCTACCACTGAGCTACTTCTGAGCATTCTACTTTCAAACAACTGCTCGGTCTGGCTCCTGAAATCTCACTCACCCTGCTGATTCGACTAGACTTTTCTCTCAGTTAACCCTGTTGCACTGTGGCATTTTGGGGAATCCACTATGGAACATGAGGAAATAAACCAGTGTACCAACCAGATAAAATAATTTTTAAAAACTTTTGTTGTGGTTGTGATCATGCTACATAGCCCAACCTGGCCTCAAATTCACAATCCTCCTCCCTCAGCCTCCCAAGTAGCTAGGACTACAAACATGTGCTATTGTGTCAATTTAAAACTTGTGAAGCAGAAACAAGCCATTATTTATTTCTTAACTTTAGTAGAGCTTGTATCAATTGATTTTCAGTTGTTTTAATCTAGGAAGTTCTGGGATTTTATCTTCATGTAAGTGCTGCTTTCCCACTGCTGTTACTATCCATCCATAAGCCATTCAGTCACTCAGCTACTCAACAACACCTTATCCAGTGCTGCTGATGGGAAAGGTTCCAGTTTTCTCAGAGCTTCCATTCTAGAACAATCCTCGCCCACAGGGGTTTCAGTACCCCAGGGAGCATTAGGCAATGACTGGGGATACTTCTGGTTCTGACTTGAGGTCAAGAGTGGTCATCATCGTCCTTGGGGCAGAGTCCTAAGGGCTCTGTGACTGGAACTGGGTTTCTGACTCTGTCTTGTCCACCTCCCCGTTGTGGTCCCCCACCCTCACCGTCCCTCACAGCACTGTGGCCCCCGCCCACCCCTCAGAAATCCCTACATGCACCCCTGTCCTTCCTTCCTCCCCGGGTTCCCAGTGAAGGTGGTGATTGTTACTGCAGCAGATGTGAAGGCACCTGGGCTCCATCTGCTCCCACAGAGCGTTCACTTCCCTGAGGGCTCACTGCCCCTTCTGCTGCCCGGTGGCTGGCAGGGTGCTGGTTATATTTAGCCTGTTCTGCTCTAGATCTCAGCACCAGGTGGCCACACAGTTGTACTGTGGTGCAGCTGCCCCCCTGCCCGATATGTGCTCCCGGAGTGGTTCTGTCTTCCCAGGGTCCTGGTGCACAGCCTGTGACCTGTTTCCTGGGGTTGCACTCTGCCCTGGAGGGCGTTCCGGGGTGACCCTGCCTCTGCCTGCCAGCCTCACTGCACCCCACCTCCCCATGCCTCAACAGCCCAAGTTTGTGAGGCGAGGTCTTTCCTCTTGGGACTTGGATCCTCTCAGCTTCCTCCTTCCTCCCGCGCTCTCGTGGGGGACAGCAAGGCTCAGGTAAGTGGGGTTCGGGCTGGGTCACCCCTCCTTTCTTGTAAGCATCTCAAATGCATCTGTGAGTCAGCAGCGTTTCCCTACAAAACATCCTGAATGTTGAGGAGGCCTTAGGAGACTTGGATGCCATCACCAGGGGTTTATGGCTGACTTTGTGAGCTTTTCATGTGCATATAATACAGGAGCCCCCGCCCCGCACCTTTCCAAGAATTCCCAGTTATGGGGCCATGATTGCCCCTGCAGCTGCCGTGGGCCAATTCGTAGCCTCGTCCCACACCCTGGCAGACACTGATGTATTCAGTATTAAATGTCGTTGCTTCTGCTATTTACTGATCATCTATTGCTCTTCCACTTCCTCTTTCCTCACTCTAGCTGCTTTCATTCACATCCAATTTGCATTTAATATTCAGTTTATTGAAGTTGAACATTTTGAAATTTAGTTTTGAGCCTTCTCGCCTGTCAGTGTATTTTATTGGTATATAGTAACTTTTATATGAAAATGAGAATGAGTCTTTTTCTTTGTAATTTGGTTAGTGTTCAATGAACTCATGAATTAAAAAAAGATAAATTTTCTTCAAATAGCTGACCACCTTTAGGCGTATAAATTTAAGTGTTTACATTTCTGAAAGTGTTTTTAGCTACCTTTATGAACTTAATGAATTTGATTTTCTGAAACACTTCAAATGCCAGATGAGTCAACATTTAGGAACCTAGCCGGAAAAGCTTTCTGTATCTCAACTAACTCTTCTAATAAAACTGGCTTATATATGTAGTACATTAGGCCATGTTAGAACTTAGGGCGCTGGGAAAAGAAGCATCCAGCTCTCTGCCCTGGTAAGTGGCTGTGAGCCCACTGGTGCATGGGCTGAAAAATCAACCCCACCCCATTAGCAAGTGGGAGCCAGAGATCTGAGCATCTCTTATGGGGTTGACTATATGCAATATAGCAAATAAGGGGGATTTCCTTCACCATCTCTTTGAAGGCAAATATTTTTATCACTGTTTTGCTTTGTTCTGATTAATGGTATTACTCTATTCAATATTCTGTTTTGATAAGTTCTATAATGTTCTGTATTTCCTTTGATTTTGCTATACCTGATTGAAAGAACAACTATTGTGAAGAAAATGAGATATACTATGGTACCTATTACTGTTATCCCGGTAACCTGCCATGAAGTTCTGTACCACATTCACTGCACTGTCTCAACTGGCTGTGTTCCATCTTACAACCTTCGAAATAAAATAATAATTAAAAAATGTAGTACATTAAGTTCTCTTGAATAGGATTTAAGGACATACTGAATTATGTTACTGCATTTAAATGAAAGCCCCAAGTCAGGCATCAATTTATCATCAATATGTCAGATTCTCTTAAACATTTCAAGCTTCTTAACTAAAAAAACAGATCCCAGTGATTGGAAAACTTGCTCTCAAAAGTAACAATACTACCAGCTTGATTGGCGTCAACATCTGTTTTCTACATCTCTTCGGTGGAAGCAATGTAACTTTTTCCAGTGAAGGGAACAGGAAGTAACTTTGGCCGGGTAGCTGTTCCTTGGAATAGATGCTCAGGTAAATATGTAACAGTGGGAGTTCCCCAGGAGGCCCTAGTTGGGGAACAGGTTAACACCCTGGGCTTCTTTTTATAGCTGGGTTGGTTCTGCCTACTGTGTGACCAGGGAGGAGTGTGCTTTGTGTGTGTCTCCAGAATGTGTTTTGAATTTCACCCTTATCCTATTTTTATCATAGCCTCTTCACTTTTTAACGCATGACATGGGGAGATAGAATTCTACAGTCTCATTTGGGATGCAGCCTATTTTCCTATTAATCAAATTTTCCATCCCTCTTTCAGGACTGTGAAACTCGATTTCTTTTACTTCATTATCTCTTTCATTGTTGCAGATCTTGACTAGGTCTACATGAAAACTTTCCTCTTCTTGTTGGGCACAAAGTTAGACCCTATTTCCCAGGTTCCCTTGCAGTTACAACAGTCATGTGACTGAGTTCTGGCCAATGAAATATGAGTAACCCCACTTTCACCCTGCTCTATCCTCCTTGGTCTTCCTTCTTCTGTAGACTAGGTGTAGGGGAGCCTGGAAGATGAAGATGAGGTTTGGAAGGAGTTGGAGTTGGGGCAGAGCTGCAGCTAATGAGGAAGACTCATTTTGGGCTTGATCTTACTGAAAAACTTCAATAGTAAAATGTTAGTACAATCAGATATTTTAGGGATTGTATATCTTCCTTAAAATGCTTCTTGACTTTCTTTTTATTGCCATTTTAATGAAAACTCTTAAAGCTAGTGACTTTAAGAGTTTTCAGATAAGATTTTGAAATTTTCACCTGATGTTAGCACTGCATATTCCATGTCAATGCTGGAAAACTTCAAGTAAAGGCAGAGAGTTATTACCTGCCAGTCACATGAGAATCTGATCAACTATTCATTCTTTTCTAGTATGAACAGATGTCTTGAGGTTCATACACCTTTTTAGATAACTTTTTTAAAGCACCCCATCAAACAAAAAATCAGCAGCCCATTGACAATTAAGTCACTCACAATATTCATGAGACAAAAATAAAACTATTGCTGAAACTTGCCGGTTTTATGAGCAACCAGAAAAATTTCTCCTAGGTCCTGATAAACAGGAAGCCGTTAAGACACAATGGGCCGTATCCTCAACAGACAGAACAATCTCAGCCACCCAGAAAGGAGGTCACAGGCCCATGTTCAGTGGATTAATTTTAAAAATTTCAAAGCATAGATTTTGTTTTCTTTTGAAAAGCACAATGTCTTTAAAAGTGGGAAGTTACGTCACTGTCACGCAGATCTACCGTCAGTCCTTCACAATTTTCTACTCCAGTTCCTTCAGATTCTGCTATTGGTGTTTGAGGGAGGAAAGGTTGAAGGTTCCTAAGAGGTTTTCCTTCTTGCACAAACTGGCCCATCACCAAGAATCCTTTCCTTCTCCGACATCTGCTGGTCCAGCTGCATGTGGGTGGCAGCTGCCCCAGGAAGCACTTTTATCTACATGGAGCAACACGTATTAGATTTTGAAAATGAAGCTTGTGAACAAGTTTCTTTCAAGATGAACTCAGCAAGTTTTTCTCCAGAATTTAAAACTTCAATCTCTATTAAGTCAGGCAGAAGTGAAATTTACACAGGAGAGAGACAAGAGCGAAGTGATAGATATTTGGGTAGAAGTATTAGAGTGAAAATGTATTACTGAGCCACAGGAGAGGTATTTAATAAAATTCTTTCCAAAAAGTATATTAGTTTGGAGTACAGTCAAGTAGCAAAAATCTGACTAAAAGGAACTTTAAAAGTGGTTGGGGAGGGAATCTAGTTCTCAAACAATATAAAGTGATAGTCAATGGTGTTGACTTATCAGTTTGGCACCAATATGATGTTAGCACTAACACCTCTGCTATTCTGAGTTTTCCTCATCATAACAAGATGACTGCTACAATAAGGCTGCCATAGCTCCAGACATCACACCACATTCAAGGACAGAAAAGAGGAAGGTCACAGTGGCAATATTTTCCCTGTTTTATCAAAAGAATCAAAGCTTTCTACATGTTGCCATGCTTCATGGCCTTTGCTGGCTGCCAGTGAAGCTGCGAGTGTTATGTAAGGATTGGAGCCAAGCAGGTGAGACGAGAAAGGACATGTCAGTCTAACCATGTGGGATGGCAGGAGTGGATAGGTGGCCACGCCCAGGCCTTGCTCCCATCCCAGGGAATCCTTAGGGCCAAGCAAGGCTATGTAGCAGTCTTTTCTCAGTTCATGCTTGTGAAAGAGTCACAAAGAGACCTTTCATATTTTAGATGAAAACAACACTCACCTTTCTCATAAATTGTGCCCTACCATTAGGTAGCATGCACTATCATTCAGCTCATCTCTCCCTGACCTGAAATGCTCAGATGCTCCCAATTGGATCTCACCTAAACTTCCCAAGCAAAGATGCCAGGTTACCCTTGAGCTTGGGTGAGAAAGAACTTCCTGGCTTCTGAATAGTTATCTATGCCAAGGAAGAACCTGAAAATCAGGTAGCAAAGGAATTTCTAGAAAATAACAAGTATAGAAAGAAAACCACACAAAATCCCCCAATGCCCTCAATACACTAGGTAATCATTTTCCAATAATACCCCGTGTAACCTTTTAAAAGAGATGTGAACCAAGAATT
This sequence comes from Hydrochoerus hydrochaeris, assembly GCA_004027455.1. Taxonomy (NCBI): domain Eukaryota; kingdom Metazoa; phylum Chordata; class Mammalia; order Rodentia; family Hydrochaeridae; genus Hydrochoerus; species Hydrochoerus hydrochaeris. The sequence goes on along the minus strand of PVLA01001573.1, from coordinate 236,578 downwards.
GGTAGTATGTGACTGTAATCTCAGCACTTGGAAGGCTGAGGCAGGAGGGTTGCTGCGAGTTGGATCCTGGACTACATAGTGAGTTCAAAGTTGCCCTGAACTATAAGAATTAAGACCTTGTCTCAAAAACAAAAACAAAACCAAAAACAAAACAAAAAGACAGATTTGACCTTTACCAAATAAAGGTATCTTCTTCAGCCCTTTCCACTGCGATAGACAATAGGTCTAGAAAGGATCTAACCGGAACACTGCCATCTCAGCGGGGGGCCCTCCACGCTTGGGGGGATTTTATTAGAATCCACTGAAGGCAGAGCAGCATCCTGTGGACAAAGAGCAATGACAGCCCTTTCCTCTGGGCTCGGAAACATCAGGAAATGAGCGGAGCTGCAGCTGGAACGGGCCCCCTCGCACCTCCCACTGCAAACTGCCTGTGTCCCGGTAGAGGCTGCCCAGGACCCTGCACATGTCTGGTCACCAGAGCTACCTTCCGTTACCGTTAGCAGAGTGCCCAGCGGAATTTGTTCTCTGTGACATCTTATTATATTTAAGCACAAGAATGAATGACTGAGCAGCCACACTGATGCCCTGAAATCTGCGAGTTACACTGCTACTAAGACCTGACAGGGGGCCGTAGGTAGCATCCTGGGAGAGCTAGAAAGCAGCCCCCCACCCCCACACTGTGATGGGACCTCTCAGACTCGTTAGAGGGTGAGGGGAGAGACAGGAAATTAGGTCCATGTGACTGGCGGTGTACAGCCTCCCAGAAAGGCTGCAGCCCCTGGCTCAGCTATAGCAGAGTTCTACCTCCAAGGAAAAACCTGCATCTCAAGCTGGAATCCACTTTAACAGGCGCACGTTTGGAGCCTTGAGAAGGCATGAGCCGCTGATACCTGCTGTGATGCGGACAAAGCTTGGAACATTATGCTGAGTGAGAGAAGCCAGCCACAAAAGACCGTGCAGCACATGGCTCCATTTATACCATGCGCATCCAGAAGTTGCAAATCTGGAGAGAAAGGAAGAGGATTAACTGTCGGGGGCTGCAGGAAAGAAAGGATGGAAAGTAATTTATATAGATGTGATTTCTTTAAAAAAAATACTTGATGTGTTTAAAATGTTTCCATTTATCAAATGAAAACTACTAACACAAAGGATGCAATAATATACTGCTATTCACAACATTCCTGTGGGAGCCAGGCATGGTGTCGCATGTCTGTGACCCCAGCACTCCGGAAGCTGAGCCAGGAGGATTGCTATGAGTTTGAGGCCAGCCTGATCTACACAGTGAGTTCAAAGGCAGCCTGAACTACACAGGGAGATCACCCCTTGCCAAAGAAAGAAAGAAAAAGAAAGAAACAAAGAAAGAAAGAGAGAGAGATTCCTACAGGAATCTTTCCCCATTTTTAAAACCATGATAAAATACATATAACATACAGTTTACTGTGCTGGTTAACTAATTGTGTCAAGTTGATTAAGAAACACCTGACTGCATTGGATCAGCACAGTTCTGGGTGTGGCTGAAGGGATTTACTGAAAACAGAAGACCCACCCTGGGTGTGAGTGGCACCAACCAATAGGCTTGCAGCCTGCCTGGAGTGAAGGGAATGAGGACGGAAGGCTGGCTTGTTTCTTCCGAGAAGCTCCAGCCTTCACCTTCCCTTGGATGTCATCTGCTGGCTCCCAGTGGAAATTCTTTTCTCCAGTGCAGACCCTTTGACCACATACAGATGCACATGGACACTGCAGCCAGCTCCAGCTGCGTCCCCCAGGTCAGCAGGGAGCCCACAGTCCCTTTGCATTCTTCCTCACCTGACTCCACGGGCCACCATGGTGAGCCAATCTTGTAAATCTTTTTATATCTTTATATCTTCCAGTAAACCTGTTTCTCTAGTAAGCACTGACTGATACTTTTACTGTCTTAACCATTTTTAAGGACAACAGTTAAGTAGCTTCATGCTGTGGGGGCATTGGCCAGAGGTCTGTGTGAGTTGGATATGCAAGGGTAAGGGACTTTGGGAGACACACTCTCTGAACCTTCTGGAATGCACAGTCAGAGACTAAAACATAGCCTGCCAGGCCACGAGTCTAAACAGGATCAAAACACATTGCTTAAGAAATCAGTGCTCTGTCCCTCTCCTCCCCACACTCTGATCTTTCACTTAGATTGGCCCTAAGGTCAATCATGTCACAGACCACCCTTTACAGACCACAGAGCTTCCTCTGTCCTTCTCCTGTCCCCTACATGCACTCCTGCACCAGTGTCCTTCCTCTGTCCTTTATCCTGGCTTTCTGGTTCTATCAATAAAAACCCACAGAAACTTCAGTCAGGCACCGTCTTTGTTTTGTTTTGTGTTTTGTTTTGGTACTGGGGATCGAACTTGCGACCTCACACTTGCCAGGCAGGCTTATACCACTGAGCTAAATCCTCAGCCCCAGGCACCATCTTTATAAGACTCTCTCATGTGGAGGGGTCTTGGTTAAATGCAGTCTCTCTGGGTCTTCTTGGAGGTTGAATTGGACCCTGACTCTGAGTAATCTCTCATCCTTTGCTCGGTGCTGTGGGCACAAGCTGCAACACTAGGCAGGCACCACCACCATCCATCCAGTTGGGGAACTCTTCATCCTACAAAATTAAAACTCTGCTCGGTGGCACAGCATCTTCCTGGTAAGCATGAGGTTCTGAGTTCAATTTCTGGTACCAAACAACACAAAACTACTAAAAAAAACTCTATACCTATTAAAGAAACAATCACTCCCCATTCCCTGACCTTTCGGGCTATGGAAACCACCATTTTCCTTAGCTGGACTTTGATGACTCAGTACCTCCTGTTCTTGGGTTCCCGGTGTGTATGTCTGCCTTGTCACTCCACATGGTGTGTGTGTGGGGTCTCCAAGGGGGTGGGAAATGCACTGTAGTTGGAAACTGGTGGTAGTTGTACCACACAAACCCACTGTAGTATACAGTTCCAAAGAGTAGACTTTGCGCTGTGTGACAATATCTCAATAAAAAAGGCTTTCAAAAGCCCCTAAGGAGGACCATGATCTTTGGGAAATAACAGGAGAGTGTGCATTTAGAGAGGCTGCAGTGAGTAGTACTGAAACACAGTCTGGAAGTCAGGAGACAAGTACCCCAGCAGGAACCTCTTCTGGCCTGTTTCCTCTTTGTGCAGGCAACCCTGTGTGGATAAGAGAAGCCCTAAGTATCTTTCTCCTTTTTGTATTTGATGCCTCTGATACTTCCTTTTAGGGTCCCTTCTCCTGGGGGCCTTGCCTTCCTCCCGACCTGACAGGTGGATGAGTCACCCCTGGGAAATGTCCCATGCTGAAATCGGCGCTCCTTTACCTTTTCACTGCAGTGGAAATCTGTTGCTTGCCAAGGGCCTTCAACAGCTCAGGGCCATTGGATAAACATGGACACATGCAATACCTTTGGGAGGGTAATGGGAGAGGGGACGCTGGTTGACAATTTTGCTATAACCTTGAATTTATTTCAGTAAACTACCAATGTTTTAAGTTTCAGCTTTTCCTTATTAGAAGGTCTAAAGGGTTCTTTGGTTATAAGTGGAAAAATAGAGAATATCTAAAATACTCAAGAGAAGTCTGAGTTTGTTTTTACTCCTCGATCACATGTGTATACTTCTGTTTTATTTTGTGCTTTCATCTAAACACTCAAGCAAGTCCTGCATGAGTGATCCAACCGGGATGTAACATCACCGAAGCCAGGACAGTAAGGGCTTTAGGCTGAGGGCCCAGAGAGCCAGGTTCCACATCTGCATTTGACACAAATACTTAAAGAATTCACTGAACTGTGACATGACTGATCTGCTCACACAGAACAGAGGTCTTTGTGAATATGTGAGAATATACTTTTAATAGAGTGAGCAACAAGGAAGGTTATGATTATTGCTCATCTTGTTATTTTTCTCATTATTTGCTCTTTGGTTGTCGTTAGACAGATTCTCACTGTGCTGCCCTGGCTGGACTTGATCTGGCAATCCTCCTGCCTCAGCCTCCCAAGTGCAGGGGTTATTCCCAGGAATGTGTCACCATATTCAGCACATTATTTTTTTAAAGACTCCTCAGATGTCCTCAAAATCTCTCAAGGGCGTCCCACTACCCGTGCAATAAAACCTAGATCCACAGAATGCTGCTCACAACCGTCAAGATGAAGGCTGTGTTAGCCCATGTGGTGCCTTAGGAAATTTTCGACCCTTCTCTCAGGCTGGCTGCAGTGTGGCTGGATGGCTGGGTTCACCCCCAGTGACCCATGTGGCACTGTTCCTAGTGCCAGCTATACCCTGTAGTTGAAACTGTAGCTGAAGTGTTTCCTGACCTTGTTAGTTTTGCTTTCTACAGGGTCTTTCCTTTTCCTGCACAGGTTGGATTTTCCTACCTCCAGGGCTTTGTGACACATGGGTCATTCTCCTCATTGTCGTCAGATTTCTTCTCATTTGCCAACATTCATTTCATCCACCCCTCTGAAACCCGATCATCCCTATAGCCAGAACTCTTCTCATATGGTATTTATCCCCACCCCCTTTGCAGTTCTGAGGACTGAATGCAGGGTCTTTGCACAGAGCTACACACCCAGTCCTTTTTATATTATTTATTTTGTGACTGGGTCTCACTGAGTTACTAAATGACCCAGTATGGGTTTGAACCACCCTCCTGCTTCAGTCTCCTAAAGTGATAATATTTACAATGTGCACCACCCCATCTGGCTATCCTAAAAACCGTTTGTGTTATGGGCCATGTTTGCATGTATTTCATTTGTCTTACTAGATTATACAGTCAGTGATTTCAGAGTTTACATTTAATTCACATCTCTGACCCTTACAAAGGGTTGGAGACCCTAATAAAAGGGTAGCTTTTAGCATGTGCTTCACTCCTGTGGACTGAATTATAAATGCAAGGACAGCTGAGCATCCCAGGGCAAAACACATGAACTCAACATCAAAGCTGGAAGAAGATCTGAGGCTCTGCTCTTATCTTTTCCTAGCAGGTGCTTTCAGCCTCTTTTGCTAGGATTGTGAGCACACAGTCCCAACAAGTTATGGCTCATCGTGCTGGGTGTGGCTATTATGAATTTTTTCTAACAGTGACTGTAAAAAGGATGCCCTCTTATGACTGTATCTAGATGTCCTTCCAAAGCCTCCTGCACTCATGGGTGGGGCTTTTCAGAGCTGGCTGGATGTGTGATGCTGGGATTAAGGGTGTGATGCTGGGATAAGGGGAACTCCAACCTGGGTGTGGATGGCACTGCTCAAAGAGCAGGTGGACTGAATGGCATACAAAGGGAGTTTCACTGCTGCTTTCGCTGCTTACTGCCTTCTTCCTGCCCTGCCCTGCCATGGACTGTTTCTCCTCTGCCATGCCACCCAGCCTCAGACACAGCCAACTGTGGGCTGAAACCTCTGCCAATTGTGAGTTACAATAAACCTTTCCTCCTTTAACTCTGAGTGTGGGATATTTTGTCTCAACAAGGAGAAAACTAACTAAGACATGTCCAAGAGTTAGCACTGGCAGCACGGGTAAAATAAAGTTGTAACGGTTATCCATTTTATCCTGGTGTTACAGGAGAAAGAAATGTGATTAAAAAAGAAAGAAAAGAAAAAAAAGAAATGAATGAGACTCATTTTCAAAATCTGCCTTTTCCACCATCTATCAGCACTGAACTGACCTTAGCCAGTTTAGATATTCACAACACATCCCATCACATTCTTCAATAGTTAAAGTAGGTGACAGTCACGGTCACATCTCCTCCTTACAATGAATGAATTTCACACCAGATTCTGCCAAGTGGACATTTATTATCAAGTAAAAACAAACTGAGGCAGACTTGTTGTCCTGCAGGCATGAGGGAAGCCTCAGATTTCTGACTTTTAAGACTTCTGTGAGTAGCTTGCTTGAAAGTGTCACCACAGGTGAATGTGACCGTATTTTATACCAGAAGGCCTAACCCTCTGCTTCGGGTCTTCAAAAAGCACAACAGTTCAGATGTAAAATCTTGCACTGGGTGCCCTTTTGAAGGGAATGGGAACCGACTGCTGCCTCACTTGGCTTCAGACTTAGCCATGTGAAGGCAGGGAGGGCCGTGCAGTACTTCTCGCTGGTCCGCATACTTGGGTCACCACTCATTTCTCCAGAGGATCGATCCTCTCCGACATACACTTTGCAATTAACAAAGCCTGTGGTGTTCTGAGACCAAACCCAAGGGAAGGTGAGTTTCTTCTAGTTAGAGTGTCAAAGGCTAACAAATTGTCTTGGAATGTATATTCCAGTTCAGGTATTTCAAAGGTCAGCTGTCTGCCCCTAGACCTTAGAGGAAAACTAAAGCTCTCTGTCTGTGTTGTACAAGAGCAAGTCTCAAGGGAAATGCAGTATCGGTCACGTGGTGGAGGTAAGGGCCAGGACAGGTTGTGGGGAGGATCTCTCCCTTCTCTGTTGAGAGATCAGTGCAACACCATGGTTCTCAGCACCCAGAAACCTAAGAAAGGGTCTCTGGTCTTCAGCCCATTCTGGGTAGCACCAAGGTGCTCCATGGCAGAGCTGCTTGCCCATTTGAAGGCCAGTGCCCATGGAATCTGCATCCTCTGTGCCAAACTTGGCCCCAGAAGACATCAGAGAAGCTCCTGGTCCGCAGGCATCATGCAGAAAGCTGCAGCAGAGACCCCACCTTTGAGGGGCTCTTCAGGGAGGGGCCCTGTCTCCAGAGCCTAGTTATTTTGGATCTGAGACTCTGCTTCTTTTCCTCACAGCTTCTATTTCCTTCCCGTAGAGCAACTGAATTCTACGTCTCTGAAACTTCAACCTAAAGGAGAAAACCTGCTGGTTGTGCTTGCTCATTTCACATACAACTTTTTTTTTTTTTTGCCTGTTTGGTGGACTGAAGATTGAGCCCAGGGCTTTCCACCTGAACTACATTCTTAGCCCTTTGTGTTCTTTTTATGTTGAGACCAGGTCTTACTGTGTTGTTTAGTTGCCCGGGCTGGGTTTGAACTTGTGATCCTTCTGCTTCAACTTCCCAGAGTTCTGGGAGTACAATGCACCTGGCTTCATTCAAGTTATTTTTAGTGCTTTAAATGAAATTACAAGGCATAAAAATTGGGAGTTTTTACACATATCAGTCCGAATTTCTAGTGCCTCCTCTGCCCAGATTGAAAGCTGTGCAACATTAGATCATATGCCCCAAAGACAATGCTGGCTAGCAGTGAGCAGTGTTCAGTCTCACAGGATGGCGTGTGGCTCAGTCCACCACCCTTTACCAGTCTTGATCCTCTTTAAATTGAGATTGGCATCAGTGGTGTGATTAATCATACTTGTTCCATTTATCTTACAGTAAAGAAGAAAATGAAATATTTCTTATATCTCCGGCCAAAAAAATTTACACTTCTTTTCTACCACACTAATGAACGTGACTTGTCTTCCTAGACTTTGAAAGTAGAAGTCTATCCCTCAGAACAGGGGAAGCTCAAAGCTCCAAGACACATTGGTTTACAGGCAGATGATCTTGAACAGGGGTGATCTTGTCCTCTTGAGCATGTTTGGAGCTGTCTAGGGGGAGTTTTGATCATAATGATTGAACAGCTATGACTTCTAGCAGATGGTAGTCAGGAATGATAGTAAACATCCTGTGACACACTTAACAGCTCTAACAAAAAAGAATTATCCAGCCCCAAGTGTCAATAGTGACAAGATAAGAAGAAAACCTCTTCTTGGACATGGGTTGGGGGTAAAACAAAAAGGGGTAGCACACAATTCTCTGCCATAACTGGGGAAGAAGACCCTATTATTATTATCTTAATCAGTTTATCAAGTCATAAATAGGTAACTGCCCAGGCCAGAGAATTCTTTGTAGAGAAATTCTCATTTAAATACATAAATTCTGCTAATTTAAGATGACAGAACCCTATTGTTTAGTAACATGTGATACTTCACTTTTGAATAAAGAAAAGCATTGCTCAGGTTAATCACTCCCTAAGCCATCAAATTTGGCTCCAAATCCTTCCAAGAAACTAAATTGGTTTGAGAAATAATAATTTGTAATGATTTGCCATCACTGAGGTTATTCAAAGTAATGTGATGCATACTGTAATGAAATCTTCAACTTTAATTGGATTTTAAGTATGAATGGCTAACATAAAAATGCAATGACTTTAGTTCACTGAGATTGGTTAGGTCAGGAAGGCACTGATAGTATTAGGAGATAAGAGTTATATGATTATTTCTAGTTCTCGTTTTTAGTCACAGTTTCTTGTCTCTAAACAAATATGTATACACATATTTTATTATACAAATTTGGTCCTTATAAATGTAATTTCTGTTTTTACTACTTCGTACTACATATCCCAAAGGTCATGTGTTGAGGGCTTGTGTACCAGCCTGTGACACTGGCAGGAGGTGGTGAATCCTAGTAGGGCTCCTCACAGGGGATCCTGGCTGCTTCCTCCCTCTCTCTCTCTCTCTCTCTCTCTCTCTCTCTCTCTCTCTCTCTCAGTCTCTCTCCTTCCTAGCAGCCATGAGGTGAGAACACCTCTGTGTCACACTCTCTGCCATGATTTACCGTTTCATCTCAGGCAACTGGGACAATCAAGCATGGACTGAAATCTCTGAGAGCATGAGCCAAAGAAATCTTTCCTCCTTCTAAGTTACTAATCTCAGGTATTTATCACAGCAATGGAAACCTGATACAAATGTACGAGTTCATTTGTCAGTTTCCAAGCACAACATCCAAATTCCATCAAGAGTTCAGTTGAAAGAGATTTACAAAGAGATTTAATGACACTATGACAAGTTATATCTAGATGTCCCCCCAAAGCCTCTTGTGCCCATAGGTAGAGTTTTGGCAGGTGATTAGATCGGGGAGAGGGTGATACTCGTCAGAAGATTAGTCCACTGATGAGTTACAGCTAAATGTGATGTGGCGAGCTGAAGCCTGACTGGGGAGGTTAGGTCACGGGAGCTGTCGCCTGAGAGGGTCTCTCCCTCCTCTTCCCTTGATTGCTCTCTGCTTCCTGTTTGCCATGCCATGAGCTGTTTCTCCTCTGCCAGGCTGCTCTGCCAAGAACCCACTAAATGATGGGCTGGAACTTTTACAAACTGTGAGCCAAAATAAACCTTTCTCTCTTTAACTTGAGGATATTAGGTGTTCTATCTCACTGATGAGAAAGTAACTAAGACAGACACCTTTAAGTTTCATAGTAATTTATAATTTTCACAATGCTTTCATCTAGATTGTGTCATTTAATGATTTCACAACCTTCCAGACAGACATTCATATCCTGTTAGTAGATAGGAGAGCAGTGCTCTAGCCTAAAGCCATTCTGACTTCAAGTGACAGAGGTTGGAGGAGGCAGTGTGCTCACCTCTTTAGTATGCTAACATTTAAAAATATATTTTCAATACTGCCAAACTAGTCTATGGATTCAATGCAATTCTCTCTCATCCAATTCCAGCTGCCTTTGTGTAGCTACTGACAAAAAGGTCCTAAAATTCACATGGTAATTCACATGTCTCAGTATTAGTAAGCTTCCTGCCACTGTGACAAAACACCTGAGAAAATCAATTTAAAGGATGAAAGATTTATTTTGGTTAATAGACTTTGGTCCATGGTCAGCTGGCTCCATTGCTTTTAAGCTTATATGGAAGAAAAAGCACCATGGCAGAAGGTGTGGCTGAGGAAAGGGGCCAGAAAGCAGAGAAAACCAGAGAGAAACAGTAAAAGAGCTCTAGAGGAAGAGGCTGGGAACAAAACACACCCTTTGAAGCCATGGCCCCATGGCTGCCCATCCAATTAACCCCACTTCCCAATAAGCCATTGGGGTAATCACTTGAAGTTACAGCCCTCATCATCTGATCACTTCCCAAAGCCCATCAGCTGGCAGTCAAACCTTCAACACAGTGACACTCTAGACACCAGCCTAACAGCCCTGAGTAGCCAAGAAGATTGTGAAAAGAAGAGCAAATTTGGAGGAGTCACATTTTCCAATTTCAAAACTTACTACAAAGCTATTATATCAAGACAGTGTGGTACTAGCATAAGAATAGACACACAGATGGTTGGACTAGAACTAAGAGTCTAGAAATAAACAGTGACATTTCCAGTCAGTTGGGCTTTGAGTAGAATTCCAAGTCAGTTCAGTGGGGGAAAAAATAGTCTTTTCAACAAATGGTCTGGAATAACTGGATATCTACAAATAATAGACTGCTCCCTACCTCATACTTTATCCAAAAATTAACACATATAGATTAAATACCTAAACATTTGATCTGAAACTATAAAACTCTTTGAGGAAAACAAGCATAAATTTTATAGCCTTGGATCGGCAATGAGTTCTTAGATAAGTTACTTAAAGCTCGAGAACCAAAGGGAAACAGAATATTTTAGGAGCTATTTATGAAAGTACACGTTTGCATCTGCTGTCTAGCCATTACTTTAATCTTAAGCAGCAGTTTAGTTATGTTAAGCGAATGCTTTGGTTAGCCTCCCTGGCTAGGGCACGGGGACCTGTGAAGCTAAGGTCACAGCCTCATCTTTGGATGCAGTGATACACTGTGCATGCCCAGCTCAGGTGCCCTGCAGAGACCAAACTTTTGCAAACCTTTCAGATGGTGATGTCATGGCATCTTACCTGCTGGGTCTTCTAGGGTCTCCTGTCTGGACTCCAGCAATCTTCCCCTTCCCCTCCCTCATCCCAAACAAGAGACTGCTAGAGAAGCTTTCAAGAGACTTTGCCCATATTTGGCAGATGAAAATAATAAATGACCTAGGTGTGGTGGTTCATGCCTGTAATCCCAGCACTCTGGGAGGCTGAGGCAGGAGGATGGCAAGTTTGAGCCCAGCCTGGGCAATTTAATAAGACCCTGTCTCAGGAAAGAAAAGAAGAGAAAAGAAAAAAAAGAAAGGAAAAGAGGGAACGGAAAGGAAGGGAAGGGAAGAGAGGAGAAGAGACAAAATGAGACAAAAGGAGAAAAGAAAGGAGAGGAGAGGAGAGGAGAGGAGAAGAGAAGAGAAGAAAAAAGAAGACTAAATGTCAGCCAGGGCTACACTTTTTATGATCTCGGATTATATATTGTTGTGCAGCCTCACCGTGATTGCTTGGTGGTTTCTTTCTATTTTGTGTTTTTCCATTGCCCGTTCTTCCCTGATCCTCTAGCATGTCCAGGAAGCCCAGCGGGGCTGCCGGAGGAAGCCCTGCTTCCTGCCTGGAGTGCTCCAGGAGAGGAGAGCCTGTTCCCAAGTTCCTGAGTGCTTCTGGGTCCTGAAGGAGCCTGGGAAGGAATGAGTCCTTGGGGACTGAGCAGGCAGATGCTCCTCTCCTCTGGAAAGACACTGCCTCAGGCTTTGTCCCCCTGTCCTTCCTGTCTGTTGAGGGAGGGCAGTGAGGACATAGGGAGCAATGTTCCCCTGTGGTCCCCCAGTGGCACCACAATCAGTGCCATGCAGGGTTTTCTCTCCAGGTCCGCAGTGACTCAAGCTCAGGCGTCAATGCGTTTATCAAACGTGATCTTTCATTTCAAATTCATTAGCTGAATGATGGAGAGAGAAATAGTTTTCCCACTGATAGTACTGCTTAGAGATGTAACATCCTAAACTACCATGCAAGAGTTTATAAAAGATCAGCTAAGTGGGCGGGGCTCACCAGTGGGTTTGATGGATCGGAGGCAGATGCACCTGGATTTGACTCTTGCTGCTTGGGCCACTTGTCTGCATGTACCTGAGCACTTAGCCTTTCTGAACCTCGGTGTCTATATCTGTAAAATGGAAGTAGAAAGACTGCCTTTCAAGTATGTTCTAAAGACTAATGGAACAGTATGTGAAATCATCTAACAGGGAGTATTAGGAATGAGGTATCCTGGAAACAGTGACTCACACCACTTACTACACACACTGTGCTTTGTGTACATGAATTTAATTCTTGTGAGAATTCAGCGAGGCAAATGGTCCAATGAGCCCCATTGTGCATGTGAGAAAACCAAGGCACAGAAAGGTTCAAGAAGTATATTCAAAATGCCACAGCCCTGAGGAGCCTTAGAATTTGAACTCGTGCCCGCTGGTCCATTACTTTGTGCTCTTAACCCCATGCACATGCTCGTCTCATGGCTATTTGCTTTCTAACCTTCGCCTCTGTCCAAGTGACCACAGCGCACTTCTGTGGACCCTCTCAGGATGCAAGAGGCAGATGCCAGCTCAGGGAGCGTGACTTTCGCACACATGCTCTGGAGATCCAGCAATATGTCAGGGGGTCTTTCTCGGCCACAGCAGAGGCACCAGAATGAGCTGTTATTCAGGTCATGGGTGTATCTGGTGGTCAGATGGCTGTGGGCAGGATGACTTGTCCCTCTTGTTCTCCCGCTCGGACTCTGTCTCTTTGCCTTCCTCTCCTGTTTTCCATCCCTGCTTCAGGCGGGCTCTTGCAAAACACAGAACTTAAGAAGATTACAGTGATGTACTCCTTAGTGCCAAGCCAAAAGAATACCATAGTGACAGAGATACGTGGGCCCCCCTTTTCCTCTGTTTGTGGAGAAAGGTTTCGGAATAAGCTCTGCCTTCAGCAGCTCCCAGTTGCCTGTGCTTTTGTTCTCGTTTTTCCTGTGCCTGTTTTTCTACCATGATTTTTTTTTTAGGAGATTTGGCATTTGTGTCTAAGATTTATAAGCGCTGAAGCAAACTGTGGCACTGCCTTCAGGGTTACATAGTAACTATTAGAATACCATGGGGGTAAAACCCGACAGGGCTTAGGAACTCAAAAGACAGCACACCGGAGTATCCCTGCCTGTTTCCAAAATTCCACTTCCTCCTTTGTGAAATGTCATTATAGGAAATTATCCTGATTGAGAAATCTATGGGGGGTAGGGGCAGAACAAAACAAAGCATACCAACACTTGACAAGGCCGAATTCTCACCAGGCAATTATATATAAACTTCTATAATTCTATGGTGAAAATAATCCCACAGTTTGAAATTTAATGGTGGAAAATAATAACAAGCACGTAATACTCATATCTACTGAGTCTAAGAACGTTGTATAGAAAAGAAAACAGCTCTGGTGGAAAATTCTGGCTAATGTCAATTTTAAGTCCTTTTCTGGCTGCCTAAGTTATTAAATTTGAACTTAACTGATGAATTTTTGACTTTGGAAAAATTTTTTCCCCTGCGTATATTCTATGAGGAATTATGGAGTGAAAACACTACTCAGTTCCTGCTTCTCAGAATCCTTCAGTGCCCAAATCTTGGCTTTCGGGGTTTGGCCTCTGTGGTCTTTTGCCTTTACTCACTGTTGGCTCCTGAAGCCAAATTGCAATGGGCTTTGCTCTTTACCATTAGGATGAGTGGATTTCCTAGAGGGCCTAAGCCATTGTCTCTGAAATACCCTAATGGATACCACTGGGATTGAATCCATTTCCTTAAAGCACTTTTAAAAACATCTTCGGTAGCTAACAGAATTCTCAATGACAGTGTCCCAGATTGTTTTCAGCATTTTGCTCAAGAGGAGGCAAGGAGTTGCTCATATGGACAACACTGGGCACTAAGAAAGTAAGAGAAAAGACAAGGTAGGCATCAGATCCCAATCTCAAAAAATCCTGCGTGAGCCACTGATCGCATATCAAAAATGAATTGACATGCATTTTTTCTTGGAAGGGAAAATTAAAAAAAAAAACATATTTTGACTTTTGTTCATGTATGTAGGTTTTTCAAAGAATTTCTTCCCATTATCAAGTAGACGTCACTCACTCAGGGATTTTCCACTCACATGTAAACTTAAGCTAGGTCTGATCTTCCTTACAATTGCATTTGCCCACTTATTTCATTTGTAATGTTCAGAATTAAGATAATCTCTCACTCTCCTCTCTCTCTCCCACCCTTCCTCCCTTGGCTCTCCCCCATGTCTCTTTTTTCTCTCATCTCTCTCTCTTTCTTCTCTCTGTCTCTGTCTTTCTCTCTCTCCATCCCTTCCTCCCTGGCACTGGGGTTTGATCACACTTAGCTACATCCCAGCTCATTTTTATATTTTTTTATTTTGAGACAGCTTCTCACTAAGTCGCTAGGCTCAAACTTTCGGTCCTGCCTCAGCCTCCCAACTGCTAGGGTTATGGGCATACATCATCACTGTGGTTTCTCTTTTTATCCTGGGAGCTGGAGCTAAAAATTATTCTCTCTGTACAAGATTCCAGACCCCACTGAGGTGGACAGATGACATGCCAAGGAGATGGAGGAGAAGACCACGGCCAAACGGACCTGCCTGGGCGGAACTGTCACTGTTGGGAAGCACCATTTGAGGCAACGAGATTTACTTACTTCAGGGGAAGCTTGGTATCTCTGTCTCATGCAGGAAAACAATGACCTGCGAGATGCCTCTGGGAGATGGCCTATGAATAAAATATACTTAAACACATCAAGTCATTGCTGTGTGCTCAAGCTGCCTTTTAGAGGACTCCCTGGTTCCTGGTGCCACTCTGAATCCTTTAGACCACTGTGTAACTGATGGACAAGACAGGTTTTTTGCCCATCAGCACCCCTGATGTCCTCCTCAGGGAGCTCAGGACAGTGACTATGTACCCCTGGCCTCATGGGTAGGGTGTGTGGGTTCCATGAGAGACACTGTAGAGGGAAGCACAGTGTTATGATCGATACATTGTGATAAATTTGAGCAGTCTAGCCTTTTAACTGAGAGACTTAGCAGGGAATCAGGGTTCTTACTTTGTAAATATCCTCATCCTGTGCAGCAAGAGGGCATAGAGATTTTGTGAGTGCTACATCTGCCCTAGGAGGTGTTGGGGGGTGGTGGCCTACATACAATATAAGGGAGAAATGAGGCCTGCTCTTCCCTCTTTTGTTCTGGTTGCTTTTGCTGGCTACTGCCTTAAGGTGTTGCCCCAGTGCCATGCCACCCTTGGAGCCAGCTGATTATGGACTGAAACCTCCACAAACAGTAAGCTAAATAAACCATTCCCTCCTTCATTTTGGGTGTCAGGTGGTTTTGTCCCAGCAATGAGAGAAAAGTAACCAAGACACAAAGTAGAAGTCAGTTTCCCATTAGAACAAGTGCCATAAGGGTGTGTTCAGAGTCCAGTGGGACAGAAGTTGATGAACAGATGGCCATAGGTGGTGTTCAGGATGCCCACAGGGGTGGTGTTGGTATTTCCCAGGCTGTTTCCATTCCTGAATTGCAAAAGGCTAGACATTGTTCTAAACAATAGATGCCAGCTGCTTCTGTCTTTCCCTCCCTGTCAAGCTGAGCACAACTGCAGACGTGGATTTCAGTTCCAACAGTTGCCTGCTCCATCCTGCATCTAACTCACTTGAGTCGTAGGACATTCCTGCTTCCCTCGCAGGTTCTCCCTGGGGACTCTGAACACCACTTCTGGATGGGTAGATGATGCTAGTGGGACAGATTTGCAGGAGGAAGGGGCTGGGTGTTTCTTCCACAGACACTCACTGGGCCCCTGATTGGGGCTAAATTTCTGACTGTGGATATTCATTCTCTCAAGAACCTGAGGAAGGTGGGTGAGGTATCTGTGGCTCAGAAAGCATAAGTAAGTTTTACTGTCAGTGGCAAGTACACAAGGGAGCCAGGTTCCAGGCCTGACCCGGCTGGTTCCAGGAATCGGTGACTTGTCTTACCCGCTGAGATACAACATCCAATACCCACGACACAAAAGAGGAGAGGTTCATTCAGACTCACAGTTTCACAGGATTCAGCCCATATTTGACTGGCAGAGGAAAGCTGCTCCTGTCATGGTGGCCAGGAAGCAGAGAGACAATAGAGGAGCTAAAACAGGCATGTGCCCTACCAGGTCACATCCCCATTTGCCCTCCTCCAATCATGTGCCACTTGCTAAAAAAGCAACTTAGCTCTATCCCCCTCCCCTATGATCCAATCACCTTCCCACACATGAGAATTATGGAGGACATTTTAGACCAAATCCAAACAGTGCTCTTACTCCACAAGAATTCGGGAGTGCACACCAGAACTTTCCAGGGCTTCCTTTGTTGTTTTCTCCCCCACAACCTCACTTTCTTGACGGTACTCTTGATGATAGTCTCAGCTTGTGTCTGGCAAAGTACTCTACCTGTTGTACTTTTATTATTTGTTTATATTTTGTCTCAAAGCCATCTTACTGATCCCTGGACAACCAAAATCTATGCGTGATATCAGAGTTGTTTAGACAGCTTATACAAATATTTTTTCTCTTTGTTTTAAAAAGAACTAGACTGAAGAGCAAAACCCTGCAACCCCATTTCCCTACCCCACTAATGCCGTGAGAAATCTGGTAGGCCCAGCATTCAAGCTGTAGTCCTTGACTTTCTCTCTGCTACCTGCAAACAATGTCCGGCATAGGTAAGAGAACAGAAATATATCACCGTGTCAGGAGTCATTTGATAAGCATATTTTATAGCCAATTAAACATAAACACTTACAAAAATAAGATTTAAAAAAAATTAAGTTATTAGGTTCGCCTCCCACTGTTTTTAACGGGTTCTATTAATTAGTGTAAACGTTTGTGCTCCTGAAAATTTTGCCAAAGTTTTCTAATTGTTACCATACTGAGGCGAAGCAGGAAGCTGATGGTGTGTTCTGAGTAGCGAGAAGATGGTGGCTGAGAGGCGCTTCTAGAAAATTCAGTTAATAGGCTATGTTTGGAAAACTGAACCCTGTAAAGAACAAATTCTGTGATGGTTGCAGCCTCATGGCCACATTACAAAACACACACACACACACACACTCTCTCTCTCTCTCTCTCTTTCTCTGTCTCTTTCCTAATGTAAGAGCAAGATCCGTTTATTGCAAAAATTTTAGAAAACGGAATAAGAAAGAAAAAGTTCAGATTTTTACCATCCTGAGAAGGACGCTCTTATCCACCAGGGAATTTCCTTTGTGTATAGTTTATAACAAAATATGGGTCCTCCTGCCAACACTGCCTTGCCAACAGAAGACGGCATTTCAAGGAAGTGCTCTCGGTGACTCAGCCATCTCTAGGAGACATGGTACAGATGTGCTATTGAACCAGCTGGAAAGTTCCAACCTCAGGAGTCTGAACAAAGAGAAAGGAAAGCTTAAGTATCCAGTCAAGGGCTTCATTCCCTAAACTCTAAACAAGAGCTTTCCTGCAACTCTAGCTCCCTACCAGTGACTGCAGGCAGAAGCATAAGGAGTCAACCCAGCAATGTGCAGACAGCTCCAGGGAATGAACGATGGCGAACCTTTCAGCTAACGCAGACCCACTCGAAAAACCAGATCCCTTCCTACCAGATCCTCAGATAAAGGCCACAGCTGCTCTTCCGAGAGACAGATTTAGTCTTTGAGCACTGAGGGCTGAGTTGAGAAAAATTAAATGTTATGTGGTTTGGAGTTTGTGTCTACAAAATGCACGGTGTTGACAATGGTTTCTTCCCACAGTCTACAGAAATAAACATGTACGAAGTGGTGGCTGGCCTCATTTATTGAGTGCAAGATGGGGAAGACAGAGGCAAAAACAAACCTCTCATACTGTCTCATTTTGTAGTCTTCACCTAGTCGTTTCTCAGTCTCCTTTCCAGGAAAGCTGTAAGGGTGGTTTGGCTGTGGGAAGATAAAGTTGGGGAGCTCAGTGTCTTATGGCATGCGTTCCTCAAGGCTGTTTCCAGATGGTGTGTGGTTTTGCACTAACACAAGATCTTGACAAATGAAGTTCAAGGCTGAGCACTATGGAGACAGTTTTGGTCAAGGAATAAGTCATGAGACTGCTGAGGTGGAGCTCAGCCGTGCTCAGCTTTTTGAATCTTTTTCTGAGAAATGTGTACTTACCGTTATCTCAGCGAGGGTTTGCATAAGCAAAGAGGCCCCAGTAACCCCAACCCACGAGCAGTTCCTACAAGCAAAGGAGAAGAATTTGCTTCAGTTCTGTCATCTCCTCAGTTTCTTGCCAAAGGACCTCAGATTCACCTTTTCCAACAAGTGCTTACAGCTCTGTCTGCAAACAAGGGAAAAAAGCATCTTCCCTGTGCCAGCGTTTCAGTTTGTTGCCAGTGATGGAAAATGTACTTGAGGTTGCAAGTTGGGGAAATGTGTTTTAGTTTGCTCACTCCGTTTATAACCACATCTGTTATCAGTAGGGCGGGCTGTGTATTAATAGAATGACTTTCCTATGTCTTGAGTTCTCCTCTGTGACGTTTTGGCTGAGGGTATTGAACAGAGAAGGCTGGGAAAAGCCAACACTCTGCCTGGTGATACCACCCCTAAGACCCTTATGGAAAGCCTGACTTTGGGCAAAGCTCATTTATAGTCTGTCAATTTAGGAAGTCGATCTAAAAGAGAATCAGTATAAAGAGCAGCTGTTTTTCATTCCTGGCTTCTCAGGAAATTTACCACTTTTAATTATTTCAAAATGTTCCACTTTTGTTTTTTCTCTCTCTACCTTCTTTTCCACAGAGAGACTGAAGTGATTTTGGTATTTCCTCAACTAGTCTTCTATGGCCAAAGAGTCCAGGCCAGTGGGACTATCAAAGTGAGAGCTGGAAAGGACTCCAGGGATGCTTCAGATCAGTGGCTGTCATACTCTGCTTTGGAGGAGATGACATCAGGCGAAGGAAATGTGAGATTGAACCAATAGTGAACACACACACATGTACATATGCAAACACACCCCATTTAGCTGCACCTTGTATGTTGAGCTTCCAAATAATACTTAATTTGAATTAAGGGTGTGGCCAAATGAAGTTTGAATCCACCAATAAACTTCTCCCTAATTTTACTGGATAAGAAATAAAGTCCTAGGAAGTTAACTGACCTACCTATGGCATTTGGTTACTTTGTGACAAAATCAAGACAGGAACCCAAATGTTCTCACCAACTTCAGGTGATTGAATGGTTTGTTCATACACAAATGCTTCTTGGTCTAGCTATTGTGATAATTCCTACATCCAAAGTAAACTTGTTTGATGATTTAATAAGTAGTATCCATTTTAAAAACATAAAGTTACATAATACTTTATCTTTTACTGGCTTATTTAATGGCCTTTGCTCATTACATCTAACATTTCTTCGGAAGGCAACTGAGAAATTTGTGCTCAAGTCATATTAACATTTAAAAATATGTTGAATATATTAGCATTTGCAGATTCTATTCACTTTAAGAGCATCTTTGCAGTTGATGTTGGTGGGGGCAGGCTGGCATGCACCCAACTGTATAATGCCACTTGGCATGAAGTTTCTTACAACAAAGTCGAGATTTAAAACAGAAAAGAAAGTAAATTATTGGAGGGTTTTTTCCTGGGTTCATATTTTATACCCATCCTGGCCCATGCATACGCTTCAGGAAGTCACGTGTAGGGCTGTCTGTACTGGAGCCATGTTATTTTACAACTACAGTAGCTATTTTTATGTGCATCTCTCCCAGCAGAATAGGAGCTTCCGAAGGGTAGTGATGTCTTACTCATCTCTGCATCTCCAGACAACTCAGAACAGCTTCTCAATAAAGACTGGAGAGTTGGGTGGTCTGGGGCTGGCAGGGAAAAAATGAATCATGGATAATACCTCTCTACAGACTCTTCTTCTAACAAGGGAAACTGCGAAAGGTTGAAGCCCTCTGTTGAAAGCAACCTGTATAAATTACAATACATGACTACTGTTCTTTAACAAAGACCTCATAATTAGTTTATAAGATTGAGATCAGTCTTGTGAAAGAAATCTGCTTAACACTCAACTGCCTTATCTTTGATAAAGGGGTCAAACATGTCCACTGGGAGAAGGATAGCCTCTTTAATAAGTGGTGCTGGAAAAACTGGCTTTCTACATGCCAAAGATTAAAACTAGAGCCATGCCTATCACCATGCATTAAACGAAAGTCAAAATGGTTCTGTTTATATATTAAAACAGAACATTAATTCTACTGGAAGAGAAAGTAGGTAGAAATCTTGAAGACATAGGGGTAGGCAGAGAGTTCATGAGCAAAACCCAAACTGCATGGGAAACACTTCAAAGAATCAATGACTGGAATCACATCTTATTAAAAAGATTTTGCACAACAAAAGGAATCATCAACAGAGTGAAAAGACAACCCGCAGAGTGGAAAAAATTTTGGCCAAATGTCCCTCAGACAAAGGACTTCTATCTAGGACATATAAAGAATTGAAGAAAATCAGACCCCCTCAAATTCAAAGACCCAGTCCAAAAATGGGCATCTGAGATGACTACACATTTCTCAGATGAAGCAAAACAACTGGCAAAGAAATATATGAAAAAATGTCCAACATCATTGGTCATTTGAGAGATGCAAATTAAAACAACAATGAGATTCCATCTCACTCCAGAAGGAATGGTTATCATCAAGAAATCAACCAATAACAAATGCTGGCGGGCTGTGGGGAAAAAGGAACCCTTCTCCACTGTCGGTAGGAGTGCAGAATGGTACAACCACTGTGGAAATCAGTGTGGAGATTCCTCAAAAAAACAAAACAAAACAAAACAAAAACTAGAATTAGAGGTCTCATTTGACCCAGCTATTCCCCTACTGGGTATTTTCCCAGAAAAATTAAAATCACCACACCACAGGGATATATGTGGACCCATGTTTATAGCAGCACAATTTGTAACAGCTGAATCTTGGGAACAATCTAAATGCCCATCAACTGAGGAATGGATAAAAAAGATGTAAACTGGGTGTGGTGGCTCACGCTATAATCCCAGCACTCTGGAGGCTGAGGCAGGAGGATCATTGTGAGTTCGAGACCAGCCTGGGCTAGAAAGTGAGCTCAAGGCCAGCCTGAACTGCATAATGAGACCCTGTCTCAAAAAGACAAAAAAAAAAAAAAGATGTAGTATTTTTATACAATGGAGTACCACTCAGCCATAAAGGACGATAAACTTGAGACTTTTATAGGTAAATGGAGGCAACTTGAGGCCATATTCCTAAGTGAAATAAATCAGACATGTATGTGTAATCGTCATGTTGTCTTTCTAGTGAAAGAGGCTGAAAGAGTAAATAAGATTCAAAATGTCCAATACATAATTGTGAAATGGGAAGAAACTGTTCAAAGGAAAGAGAAACTGGGATGAGGGAAAGGAGAAAAGAAGGAAGGGAAAGATACATAAATATAAGTAGATAGGACAGCTAAGATAGCTATACTACTAATTGCTCTTAGTTCATGGAAAAGAAAGGTATGTGCTTGTAGTGTTTGATTCCGTTTTCATGCCTGCGGCTTGTGATCTGAGCAATTACTTTGGAGATAACAACACACCATTAGTAACCATTGTTACTCTCCCATGATCTTGCTTTGAAATTTTGTAATATTGTTTTTCTGGGGTTTTTTCTCTTTAATATTAAATACAATTTAAAAAAGAAAGAAATCTGTTTAGTGTAAATCTCGGAGGAGGACTCAAGCGCTGTCGGTACCCCCTGCCTCTCTCCTCTAGGAATTCTGACTACAAAAAGAAAATCTATCAGTCTCTTTTCCTCTTTAAGCATTTACTCAAGAAAACTGTGATGTGTACATTAAAAAACCATTTGATCATGGATGTAATTAGATATGCGTAGAAGTAGAGATAATAGAATAACGAACCCCCATGCACAACTACCGACTAGAACACTCATCAGTAATCTGACAATTCAGCAATGATCGACACTTTCCACATTTTGTCTCTTGCTTCAACTTTATCCTCCACATTTTAAAAACTCTGATAAATTTATGTAATAGAATATTAAAAGGACATTAAAAACCACAAATATGTAAATGACAACCAAATATGGCAGTACATAGATATTAACCATACTTATTCAAATGACAAGCAAATACCAATCATATTTATATAAAGTGACAGGCTTATCATATGGGAAAAAATTGTTTAAGGCTAATGTTTCTTAGATTATCTCTGGTATCTTTGTCCTAAGTCTTTACCTTTTTTTTTTTTTTTAGGCAGAGTCTCATTATGTAGTTCAGGCTGGCTTCAAACTCACTTATGTAGCCCGGGCTGGCCTTGAGCTCATAGTGATCCTCCTGCCTCAGCCTCCCAAGTGCTGGGATTACAAGTGTGTGCTACCACACCTGGCTTGTCTTGTCTTTAAAAAATATTTCTCCCATAAAATTATTCTAATATTTCACTCTCATTATTCTAATATTTCACTCTCATTATACTAATAGAAAAAAGTTTTCTAACTTTTTGTAGTGCTAAAATTTGTTTGCCCCTAATATCCATTCTCTCTTACTTATAGAACCCTCACATTTTAACTCATCAAAAGATCACCAGTCTGAATTTCCATGATCCTTCATTGATATATGCAGACATGAAATTAAGTTCTAGCTTATGGAATATAATTTACATATAAATTTAAGAAAATGTAGTTAAGGAGCTGATTAATATAGTTTTCCCGGTCCTCTTTTTGGTGCGTTGTTTTTGCTAGATATGATGGCTGGAACTCAAGCAGCCATCATGGACCATGAAGTAGAACATGCCAAGAATGAAAAAGTAGTGAGAAGATGGGCCCCTGATGGCTTTGTGAGGATACTTTCTTACCTCTGGACCATTTCCCTCCAGACTTCTTTTATATGAAGCAGAAATTATCTTTGCTCATTTCTTAGGCCTTGAGTCTTTGAACTTTTGAATTCAGGCCACCCAATGTCATTCAAAGCTAAAGTAATGAAATGGTTCACTTCTTTATTTAGTTTTGCCCCTAGAATCTTCCTTGTAGCCACTTCCAGTCTTTCACATTTGATTTTTAAAAGAAGCAGTCTTTTAGACAATATCAGTAAAAAAAAATACCAAAGCTGAGGCAGCCCCTTAAAATGCAAACAAAACTCAAGTTAAACATTAACAACGGTCAAAGCCATTTGTCCTTTCAAACAGATACACAGAAAAACCATCTGCTGGGTCACGTGCCTGTGGGCTGCCCTGCGGAGGACGTTTCTGTGGGTGCTGCCATGTGGTGAGGGGCTGGCACTGCTGAGCCAGCCCCAGCTCCCTCCTAATCTGCCTCTGGGCCTCTGCAAACTGCACAACCTGGGAGGCTACTAGGAAACGGGGAAGGAGGCCTGGGGGCGGGGGAGAACTGCTGACAGCAGTCAGCTGGCACCTTCTGGCCCCTCCAGCTGTCTCGGTTTGCTTTTGCCAATGGGCCCTCCCTTCCTAGCTTTTGGAAGCAGCCGTGGAAGCCAAAGTGCACGATGCAGGCCCTGCACGGACTTCACAGGAGAGGGGGGTGTGCTGTGCACTGACCCTGCTTTCTGTTCTTCAGCACAGCTCCAAGGCCCTGCTGTCACCCCTACACCCACGCGCCCCTCCAGCCCCAAGGACTCGTGGCTGGCGCCATCCTCAGCCAATCAGGGCGTCTCATTGCCTTGGCTGCAGGTTTGGTTTAGTGCTGGACAAGTGACTGCCGCTGACCACAGTGGAGTGACTGCTAAAACTTCTGTGGGAGCCTTTGGAAAAACAACTGTTATGTTTTTTGCCAACTCAAATCTTAAGAGCAAGGGACACAAAACTACATCTGTCTGTGAGACTAAATCTTATCTAAGAACATAGCCAATCCAAAAGAGGCTGATGTAGACAGCGAAAGAGGGGGAACCATGTTCCTGGTGACATCATGTAGTCCTCAGGGTCAGGGTGAGCTGCTGAGCTGGTCCGGCTGTAGGCTTCTCAGTCGGCCAAAGTCACTAAGGTGAAGTTTGTGGTGGTGGCGCTGTGGTTTGGAACTACAGCTCCAAGTAAGCCATAGGACATCTAGTCAACTGTCAAATTCAAATAAAACATAGCTAATTTTTTTATTTTAAGTATTTTCCAAATATTGCAGGGGACGTATCCTGAAAACATAATCATTATCTGACATTGAAATAGAACTGGGTGGCTATATTTTCATTTACCGAATCTGGCAACCTTTATTTGTAACCCAAACATATCAGTGATGGATGGCAAAACGCTGTGTTCACAAGAAGGCCCAGAAATGTCTGTTGTTTGGGTATCTGGGAGCTCTGAGTCCTTGGCTGGGACTGGATGGTACAGAGAGACACAGCCAAGGATGCTGTTTCCAGAAGAGGGTGTCACATGGGTGTGAACCGTGGTGATGGGTGGGTGGCTGGGTGGCGAGAGTACAGGGGTCTGAGCTGAGCTGAGGCCCGGCAGCCTGGACATGCACAGGGGTGCAAGTTTCCAGATGAACCTCAGTGGAGACACCTCTGAATGCATAGTAACTCGCTTTGCACTGGACGGACGGCATCGTCAAGGAAAGGAGACAGGAGGAAGTGGGGGAGGAGATCATTGAATCAAAGTGGGTGATAATGCCTGCTATCAGGATGGAGGTCCTGGCAACAATTTAGAGGGTGACACAAGTGACCTGGTCCCTTGCCAGCCTCTCACAGTGTGCGTACGTCTCTGGGCTGAGCGTAACTCAAGAGCCATTGGGATGACGGTTGCAAAATTTAATAGCCGGTGCCACCAGACTGGTGCAAGCCCACCAAACATGAGCTTGGGCTTTCAGACGGAGGAACTTCCCCCTGCACCACTGACTTCAGCCCCTGGCTTTGGCCTAGGAAGTCACACTGCTTGAGAAAGCGAGAACTAACTAAGGTGAGTTAGCAGATCATCTGCAGAGAGCGGAGGTCATGGAGCACAGGCATGGAGGGCTGGGAAGCATAGTGCCACTGTGCCAGCTGATGCTCCTTTGCAGCCAGGCCCCTGGCCCCCATTGCTCTGCCCGGCATAACCTTGCATGGCCCTGTAACTGAGTTCCTGGGGGGCTGGGTGCCTTTGCTCCACCAATTGTCCCCAGCCACAACTATGATTCCAGGGCATCTTTGTCTCTTGTCTAGCGTCTGTGATGTGAAACATCCTGCTCTGGAACAACCTAGTCTGATGAAACCACTCATTAGCATTGTGAATTTCCCTTATCCAAACCTTTTCCAAAGCCCCAGTGTCAGGCTGTGTGTGCAAATCCATCTCACTCTTCAAAAGTAAACTGAGAAGCCGGACGTGGTGGTATATGCCTGTAATCCCAGCACTAAGGAAGCTGAGGCAGGAAGATCGTTGCAAATTGGAAACCAGCCTGGGCTACAAAGTGAGGTCAAGGCCAGCCTAAGCTGCATCAGGAGATTCTGTCTTAAAAAAAAAAAAGAAAGAAAAGGAAACAGAATTTGAAACAACAGGAAAGCAGTCCTGTGACTCGTGCTCGAAGCACAGCCATCGCGTGACTTGAGAGTTGCTGCTCATAGCGAATGGCAGGCTGTTGTCAGCAGTGAACTCTGATAGTGACAGTGACATGGGGGGTGTAGCCATCCAGGCATCGAGGCTCCCAGGCAGAGGGTGTGGGGACTGGGGAACGGCAGGGTTGCTGCCGCTGGGCTGTGCTTTTTTCAGCAGGATATGGATCAAGTCTGCATTTATTGAAATGATCAGGAGACATGATTTGAATTGTGAAGTGATCAAGCGAAAGCACTTATTTTTATATGTTTTCCGTGTGACCCAATGTCCCCAGAGACCTCACTACCCTGTAAGTACCAGAGAGCCCACAGTGACACTGGACTTTGAGCATCACTGGGCTGGGGAAGAGCGTGGCAGGGAGGTGAGCAGGCTCTCGGTTCACGAATGTTCTGTACTGTGGCCTCGGCCCCACACACCCATTGTCTCCTGCCATAGATTCACCATTAGAAATTCTTCAGGACTAACAGACTGTATTTCATTATGAGTAGAAATACACTACCTAGGTAAGGGTTCAGCCTACAGGCTATTTTTCATTCCTTCCTCTGACCTGCCTTCTTCATGCTGAGGAAGAGGAGAGACAGGAAAGTGCAGAATGGAGCAAGGAGATGAGGAGAAGGAGACACACAGGAGCGGGAGAGAGGGTCAGGCCCAGGAGGAGTGGCATGTCAAATAAATCAGGCCTACTTCTCTTCCAAGGGGTCCTCTTCCCCTTTCATCTCCAGCCCTTCTCCATTTAGGACTATTTCTGGAAAAGTCCCTTCTCACAGGACTTCTGCCTTCCAGCAAAACAGACGCCTTGGGGGTTTGGGCCAGACTCTTGTCACTAGCTCTGGAGGTTTCTGGTCAATGTTGTCTCATCCCCCACTCTAGTCTCTCAAGGTCTCCATCTCTCAGCAGCCAATACTGCCAAAGCCATGTGATTTCTCTTGAAGTGTCCCAGCTACAGCCCACAAGGAGAAGGGCCTAGAGCTTCTTCCCCCGAAACCCCTGTTCCTCTCCAGGAAGTGGGTTCCTCCCTTCCTGGACAGGATGATAGCATGTTCAAAGGTGTTATGGCTGCTATGTCACCCCAAAATCTTATTGTGTGATATTTTAAGATGACTGGGTCATGAGGGCTCTAACTTCATCAGTGGATTAATGTGTTGATGGAATAATAATGTGAAGCCATTATTGGGCGGGAGATGGTGGAAACAGGAACTGGAGCCGAGTTGGAGGGCGTGGGTCATGGGGTGTGAGCTTGGGGACTATATGTGGTTTATGGTTCCTTCTTTTGCCTGGCTACCCCCCCACCCCGCCCTGCTTTCTGGCTGCCATGAAGAGGCTTTGCTTCACCACGCCCTTCCGCCATGGTGTTCTGTCTCATCTCAGGCCCACAGGAAATGGAACCAGTTAACCATGGACTGAAAACCCTGGAACTATAAGCCAAAATAAATCTTTCCTTCTTTAAGTGGATTCATGTCAAGTACTTTGGTCACAGCAATGAAAAGCTGACTAACACAGGAAAAAAGGTACAATTTGTGGTAAAAAAAAAAAAAATCCATATCTGTTACAACTCAAGACCATGGTCAAGACAGACTCTGTATCCTTCAACCCAGGGCCTTCTCTCTCTCCAGAACTGGATGTCTACTGTGTCCTCTTTCTCCTCTTCCAGCTCTGCTCCTAGGAAAAGAGTCTGTTGGCAAATGCAATAGCAAGTGTGGTAGATTTTCTCTATATAGACTAAAGAGAAGAAGAGGAGAAAATTTAGGCTCTATAACTCTGGGATGACTTGAAATCTACCTTGGGTATAATCTCTCAAGGCCTTTTTCAGTGATAATTACCTCCCTCCGAACATGCCAAGCAGTTTGGTTTTGTGCCAGCTTTCATTTTTAAATGATTCATTCACTCTTCTAGCAATCTTCCAGAAGACAAAGTCCTAGATGTAGCATTTGCATTGGATTAAATCCTAGCTCAAATACTTTGAAGCTATGTGAATTTAGGCAACTGACATAACTTGTTTCTTCATTGGTAAAATGGGTGTCTGACTTAGCACACTGATAGGATGACCAAACGAGATAATGTACAAAACTTAAGGCAGAGAGTGGCCCTGTCAGATGTCCTCTATTTGAAATGCTTGGGATCACACACATTTCAGACTTTCAGTTTTTTTCAGATTTTGGAATAGTCACATGTACCTAAGAAGATTGGAAAAAAAAAAAGAATAGAAGATATCTTGAGTATGAGACTCATGCCTAAACATGAAATTCATTTATACTTTATATATACCTTTTGCACACAACCTGAAGGAAATTTTAAACCATATTTTAAATAATTTTATGCAAGAAATAAAGTCTCATGGTAGGAAAATTCCCACTTGTGGTGTCAAGTTGGTGGTCAAAACCTTTAATTTTGGAACAGTTAGTATTCTGGACTTTCATATTAAAGAGGCTGAATTTGCACTACAGTTCTGGCTTCCAGGATTTCTATTGGGAAGTAGCATAGCAGTCAGTTATGCCCATTGATATTTTGCCCTCCCGGCTGTCCTTCTAACCAAGGTCAGTGGCCCTAACCACTACATTCCCTTCACTGCAGCGCCTTTTGGCCAAACTTTAGCCATTTATTCAATCATTTATTCAAGCTCAGGAATTCCTCCTCACCTCAAGTTTGTGTCTTTTTTTCTTTCTTTGTTTCTTTCTTATTAACTTCTAATTAATTAATAGACGCTCTCAAGCCTTGCCCCAAACAGCAGGGTAACGCTCTACTCCAGTTCTTCCACATAGCTTCCCAGTGTTTTTTCAGCACAATCCCCAAATCAATTTGTACATCCTTATCCCAGTTCCTGGTTCACTCTGAGCTCCCTCCTGACGCATGATGATGACATTAGCATGTCACAAAAGCACATTTATGATTTTATTTTAAAAGAATCTACGTGAAAATAGGGGCACTGCGAACCACATTAACTCATGGAGCTGAGTTTTTCTAAAGATAGCTACAACCTATCCATAGGCATAGGATTTCATTGGGCTTTTGTGTTCCCATGGTAACCAACATATGGGTGAAGCTTGTAAACGTATATTAAGAGAATGCGAGTATGAGAGGGACCGTCCTGCAGTGAGAAGACTCAGGCCTGGCCCCAGGTCTGTGGCTGATCAGCCGTGTGGGCTGGGGCAGCTGCTGAGAACTGAGACACGGTTTCTTGCTCTGTCAGTGTTTCTGAAGGTGTGTGTCTCAGGTCATCTGCATCAAAATCAACCATCATGTCTTTAAAGTGCATACTGTTGGGCTCTTTTAGAGCTACAGAATGAGAATGGCAGGGTATGGGGAACAAGAACTGCATTTTTAACAGGACCCTCAGGTGATTTTTGAAGGCACTGGAATCTGAGACTCCTAGGGCTCTCTGAGCCTCTCTCCAGCATGTGGTGGTTTCCTGTCCACTCCTGTACATCAGAGTCTGGTTGCTTAGGACCCAAAGGATGACTGCAAAAAACCCCTAAGCAACAAGGTTCTTCAGAATTCTCTTTCATCCAACACATATTTACCCAGTACTTTCCAGGTATCGGGCACTATTCTTGGGCTTTATCAGGGAAAAGAGACGAAAGGACTGCCTTCAGAGAGCTAATGTCTAGGAGCAGAGATAACAAATTATTAATTAACATAAAAGGTGAATTATTAGCATGTTAGAAGACAGTGCAAGGGATGGTTCACAATGGAGAGCTGGTAAAATTTCTCCTAAATTATATGTTCCCACAAAAATCAATTTATATATAATAATTTCAAAGTGCTGACTGGCATAGATAATTGCATCTTGAAGTGGAACTTACGAATGTGGTAGGTGCTGTCATGACTCAGTGGCTGACCACTATTAGACCCTGGTCTCAGGTGAGGTCAACATGATGGTGTCATTTGTATCCCTAGAGCTGTCTCAGAGAGGCCACAGGCCCTAGTCCTGGTCACTTTCCCCAGTAAGTCCTTGACAGGAATCCTATCCCTATGGGTCTGCTCTTCTGAGGAATCCAGCCTAAGAAGAGGAACAGATACTTCACTTGGGGGCATCTACAGACCAGGAGGCCGGAGGGCTCTTAGGGTTTCTTTTTCCCCATTCTCTCTTCTCATCCTCTCTTTATATTTAGCTGTTTAGTGTCTTTGGGGTGCTTGACTTTGCCCTGCAGAAAGATGGAAGCAGGTGGGGAGCCATCTGGGATGCACAGCTTGCTGTCCCACTCAATTTTCCTTACTCCTTGTCTCCTTCAGCCCAGACATTTCCAGAGTGCAGACCAGGGAGATAAAAATGGCCACCCCAAAATATATCTCTCTGGCATAATTCAAGTTGGTTATTCAGAGAACCTGCAGATCTCTGCAGATGCAGGAATGGCTCCAAAAAGCTTCCGTCTTACAAAAAGAAAAGTACATCTATCTGAACTAGTAAATAGAGGATGCCAGCACAGAATTTTCTTTCCAGTGTCCCCTTGTCTTCCCAGGAAATCACTTTATGCAGGAAAAGAGATGGGGCTCTGACGCCTGGTCTGGGCAGAAATGACCACGGGTGACCAGATGACAGTGAGCTCAGAGACTTATCAGCATAATAGGATATTTTCCTCTCTTCTTCCCCAAACCTGTCTACCACTTTCCTCCAGGAGCCCCAGATTTTCTTTGCCATCACAAGTATCAACTGTTCAACCCTCTTCTGAGGCCTATGCTTTGTGTACTGCTGCCTGGTTTTTATATCTTAATAAATTTATAAACCTCCCCACCCCCACCACACTGATTTATTCTCTGTTTTCCATGCAGGTCATAGACTAAAATGATTAAACCTCCAGGGGGAAAGGGAAAACATAAAACTCTTCTGCCCTGCACTGTGGCAGGAACTGTGCTGGGGCTTCGAGATAACAGCAGAAACAATAAGGTCCTCAGCATCATGCTGGAGGACACACCCAAGTTTTTGTCAAACTCTGCTAATATCTACCATTTGGAAATGATCGTGCTATTATGGTTTGTGTCTAGATGTCCCCCCAAAGCCTCATGCAGTCTTAGAGGGGGTGCTTTATGGCTGAATCTAGAGTTTGTGATTGATTCATGGTCCAGTGCTGGGATTAAGGGTGTAAGTGCTATACCTGCCCTGGGGTGGGAAACCTGCATGCAATATTAGGGACAGAAAGAGGCTTGTCTCCTCTTTCTCCTCTTGTTGCCTTTGCTATCTTCCAGCTCCTTGAATGATTGGCCCTCTGTCATGTGCCACCCTGCCTTGGACCTAGCAGATTATAGATGGAAACTCCTACAAATTGTGAGCCAAGTAAACCTTTTCTCCTTTAACTTGGGGTGTCTGGTATTTTTGTCTCAACAATGATAAAAATAACTAAGATACATACTTTGAGTAATCAGATCACCTGGTTAAAGATGGTGTATAAGGCAGGGCATGGTGGCACATTTCTGTAACTTCAGCACTTGGGAGGCTGAGGTGGGAGGATCATTATCAGTTCGAGGCCAACTTGGGCTACAAAGTGAGTTTGAGGTCAGCCTGAACTGCATAGCGAAGCCTTATCTCAACAGGACAAAAACAAACAAACAACCCCAAAACAAAACAAAACCAACAATAAAGCCCAAACCATAATGTTCAGGCAACTTTGTTACTAGTAGTTTTTTAAAAGCCTCTTTGACATATCTTTGCTCAAATAAATGAAGACTGACGTGCTGACAGTCTCTAGGAGCACACAGAGAAGTCAGGCGAGGGCAGGAGGGACGGGTGACAGCGTGTTCTAGCACATGCTGCGGCTCCTTATTCCAGAAGACCCCCCCATTTCCTTAATACACTCTGTTTTCATGTTCCCACATCAGAGACTCGTTTCTTTTTTAATGACGCTGATGGATGCTGAAGCAGACATTCTTCACAGTCTTGACAGCGCAGACATTCTTGAAATATTTGCAGGATTGGAAAAAAAATCTCGGGAGGTTTTTCTTTCAAATAAATTTTGTAATAGAACTTTTCTTAGCTTCCAGCATCTGGCACTGGGGTGGGAGGCTCACCAGGGGCCCCTGTGGTGAGGCCAAAGTGGTCCCAGAGAACTGAGGTAAAGCCCTGCGGCTCCTCCAGAGGGGCTGAGACACTCACTGATAAAATCACAGTTCCAGGAATCACAGCTCCATGGATGAGGTTTCCAACAGGTAAAGGAGAACCAACTGTTTTACACACATGAAGGGCTGGGGCCACCACACCTTGCTGTTTTACCTGGCTGGAGGCTGGAGGGACCCCAGAGTGCTAGAAAGGAAAGAGTCACATAGTATGCACTGCTGAAAGTCCCCTGTGGGTGGAAGAGCTTCTACATTACTCATTTGCACTTTCCTCACTGTCCTCATCAGCTACTTACCACAAAAGTGGCTCTTTCCCTCTCTCCTCACCACCCAGAGGAGGCCTGGAGCCCTGGAGCAGCTCTGCTAGACTGTGCACAGTCCAGGCATGGTGGCATTGAAATGCACACTGTGACATGGTAGCTCTGTGGAGGGACCCCATGGCCTGCATTTCTACTAAGCTCCAGGTAATATGGATGCTAACAGGGTCCCTGAGCCACATGTGCTCAGCAGTGACCCGACTGGCTCAGAACCACCTCACCTTAAGGGGAGAAAAGTTGGCCCACAGGCCCATTGGATGGACAGAGGTGTTTTCCCCCCTGGTTTTAGCAAACTCCTATCTTATCCTTGGCAAGGAGTCCCATGATGGAGCGCTGTGATCAAAGTCTCTTCACGCCCCTCTTTTTTGGGCAGGCAATAACTGGCGCTCTGGCGGGCATTCCTTCTGCCCTGCTAAGCCTGAGCTCAGGGTTGGTCCCTGAAGAGAACGTTTTCACAGGGCACAAGAGTGTAGAGCCCTGATGACTCTACTCCTTCCCTCAGCCCTGGCTGCTTTTGTGCGTGGCAGCCTTTTGTCTGCTGCAGGGAGCACAAACTCCTTGCTGGAAGGAGCCCGCTCTCCTCCCTGGCAGTGTGTGCTTTTCATTAGCCGGCCGCTCCAGATGAAAGGGCCATTTGCTTCCAAATTGCATAAATTGCTTTTTCTTTATTGCTCTCCTAATGGGGGCTGCCCCAAACTTGGCTTGGAGGGGTTCCAGTTTGCAGTTTTTCCCATTTCCAAAGCTTTGCTCATTTTATGATTTTTTTTTTTTTTTCACAGCTCTTGAACTCTCCCGCTCCTCTGCAGCCTGCTGGCGGGAGTGGGCGGCTGTGGAGGCTGGGTAGGGCGGGCAGTGCTAAGGAACGCAGGCTGAGAGCAGCCTTGTCAGGTGGGGCTGGCACGCAGCTCCGGTGGCTTTGACGACAGAGACCCAGGGAACACAAGAGAACCCGGGAAGGGAGTAGTTGGAGTAGCAACGAATATCTGGTTTGAGTCATAGATGCTTATGTATTATTTAGAAGGAACGCTGGAGCCATGGTGATTCCTAACTGGGGAACGACAGGTTGACAGGGATGTGCAAGCTGTCAAGTCACAATAAGGTCTGCCTGCCTGTCAGCACTGTCACCAGGGTTTTGTGTTTTGATTCACGCCACAGAGGATGGAGCAGCTGTTCTGAAGCACCCTAACTCTGAGGGACCCAGACAGTCCCCTCCTGGGGCAGGGAAGCGGGATGGGCAGATTGCTCTGAAGGGCACCTCAGCCACCAACAATCTGTGAAATGATTTCTGGAAAGCAGGGCCACGCTGAATTGACAGGTCCTTCAAGAAAGTGGGATAAATGGGGTTCTTGCCTGGATCTTGCAGGATCTCTTAGGATGTGCTCAGGGAATTAGGTTTGGAATGAGGTTTTCTGGGAACACAGCCCTGTAAGTAGGTGGGGGAAAGCATAGGTTCAAAGGCTTATATTATTGTCTATCACATTGTAAGGCCTATATAAATAGTAGCTAGTATTATCGGGCAATATGATTCCCACCAAACCCCACCTGGGACTGAATGGTTTAAGCAGGTCAATATCTGGGGCTGGGGAATATAGCTCAGTAGTAGAGTGCTCCCCTGACACACTCACAGCCCTAGGTTTAGTCCCCAGCACTGCAACCAAAATGGAGGAGGAAGAGGAAAAGGAGGAGGAGGAGGAGGAAGAAGAGGAAGAAGAGGACGGGAAGGAGGAAAGCAAGCATCCTCCTTAAGAGTCCTTCAACCAGAGTCTCCACTAGCCTGTCAGCTTATCATGATCAATGTCATGTATGCGGCAACAAGTTCTTTATTGATCAAAGAATAAACATTTCCCATTGATTTATGTCTTTTAATAAGGTAATTAAATTGAAATGGATTCCTAGTTGCTTGCTGGATAGTAGAGAGCATTTGTTATAGTGAACTCTCTGGGGATGACACATTTACCCATCACTGTGGGGTAGTGTCCTCCCCAGCACACACACTGAAGCCGCACTGCCTGGGTTTTACCCGCTTTCCAGCTGTGTTTCTGGGCAGTTAGCTTTACCTTATTGACCTCAATCTCTTCATCTGTGGAATGGGGAATAAGAGCACTTACCTCAGAGGGCTGTGAGATAAATGAGCTTATGTGTGTAGGGCACTTACCACAGTGCCTGGCAGAGTTAGTGCTACTAGGTTGTCACTCCTCTAGGGGTATTTGGTGTCTTTTGTAGCATGACTAATAGTAGAAAGAAGATTGGGAACCTGTCCTTTAGATTGTACATAGGCCTTTCATGTACATTGAAGCATTCATGCAGAGCTATTTGAAAACTGTAGACCTCCCTGATAGAAAGCAAATGCTACATCTTCAGGCTTCCAGAGATGGTGCGGTGGGTTAACTAATGGTCAGCTTGTGGCACCCAGCTACACGGAATGAGCATGGAACTAAGGGGAGCAGTGGAGGGCCAGCTGAGGATTGTTGCAACAGCGTAAAAAGAGGACTGGAGGGGAAAATGATGTGTTGTTGATGCTCCTAGAGAAGCTTGTCATGCTGGTTTTCCTGGTAGGAACTCAACTATTCTCATCGTTGGAGGAGCTCAGTACCTCGCTGTTGCTGAGGATGGCTGTGGTTCTCTTCAAGGGAGCTCTGGTCCTTGAATGTCACTTCCTGGCTCCAGGGCAGATCCCCCAGCTTGCTGGCACAAATCCTTCATCCTGCTGGCGCAGACTTTCTAGTGTTCACCACTGACCTTTGGGCCTTCCTAGTGCAGGTCCTTGATACAGACTTGCATAAGACATTGGCATGGGCTCTGGACCTCTAGTTGGACTGGTAGAGGACATTGCCATGGGCTCTAGGTCTTCAGTTGTACTTGTACAGGACATTGCTGTGGGATCCAGGCCCTCAGTTGCATTCTTTGAGTGTCTAATGTGTGACTAGATCTGCACTTTTTTGCATTTGACATTTGAGTGAATATTATAAAAATAATCCTATAAAATAATGTGTCCTGTTTTAAATCATTCCCCTTGTCAACTCTGACTATAACAGATGGGAATTTAGGGTTAAATGGATACCAAAAGCTTGTCTTCTCATTTTATA
Source organism: Hydrochoerus hydrochaeris (assembly GCA_004027455.1). NCBI lineage: Eukaryota > Metazoa > Chordata > Mammalia > Rodentia > Hydrochaeridae > Hydrochoerus > Hydrochoerus hydrochaeris. The sequence continues at coordinate 201,964 of PVLA01001573.1, read as the reverse complement.
AAAATTCAATGTAGATGTCCTTTCAAAATCCAGCTCCCTGATTTTTGTGGAATGTTCCAATCTACTTCCAGAATTTACCCTACCTTTTCACTATGAACTAAATTTCAGAATAACCAAACACTAAATGGATAAAGGAAACCTCAAATTTGTGGATGAAGTGGATTACAGAGGAAATGAAAGAATTAGAAAACTCCCACTTGTTAGCCCTTCATGAAATGATTGGAACAGGTAGCTGCTAATAAGAGAGGATAAAGCCAGGGTCTTGCTGAGCACTGATGAGGCTACCACCACCTGTCAGGGCTGATCAGTTCTCATAGGACCACAAGTGCACTCAGGTGTTACATAACTTGAGCTATGCTGCAGAACGAAGGAAACAAGTGTCATCAGTGTAGTGTGCTCAGAAAAAAAGTTGAACCAGAACCAAGTCAAATCATGAATTCTAGCTTCTGGTCTAAAGAAATTGTGGGGTGGGGAGGAGTACTCATTGAAAGGCATCACAAGAAAGGAATCAGTGAAAGCTTGGATATGGGGCACTTAACAGAAACTGACTCGATTCCTCTATAACAACCTGTAAGAGAAAAGTGCAGGGAGGACACTTCTAGGTTGAGAGATTTAGGGAAGACATAAGAGAAGGCAAACACAACAAGTAGACTGGATCCTGATGTGTACAAACAGTGGTAAAAACCAATTTGGATAACTGAGAAAACATTACTGTGGCCTGGTATTAGGGCGTTTAAAAAGTTTCAGTAGGTAAGATAATAGTATCATAATTTATATAAGAAAATATTTGTTTCTTGAGATTCGTGTGGAAGTTTTTAGAGCTGAAATAACATGATTCTGGAATCACTTTAAAATACAAACTCTGTCAACGAATAAAAAACAACACCCCCAAACAAACAAACAAAAAAACTGTAGGCAGGGAAAATAAAAGCATGTAGTTATTGAGGTGGGTGATTGGTACATGATTTATTGTTTATTTGTTTTCTATTTTTAAGTGTGTTTGGAAAAATTTATGATAAAAACAATCCCAAAAATAAACAGTATGAAAGCAAAATATAAGTATCTGTAATCCCAGATACTCAGGAGACCGAGGCAGGAGGATTGCAAGTTATTGGCCAGCCTGGGAAACTTAGTGATAGCTTACCTAAAACAACAACAAAAGAATATGGGGGGAGGGGGAGATGGGGAACACATGAAAGGGCAAAATATGAGAAAATCTGTAGGAAACATTTCCTGGCTGCATCTACTGAAAACCCATCCTGTGTTTGGAGAAAGTCCTATCTTAGAAGATCTGGATTCCTAAGTCTGAACTCTGAAATAATTTTCCAGCTTCCCTTGCAGCTAAAGCCTACATGATCTGGATTCCACCAATATGGCACCCCCACGTGAGACTTCTAGAAGAGGGTTTAGATTGAAAGCAGACAATTTAAGAAAGCCAGTGCCATCCAGAGCTATTTTCTGGTGAAGATGTCAGAGGGCATTTTTGGTAGTGGCAATGGCTGAAGGTCAAGTTCCCAATGCAGAAGTATGGCAGCAGCAATCAAAGCAGAGAAAGATCCTGATTTAAGTAATGACATTGTGCACTGTGGCACCCAGTTCCTGGGGGCAAGGGTGACAAAGGAGTTCTGGAGCAAAGCTCTGAATGTTACTTCTCAAAACACAGCTCTCAGCCTGTTTTTCTAGTATTTGTGATAATTCTGTAGGTTACCTAACAGTTTTTGCATCAATTCCTTTTCTATTTAACCAAATAAAATTTAAGTGAAATAGGTGCAGGTTGGTGAACCACAGAGCACATGTTTAGGGCATATTCCTGAAAAGAAATTGAAAAGAAACTTTCTGTGTAATAAAATATATATTACATAATATTTACTATTTTAACCGTTTCATGTGTATAACTTAGTAGTACTAAGTACACTCACAATATCATGCAGCCATTTCTGAAGCTTTGGAAAGAAAACATTTTAGGCCTGCATTCATATCTTTTGCAGACTCTAGGTTTCTAGGCCAGTTTTAATTCAAGTTGTCAAGTATTTGATTGTCTGATTTCTACAGTGTTAGTTCCACAACTCTGTTGTTTATTGCTACATTGCTAGAACCTAGTGGTTCCTGGAAAATATTTGTTTGATGTTGACTGACTAAATAGGATGCTCTTGAATGCAGCACTTGGGCAGTGCCTAGATATTTGGATGGGTGTTGACAGGCGCAAAGATACACCGTGTGTGGATAGGTGCTCCTTTAGTGGGAAGAAGAGGTGTGATGAAAGGCTCAAGGCAGCAATTACCACATCCTGAGTGTCATAGCTGTGCCCGGGTCCTTCATTCAGCAGCATTTATTGAGCATCTGACTCATCAAGTTTTCTTCTGATTACTGAGGTTTCTACAGCAAACATACCAGTCATGTGCCTGTTATCTAGACTTTTATATCTTAAGGGAAGAGACAGAAAATAATCAAACATCAGATATGTCTGGGGGGAGTGCTAGAATGAAAAACAAGGCGGGCAAAGATGGAGGGCGTGATGAGAGGTGTGAGCTGTTTTGGGTACAGTTGTTATGGAAGGTGACATGTGGGAGGGCAAGAAGGGAGCCACGTGAACACCTAAGTGTTCCAGACAGAAAGAACAGGAAGTACAGAGCTCCGAGCTGGGGATGCACTTGGAAAATTCCAGGATCAGCAAGCACAACTGCATGGCCAGAGCGGAGTGAGGTTAGAGTCCCAGGCAAGCACAGAGAGATGGCAGAAAAGACATCTTGCTCTGGAAGACCCCAAGCAAGAATCACCCTGCAGATGTGTCTCACACACTCCCTGGGTCTCAGATGAGGCATTTTCTTGAGCATGTTCTCCACATGAGGGAGATGAAAGGGTCACCCACTCTTTTCAGGCTCTTGGTGCTGGATCTTTGCCTTGAGTCCCAGTTATCATGGTGAGGCACCATTTCCATTCCTCGGTTTCCTGGAAGCAAGGTGAATTTTTCCCCAGTGAGACAGGAGCCATTTGTCTGCCTTTAGCAAGGCTTGAGCAGACCATGTTGCCTTTATCAACCTGGTAAAGACACAACTGCAAGAAAAAGGAAAGAGCCAGGACTCGGGAGGCAGAGACAGGAGGACTATTGCAAGTTCGAGGCCAGCCTGGGCTACATAGTGAGTTCAAAGCCAGCTTGAGTAACGTGTTAACTAGACCCCTCTCAAAACAGAAAGAAAAGAAAAGAGGAAGAAAAAAGAAAAGAAAAAAGAGAAGGAAAAGAAAGATTTTAGGTGGATGGCTAAAGGGAGGTGTAGTGGGTTGGTAACTGGTAGTCAATTTAAACACCAGCTGAACTGAATCAGCGTGATGTCAAGTGTGGGTGGCCCACCTGAGGACTGTTGCCAGCATAAAAAGGAGATCTGAGAGGAAGAGCAGCACTGTGGGTTCTCCTAAGTGGTGCTGTTTGGAGCCATCAGTTCTCCTGGAGGAGCTTGTCATGCTGGCTTCCCTGATGAACTTGGCTGTTATTATCAGAGAAGCTCAGGACCTTGTTGCTGAGCGTGGCTGGTGTTCACTTTGGGGGAGCTCTGGTCCTTACTTTGAGCGTCACTTCCTGGCTCTGGAGGGGAACTTGTATGCTTTTCAATCTCCAGAAGAAGTTTCTCACACTGGCGTCCTGATATGAGCTCAGCTGTTCTCATTGTCAGAGAGGCTCAGGACCTCATTGTAGCTGAGGATGGCTGTGGAACTTTTCGAGGGGATCCCTGGTCCTTACTTTGAGCGTCACTTCTTGGCTCCACTGCAGAACCCTCAGTCTACTGGCACAGATCCTTCACCCCGTGGGCATAGACTTTCTAGCTTCCACCACTGACCTTTGGGCCTTCCCAGTGCAGATCTGTGAAACTGATTTGCATGAATCACTGTCGTGGGCTCTAGGTTTTCAGCTGGACTCATGCAGGTTATTGCCATGGGATCCAGGCTCTCAGCTGGATTTTCTAGGTCTCTAAGTGTGGTGGACAGATTTCCTGCACTTCTTGTATTTGACTCTGAGTGACTAGCGTAAAACGTTACTATAAATTCTGTGTCCTGTATGTAGCTGTTCTCCTTGCAAGCCCTGACTGCCACAGGAGGGGAGGAAACTAAGACAAAGAGGCCCATGACAATGCTCGTGGCAGAGACAGTGGGTGAGTCTTCCCACCCACAGCAGGGTTTGCTTAGGCCTCTTGAAAATAATTGCTTTTATTTCTGCTTCATAGTTTCCTGTTCATTTTCCTGACATGAAGAGAAGAGAAAAAAGTCTGCTGGAGCTGAGCAGGGGGTCTACTAAACACAGCGGGCGCCCTGTGCTCCTTCCCGGGGACGCCTTGGCCTGTGAAGCTGTCAGCTGGGACGCCCGCAGGGCCCAGCCTCTGGTGAAACGCCAGGGGCCTTGGGCTGCCTCCACCCTGCCTGTTCTCCACTGCCACAGACATTCCGTGATGGAAAATGGGATTTACTAGGATGAGAAGTCTCATGATGGGAAAGGCCATGGTTTCTTTCTATCTCCCAGTATCCCCACGTTTCTCAGCCTTCTGTTGGCTCGTTTTCTTTTTAATATCCAATTTAACAGCTTGAATCCTTGCTCTGTGTGACTCCAGGACACTGGTGCCCCCTGCATGGCTTGGAAGATGTTTGGCCCGTGCTTGCTCACTCTGGAAGTTGCTTGTCACTCACCCCTTGCCTCCAGCCCATGGCACCTCCTCCTCCTCTGTCTGTAGTGCTCCCCTCACTCTTTTCCTCAACTGCTGCCGTCTCTTCTCTCTGCTTCCATCTCAGGGTGGGTGCAGTCTTCTGCTTTATTGTCCCCTCGCCTCCCAAACCAACTGGTAAATCGGAGGCAGCAGTGATGGCAAAATACAATGACTGGGGCCCGGGCGCAGTAGCTGAATTCTGCAGGACCTGCTAGCTCAGGATAACACTTTTGTTTCTGGACATCTCAGAGGTTAAGGGTCTTGGCATGGGCCACAGGGCCCAAGGTGATACAAATAGATCTTTTCCCTAACAGGTCTCAGGAAGAGACCCTTTATCCACTGGTGTGAAATGTTTCAGTGTTTTAGCATCTGTTACAGCTGTGCGGCAGCCGCTTACAAAACAGCCTCCGTAACCAATTGGCTGAAGGGCTGGGTACACTGCTGACCCGATGAAAATGAATCTTCAACATCACCTCAGCTCTCTCAGTTGTGCCCTATTAGAAGAAGCTCTGATTGGCTTCTTCTTGGGCCCTAGTAGAGTTCTGGGTCTGTTCCCTCAAAAGCAAATTTCTTCTCAAGTAGGCTTTTACTCTTAAGCCTAGGATCCCTCCTCTACTTGGCTCAAACTGAAACCCAAATATTTTTATATTTGTCAAAGAAAATTGGCAATCCCTTCAAAGAAACAACCAAAAATGCTACCCAATGAAGTCATGGTCAGGATTTTACTTGATTTATTTTTGTTTGTTTGTTTAAGACAAAGTCTCAATATATAGGTCAGGCTGGCCTGGAACTTGTGGCCTCCTGCCTCAGCCTCCTGAGTGCTGAGATTACAGGTGTGCATCTCCATACCCAGCTTTACTTCATTTGTGAAGAGCAACTCCAGCTTATTTTTGTTTCACTTTTGCATAGCCAAGTGCCCTTCAGTGTTTTCCTAAACAGTACAGCAACAGTTTTATCTCCAGGACGAATTCTGACCTCATCTCCTGAACAAAGGGAACAACAGGGGGTCATCTTTTAAAGTAACATTTTGATTTTCTCTTGGACATGAAAAAGCGCTTTTCCAGGGCTTACTTGATAACAGAGTCTAAGAGACTATATTTCCCTCCAGTACTCTTTAGTCCCAACACAGTATGTTCTCAGCTGCTCTGTTGAAATGGATTCATTGATTCTCTCATGGCTCTGTTCCAATGACAGTGTGTTGAAAGCCGACTATATTCCAGGCCCTGTGGTCTTTTGAGGAAATGGAAGAAAACAAAAAAAGAATGAAGACAGCTCTGCTGTCACGGAGCTTCTATTTTAGTGAGGTGGACAATAGCACAAGACAAATAACGTACGGAAGATACGGGATAGAAATAAATGTGAGGAAGCTATGAGGTAGACGAGATGCCTGGGCAGTGCTGACGGCAGTGCTGCTCTCAGACATAGGACTAGGAAAGATGCCATGAGAGTCAGGCGAGCTACTCGGATGCCTGGGGAATAGAAAATCCATTGCCACGTAGTGAGCCAGACAGACCCACGACACTGAGAAAGCCCAGTTTGTGAAAGTAATTAAATCAAAATAGAGACAAGTACTTGGGTGGTATTCTTTGTGGTCTCCCTTGCTGAATGAAGATGGGATTGTTGCTTGTTTGGTTTTTTTCTTTTGGTGCCGGGGATGGAACTCACAGCCTAGTGCTTGCCAGGCAGGCACTTATGCCGCTGAGATTAAATCCCCAGCCCAGTTGTTTGTTTTTTAAGAAGGTCCTTTTTCCTCACTCACCTGCATTTGGGCACCCACCATACTTTTCCTTCTCCCTCGTTTATTGGTTGGAGGACAAGTAGCTCAGACACATTGGGGTCAGACTATTCAACTGACGGTTTGCTTGTAACACACAATAAAACCAAGCGCGATAGTCTCTTGATAGCCTTCAAATTTCTCACAATCTGACCATGGATGGTAAATTAATTATGGGCTCCATTTATGCACCTGAACCAAGTAGACATAGCTATTACAAATCAGTTCAGATTGGAATGCCCAATAGTGAACGTTTGCCCCCAAAGTTCCAGAAATACATCTGCGTTGGGCAGACGTGCTGCCCACAGATTCTGCTGCATGTGTGAACAAGTGTTGAAATGTAGGCTGATAGGACCCTAAGGGGTGGTCAACTTCTTTTTATTTTTTTATCCTTTTATTTTTTGTAAGGGAATAAAACAAAACAAAATAGAACAATATTGAATTTCAAAAACAAGACAGAAGGAAATTCCTTCATAGTTGCTATATTGCATATTGTTATCCTCTAAAGATATGCTCAGTCTACCAGCTTTAGACCTATAAAGCCAATCAAACAATACAGGCATTAAGTTGTTTTTGTACTTCAGTTGCTATCATCCCAGCCTGTGTTCCTTGTTATCAGTTGGTTGTGGGTTAGTCATTTTCTAGATGATTTCAAGGTTGAAAAACAGTTCTGTCCTTTAGCAGCTCATGTGCCTATCACATCTGTACCCTTTGATTTGAGGTGGCATTCTTAACAATAAGGTCCACATGAGTGGCCTTGGCAAAACAGCCCAGTGTTTGTTTGATGGGCTGTAGCTGTGGTCACTTTTATCTCTGGAGACAGTGCATGGGGTTTCCCACATCTATCCTGTTATCCTGCAAGGCAGCACCTTTGAAAGAATGGGTTGGACTTTCAATACTTTGGTTCAATTAACTTCTGGAGAAAACTAATGTTGGAATGGATAATCCTAGAAACAATACTCACAGATGAATTGGATTCTAATTCCAGCTCCCTTATGTTGAAATGACACTGGCTTCCTTTTACCCCAATTAGGAGGCAGGCTGTGCTACCCAGTTCTTGGGGATCCTAGGAAACTGGAGGTCACATGTGGAATCGACTATTTACTGGTCCCCAAAGAATGTGTAGTGTATAATAACATTGGTGGATATCAAAGCTGAGTCAGTGCTAACATATAGCATCCCAGACCATTTTACACCTCAGTCCGGAAGGCCCAGGTGACTTGCATATTGAGTATCAGGTGCTTGCCCCACACCTGTACGATGTCTATGTTTCCCTGGTTGCTAAATACACACTGGGAGGGAACATACTGACTGGTGCTCAGCTCGACACCACACAGGGAGAATTCTGGTTGCAAATTTGCATGATCTAAAACATAATCTGAGGCCATCCACAGCATGCACTGCTGACTCTCACAGGCCACATGAAACTGTACAAACTGCCTGGAGACCATGAGGAGAGGCAACAGATTGTCTTAAAATTAAAAAAAAAACAAAACAGGGACTATACTCCCTACAAGAGCCTTTCAGTTTGGGCCATGCAGAGACCAGACAGGTTGTAGTGAGTGACTATATAGTCTCACCCTGATGTTGGCAGTCAGGATCAATTTGCCTTCACCCAGGAGGCCAGGCGATGGACCTTTCAGATGTTACCACAGGCTATTTGCATAGTCCAACTTTGCATCATGGCCTGGAAGCCCAGGTGACCAAGTCATACACTGTGTCACACTGTTTTGTATTGATGAGATTATGTTAACCTGTGTGTCTTGCTGATTTGATAGCCACTGTGCACAGTCTAAAGAAAGCTTTGCTGATATGGAGGTGAGCCATAGACAAAGACAAAGTCCAGGGAACTGGTTTGTCTGTCAAATTCTTGGCTGCTGTGTGGTTGGATAAGACCAGAACCATGGCACTGTGCCAATTACAGGCATATATGAGCTTGCTGGGTTTTTGGTGGATATACCACACCTAGCTAGCTTGCTGTACCCTTTATACAGTGTGACCAAAAGGAGCACAACACAGGGCTGAATGTATACAATGGAAGCTGCTTACTAGACTCAAAGAGGGCTGTTGCACAGATGTAAAACCTGCCATTTATCCTAACTGTCAATGTGGATGATGATAGATTTGGCTGAGGCCTATGACAAAAACAGGAAAAGCAGAAGTATCCTGTTGGGTTTTGGTCACAGTTATGAAAGGGAACCAAGAGTTGGTATTCCCTGATTTAAAAAAAGCAGTGATGTACACTGTTCTGCATGCCTGTGAGAAATCAGAAAATGGCTCTGTGGATGGCCTGTCCCAAGAATGAAATGACACAGGCCCCCAGTCTCACACACTGGAGGACATGTATCCAACAGCAGGCCTCTTCCTTGGCTAGCCTGTTGGCAGCCAAATTGCAATGGTTTGGGGGGCCCTTGATGCACACAGCCCAGTAACCCATCCAGGGGGACGGACTATAGGACTTGATCCATACTCCCCTATACAAAAGAAAAAGAGGGATCTCCAGCTCATTCTGGATATACTGATGGGTCTGGCTGTGACCCCACCCAGTACAAAAGTACTCTGGCTTGGAACCAAAACAGGAATATTAAGCCAATGGACACAGTTACAGACAATGTGATTGCTTGTGGTACATAAAAAGGGCTCCAACATGTGTACACAACAGCTGGCTATCTTTAGGGGGCTCATACTCTTACTGCTGGCTTGGGCAGCTCAGGAATGACAGATAGGACACCAATGACAGAGATCTACCCCTAGATTCCTGACTCCCTGGAGCTCATCCTGATGACTGCTGGGAAACCTTCCCTGATGAGTCAAATGCACTAAAAACTACCCTGAAGAGACAATGCACTCAGAGCCTTGCCCCTGCCACTCTGGAAGCTGGTGGGTCAACACACTGCTGAAGACTGAATGGAAGTTGTACACTGGAGCACCTTCCCTGATTGTATTGTTATCCCAGTTGGGTTTTCATTCCTCTGTTTGCACTGATTTTGGTGCTTGCTATAGAAATCTGGGCTGTTTCCCCAGAGGACTGGAAAGTTCCCACCAAAGCCACCTTCTTTCTCCTTTATATTGATGTGACTATTTTACTAGGCACCTTGTTTTGTTTTGTCTAGTTATAGATTCAAAATATTGCTGTCCTGCTTGTTTTCTCGTTCCATATCTCCTGCAACGGCCAGTACTAGTTATCATTTTACAGGCTGCAACCGCAACACAGGGAAAATTGCAGGAAGAGTCGCTTTTGTTCTTTGTTTCATAAATATAAATCTTGGGTTACTTACTTTCAGCTGTCTACAACCAAAGTAAAAATGATGCTCCTATCAATTATCTGTTTTAACTTCCTAGAAATATATATAAAAATTTGGTACACTGAAAATTCCAGGTTCAAATTACAGATGTAAGTCCAGAAACAATAATTCATCAGATGAGATGGGACACCTCACAGTGTAAAGTAGATCTTTATTTTGACACACGCCCAGTACAGGCTAACTTTCCAGACTTGAGAAACCACTGTAATTTCTTAGGTTGTGGAGGATTAGATTGGAAACGAGAATGCTGTTCCAATAATAAGTACGTATGCCCAGATGGTGACAGGTTAAAAACCACACCCTGCGTCCTTCTTCATCTACATTCTGCCCCAAATGGGATTATGTTCTAGAGTGGGAAAGAACCAGGAAGGTCTTTTAACTGTGCTCCCTTCTACTGCAACCTGCAGGAGGGAAACTGGTAACCCACTGCCATACACAGTTCCAGATCCCGCTCATCGAGACTGGACTTCAGGTCACTGGATTAGAGTCTAGGTGGAAGGATGAGGGCTGGACCCATGGCTTGTTTTAAGACTCATAAAGATCTGGATACCTCAGCACCTCCTTCTCATACTAAGTTCCTTCCCCCAAATCACCCATGTTTCCATTGGCTCCTGCATCTGCTGCAAATCACACGGAGCCCCCAACACTTGATCTCCTACATCTGGTCGGTAATACCCATTGGGCCCTCCAAGCTGTAAACACAGCCCTAGGTGATGACTGCTGGCCCTGTGTTCCTCTTTCAGTCCTTTCCTACAGAGCTCTAGGTCTCACTCGAAATAATTCAAAATTCAGTTCAACCACTGATTCTGATCATTTACTTCAGCCCTATCCTATGATGGTATGGGGAAATTCTGCTGATCTTCTAGGTCCCATCAAGGGTTACAATGTCTCTGCTGTTAGATGTATTAACTGTCACCTCGGGTTCTCCAGCAGCCCCCTTTGGACCTTTCTTTGTTTGTGCTGATGGGTTACACTAAGTGTTCGACAGTACCAAGATCAGTCTTTGTGTGTTTGCTTTTCTGGTTCCTGACCTCTCTGTTTATCTAGGACAACAAGGCCCTATACATGTCCTTGCTGGAAGTCCTTCTTCTAGGCCTATCTGATCCACATTCTGACATGCTTTCTCTCTGAACCTTTGAAACTACACATCATCAGCTCTTTTTTTTTTTTTTGCAAGTTACCTATCTTTATTTGCTCCTTAGTATGGGGGAAACTGAGGAAGAATATTTTCATCTGCAGCAAGATTGGGGGAGTATTGGGGCACAATTAAGGGCACACTTGTAGAACAGCAAATTTATAGGTATTTTATAGTAAAAACTGGAAATCAGTTAGAGGGCTGTGACCTTGCTCATGCTGCTTGTCACATACTTGGCCTGCTACCTTCAGTTAGCCTTGATTGTCTGAGTCCAGATAATGCACTGAATCAGCTTGGCTGTGTTACTTTCTTCAGGGACTGTAGACCCAAACAGACTGGCCCAGTCAAGGACACATTTAACTCTGCTTTTCCCACAAGAAACCCCTCCCCTCTTTCCCAGAATGTTCCTATATTATGATAAACAATTCCTTTTAAGGCAAATCTATTTAGAATGACCTGAGAGTGTATGTAACCAATCATGTAATAACCTGCTATCAGCTTTTGTACTTCCTGCTTACTATATATATATATATGTTTCTGTTTCACTCTCAGTCATTGCTAGTGATCTGGACTTGGTCCCACCAGCCTACTAGCATAATAAAAAGTTGCCTTCTAGATTCCTCGGTGCAAAGAGTCTTCCATTGGGTTTGACATTGGTTTTTCTGTAACAATATGATGACAAGCTTGGCAATAAATCATGGCTGCTGTTACTTGAGTTATTTTGAAGAACAAATGAGGTTATAGTTGTGGAAGTATTTTATCCTTTGTACAGAATCACTGAACCATCACCATGATCATTACCACCACCACCATCACCACTACTACTACAGCCAACACCATCAACTCATCACCGCTGCCAAGAATCTATCTTCTATAAAAAATGATCAGCCCCTCTTCAGTGTAACACACTTAATTAGCATTGTTTCATGATAATGCTGACACAGTCTGCTATAGGGAAAGACATGAGGCTAACATTAGAAGCCTGTGTTCTAGGTGAGTTTTCCACAAATTGTGTAAGTCACTTAAACTCTCTGAGTCTTGCTTGAACATCTGTAAAATGAAGAAGTTGGACTTCAGAATTTCCCTATTGCTCAAAGACTACAATACGTGTAAAGGGAACTATGGATTTCTATGAAATGGGGGGAGGAGTCAAGTAGATTTCAATTTCAGCCCTAGTTTCCTTGTTTCGCCCTTTCAGTTTCACTCTAATCAGTTTCTTCTCTATGCTGGGCCTTTCCAAAGGATCTTTCCAAATGAGAAGCAGCTCTTGGCTGTGTAGGATCTGTCAGCGGTTTCCCACAGCCTCCAAAATGAAAGCTGCACTCTACTGCATAGCACGCTAAGGACAGCTTGGAACCATGAAATACTCCAAAGAACATGTGTGTCCCCTATTGAGGGCACAAGGAAAAGTCAAACTAATGCTAACGCTAAGAAATAGCATGGAAAGTGTTTCTAAGTTAAAATGTAAGCATATATATATATATATATATATATATATAAAACTTTTCAAAAGCCTGAATTTTTAAAAATCCAAAATAGGAATAGTAATTCATTTGTGCAAATTGTTCTGCCATTGTAGTAATTCTACTATATTTTGCATTTTTCTTAATTGGAGTGTACTGCTTTTTAAAAATTGGGCTAGGTTGAGGGTATATCTCAGTGGTAGAGTGTTTGCCTAAAATGTATAAGGTCTTGAGTTTGCTCCCAGAATTAGACAAAAATTATTTTCACTGCTTTTCTCTTTTTTCTTTCTTATTCCAAAAAAGTAAGACATGTTCATTTAAAAAGCTTTATAAAATTCAGCTAAGGAGAATAAGACTTATCTTTATTCTTAATATTTCAGAAATAACACTGCAAAGTTCTCTGGTATATTCTTATCCTTGTATGCATACCCATGAAATTTTTAAAATTCTGGCACCCAGAGTGGCCAAATCAGGTGAGCAGTACTCTTACTAGTTCTCTCTTCACAAGGCTTACCCCCTCCCGGTTGTCACACATTTTACATGAGGATCCTTCGTATTTTCGTTTGTTTTTCTGCAGTGCTTGGGGATGAACCTGTGACGTGCCTGCCGCATTGGGCTGTTGTATCATTGGAAGCTCTCCGTCCTCACGCCAGGCGAGCACACTACCACTGAGCTGTATCCCCAGCCTGTTGGTCTTTTCTTCCCTTCCATCTGATTGATTCTTCCTTCATTTCCAGGGTTTCCATGGCAAAAAGTGCTTCCACATCCCAGGAGAGGAAAACGGTGTTGTGTAGGAGGTGAGTGGCTTTCTTATTCTCATTTCACTCTTCAACGCTCATAATCTAACTTTAGAATTCCCAGTGCAGTATGACAACACAGGGATTAGTCAAGGATTGTCTCTGTCACCATAGCTGTAAGAACTCCTGACCGTCTTCACGAGCCCTCTTTCTTAGGGTTTCTGCCTAGCTGACGCCTACTGATGTTAAGGCTGAAGGAAATGAGAAATAAATGAAGGATGAGGCCCTTCGACAGGTCCAGCCCACACAGTCCACAGCTAGGTAATTGGGGACATAAAACTAGTAGCAAGTACATTCATTTATGCTCTCAAAGATAGTTTCACCAGAATTGGAACCTGCTAGGGAGCCTTTTATGGAAATTCAGCCCACTCACCCAGCCCGATCCTACCGGGAACCAAGCCATGATCTTGCCCAATTGACTGCAAAAACAGCTCATTCATTCAACATCCATTTAACTGGTGACTGTACCTAGTAAAGGTGCTGGCTCTCAGGGTGTAGTGACAACTAAGACACCAAGGTCCAAGGCTGGAGATGTACCCGCTTCTTAAAACAAAACAAAGCAAAACAAAAGACTCCTTTGGGGAGTCAGTTGTGTGAGGGGGTTGGAGGGCTGTCTGGCAGCTAGGTAAAGGTAGGGAAGCATTTGGTAGGTTCCAAGGACCTGGACAAAACCAGGGTGGCCTCCAGGCAGTGGATGGGGTGCAGTAAAGGATCAGTGAGTGCCCAGGAGGGCAAAGGCCATGGTGAATGGTGTGGATGCCACTCCGAGGGCAGCAGATAACCGTGTGAGTTTAAGCAGAGTAGCGATGTGAGGCCGGGCTTGGGCAAATCTCTCCTCCTTGCTCCCCGCCCCAAAGTGTCCCCCCGTCCTCCTGTGGACTGTTCTCTCACTTGGCCTCACAGGAAGCTGAAGAAGCACCTGGGCCTGTTTTCTTGGTGCTGGTGCTGTCTGCCGCCAGCACACAGAGGGCAGGAATTGAATCCTAGGGGCTTCCTTAGAAGGAAAGGAAGTTCCCTGGGCCAAAGCCCGAGCCACACCGAGGGCACACGCAAACCACATCCTTCCCTTTCACCGTTTTTTCAGTATAGTAAGTCCTCAGCTTACAAACGCGTTCTGTTCTGGGAGAACATTCATAAGCTGGATTCACTCAAGTTGGACTTGTTTGTAAGTCTGACAAAGTGAGTCTTATATACCTTTGACACAAACATACAACATAAAGCATAAAAAAACCCCCAAACTTCCACTTCATCACTGCTTTTCCTCTTGCTTGTGGACATCCTGGACTCTGGGCACACAACACAGCTGTGTCAATGTCCAGCAGACACACAAGCTACTTCTGAGTTATTCATATCTAAGAATGTTCATAAAGGGAGCTCTATTGTATCTGTGAAAGTTCACAACTCGAATGTTCCTGAGTGGGGACTTACTGTAACTGACATCTCACCCCGCCCTTCCTCACTTGACCCCTTGTGGGAGGGGCTAGTGAGTGAGTGGAAAGAAGGCCCGCAGTGTTCGGTTTATTCACAAATTCCGTGCCTAATCTGGGTGTCGTTCAAAGTGGTCTGCTTCATTCTCATCCTTTTACGACTATGCTGCAGGCACTGCATTGTCTCCCTCTTGGTCTTATCTTGTAGAACTTTGGTGTTTTTCTTTTTTCCTCTCAAATGTCTTCTTCTCTTTCAAGATTTCTTTGAAATCTTATCATGCAGCTATTGTAGTCTATCTTTTGAATTAGGGAAATTTTAATGCAATAAAACAATCATCTCTTGCCTGAAGACAGTGTGAAATATTATCAAGCAGATCTGACAGCCTGAGAAATGTTTACGCCCTCTACCCCTCCTCCCTCCGAAACACAAACACCCACCCCTCCCCCTCCCCACCCAACCCTTCAAACATCAGCCTTGACTTGGGACACCTTGAAGTCACCTGTGTCAACCGTTCAGCTCCCACTGACCCATTTCCTGCCCCAGCCCGTGGGGGCTGGCGTGGGGATGTTCCATCTGCTCTGTGAAAAGCTAAATGTCGCATTTCATGTTTACTTGCTTTGAGGTCTTCCGCCCATGGTGTGTGGGGGAAACTTACCTGTCTCTGTCAAACTCCTTCCTCCTTTCCATCCTGTGGCGAGTGGTTGCTCATCCCTGACCTCACCTCCTTCCTGTGGTGGGGTTTCCTATTGTCTTACTAACAAAAGCAGCAACAAGTCTTCCCAGGAACTCCCAATGACGCTGTCTTCTCCATACCTGTGGACTTCTTGACTGATCAAACCTCCACGTGGTGCATTTGAGGTCGATACAATCATGACCTTATTTTACAGAAAACTAAGGCACACAGAAAGAAAAATTAAGTCGCCCGCCCAAGGTCATCCACTACTATGAGGCAAAACCTGCACCCTTAACCACTTCTCTCCTTCTCACGACACCCCCCCTTTTCCATTTAGCTCCTATTTAACTGAGTTCAACTAACAATTGTTACTTTGTCCAATGCTGTGTTGGCTGCTTGGAATTGGAGGATGACTAAATTGAAACAAGGTGGCCACATGTGGAAGGGACCAAGGTGCCACAGGAGGACTTGGTCCAGTGGGCTGGAGCCTCTGCTGCCCACTCTGTCACTTACCAGCGGGCATACAGCATACTCCATGTGCCACTAGCCTCTCTTCCACTAGAACTTACCATTTCCTCCGCTTCCTTTGTCTCACTGTTTAGTTTTTGAAACTTCAGTTTCCTTCTCTTTTGTTCTAGGGAAGCAGCTATTTTTGTTGCTGTTGTTGTTTGTTTATTTATTTATCTTTTTGAGACAGGGTCTCGATAAGCAGTTTGGGCAGGGCTTGAGCTCACTTTGTAGCCTAGGCTGGTCTCGAATTCACAACAATCCTCCTGCCTCAGCCTCCCAAGTGCTGGGATTACAGGCATGAGCCACCAGCCCAGCTCGTTTATTTTGTTTTTTAACTGAACTGTGCATTAACATTTCCAGTGTGGCAGCAGCTACCTGCTATTCCTCCAGGTAGACCTATTTCTCTATCCCATCCTTGGAGGTGGCATGTGGCTGCATCTGGCCAATGGAGTGGGGATGGAAACAATGTCTGTTGAGTGCTTCTTCCCCTCTCCTCTCTCCTAGCTGGATCTCAGTATCCGGAGGAGGACACTGGAGGGACCCAACGTCACAACCCAATCCCTTTGCTCTAACCACTGCCTCATTACTTTTGTTTGGGCATGTTCACCTGGCTTGGTTCTTGGGTATCTTACAAAGGCAGTTTATTATTTGCATTCTTTCATTTGTCTTTTGGAAATAGTCTCTCAATAGTGGTTACCATCGGCTTGCTACACAAGCAGATAAAAGCTGCGGGTGTCTGAGAGTCCTAATGGGCACTGAGCCATCTGAAAAGTGTATTCGTCTCTCTCTGAGCACTGGAATCACATCATGCTATATGAAGACAGAGGCACTGAGAGTGACTTTGGAGCTGTGCGGTTTGCATTCGATAATAAAATAACAGCTACTGTGCTGATAGAATTCAATAAACAGCACACACAGATATGAATATAATAATTGAGCCTTTAACAGGCGGCAAGTACCATGTTAAGCTGTCTCCTTTGATCCTTGCAGCAGCTGCAGGCAGCAGGCCTGGTCCTCATCATCATCCCAGGATACAATGAAAGGAAGACACAGCAATGTGCAAAGGAGACCGTAAGGAGCAGGAGCACCAGGGTTGAAAGACCATTTGACAACTTGGCATGGCGTCCCCAGCCCCAGGCTCCTGGCCTGGCTACCTCCCGGTTACACGCTCTCTTTCTGTGATGTTTTTCAATCCAGACCTCTCTGCGTAATTTTATTCCCTTGGTCCACTGCTCCTCAACACAATTTCTGCAATGAAAATGTAGTTAATTTGAACAAAGCCCCTGAACCTTATGATTCTGCTAGTTCTTGGCAGTTTGCGATTCCCATCACTTTAGCAACCAGATTCTTGGCTAAAATGGGATCCCTGAAGGTAATGCAGGGAGGAAATGCAGTGTTATGAAGGCCCAGAGAGACAGAAAGCAATTTCAGCCTGCAGCTTCTGCTATCACCTGCCTCACCCTCCCCAACTCCAGGCTTGTTAGGCTGTTAATATCCTCACAGGCCTACAGAAGTGTTTAACGTTCCCCTTAAGAATTATAGGGAACTCCAAAGTAGGAAGAGAAAACTGCACAGTTGCAACTATAGTAAGTTTGATTAAATGTGTGCAAAAATGGCATGCTAATTCCACGAATAAATTGGGACTTCATAAAAAATGCATGATGCTTAGAAACAAGAAGTCTTACTTTTCTTTGCTAAGATTTTCTAGATTGCATATGATCATGAAGAAAGCACAGCCTACTGTCAATTGAATGTATTCTTTGGAGGCAAAGTATTTCATGTACAGAATTTTAAAAGTCATGTTTTTTACAGCCAGAATACTAACAAATATTACTAACTCACATTGGTCAAATACTTAATGCGTGAGATGTGGATGATTTTTAATATGCTTGATAAGCCATGGGGTGGAACTTCCAAGAAAAAAGAATCTCTTAAGTCACTTAGAATGATACCACTTCCACCCAGTTTAAAACAGCTCAGTGTGAGGAAGACACAGAGCTCGAAGGATGGGTCTGGTGGGGGCACCCCTATACTTCCTCTTGAATGAAGTGATGTTCTTTACCCAGCTGGCCTATCTCAGAGGAGGGTGACTAACGTGTCCAGTGAGACGCCAAGAGGCGTCTGCTTCCCATTTTCCCTTCCCTCTAGGAGACTCAGAGGCTCTTATTTCCCAAGGAGGGGGAGGGAGAAGCCTACAAAACCCAGTGTTGGTTTTCTCCCCGTCACTGAAACAGGGCCTGCAACCTTCCTTCTTATTCAGTGGTGGCTCAAGAGTGCATTTGGACTTGGAGGAACAGCAAATTCACATCGATTTTCTTCTCCAAGTCCTGAATGGAAGGGGGAACCCGTTTCCCCTATATCACGGCTGGCGCAGGAAGAGCTCTGTGATGAAACTGGAATGGACTAGTTAATCAGGGCTGGGCCTTTGTCCTTGGTCTCAGCTTACACCTCCTGGTGCGGTGGGGAAGATCCAAGGAGACCCTGGAGTTGGGGCCCAGACCTTGATGTGACAAAGTCAGAACCTCAGTTTTCTCATCTGCAATGAGGATGATTTCTGCCATTCTACAATTTCTCCTATCAGAAACTGTAGGGTAGAGTAGGATCGTGGACCTGAAACAGCCTTAAGAGGTTTAAAGCGCTGCTATTTAAAGTGTAGCCCTCAAACCAGCAGCTCCCCCCACCAGAAGCTTGTCAGAAATGCAGGCAGAGCTGGGGTCTTTCGGTTAGCAGCTCCTGGGGGATTTACATGCAAATTAAAGATACAGAGGCAATGATTTAAAAAAATTGCAAATCATGTTTTGTCAGGTGTCCCTGACTGACGATTTGTTGAATGTCTGTCTTCTCTTGGTTTATTCCTCTCTGTCCCTACATTTTGGCCCAGTATCTGGCATGCAATGAGTATCCCATTCGTGTTTGTTGTATTAGTTAATAATAAGCCTTGTAACCTGTGTGAGCGCCCCCAGAGGGTGGTAAGAACACTAAACTTCTACCCCAGTGGGAGATGCCAAGCCACCCACATTCAAAACCTGGTTCCAAGCCCAGTGCAGTAGCCAGAGGTTCATCAATTTGATCTGGTGTCAGGACCCCCTGTGAAAATTCAGATTGCTGGGCCTTGACTCTGCCCCTATCCCAAGCTCCTGACTCTGTAGGGCTGGAACAGGCTGCATGATGTGTGTTTCTAACAAATCCCAGCTTTTCCTGCTGCTACTTCTCCCGGAACCCCAGCTGGAGAACATGACGTGGTGCACTGATAATGTCTTTCCATTATAAAGACAGAATGCGAAGCATTCACACTGATGAAAATGTTAACGTGACGAAAAGCATTTTCAGACCAAAAGATATGACTGCTGTCTCAAGCCCCTGTGTGATTTTGGGGTGGCAGCCTGACATGGGACATAGAGGAACCAGGGAACCAGAGGACAGGATGGCGCTGGCAGCCACAAGGTAATGTGGGGGATCAAAGTTATAGTGTGAGGGTCACTTGTGTAATCATTCTTGGAGGCTTCACTTTTCCTCGCCATCCCTGGATTCCTGGATCATCAGCCGTGGGGTTCAGGTGCCTGCACCTTGCTCTGTACAGTAGCTTCCTGTCCCATAGTAGTAGCAGTAACAACTCATTTTGTATGCGCCCGGCCTTGAACTAAGTACTTTACATTTATTTTTCTCACAAAATGGTTGCGATAGCCCACAAGGTAAGTATAGCAGTTTTCCAGTGCTGCTATGACAAATTACAACAAACTTAGTAGCTTCAGCTGACACAGGGGTTACTACAGTTCTGAATGTCAGAAGTGTGGCACTGGTCTCATGGGGCGAAAGTCAGGGTGTTGGCAGAGCCATGTTCCCTTCAGAGGCTCTTGGCAGGATCCATTCAGGGTCCTTTCCAGCTGTTACAGCCTGCACACATTCCTCCTGGACGGCTGAATCCAGGCTTTCAGTCCTAGACCTGCCACCGCAGCAACATGTGCCTCCGGTGGTGATGTGAATGCCATACAGCCGGTAGCCCTGACCTCCCCCAGAGGGCCAGCCCTGCTCCTGATGTCATTCTTGGGAGCATCTAGTACCTGGAACCTCCTCATTCAGGCATGGGTGCTGGAGCCTTTCTCTGAGGCCAGGCAGCACTCGTGCCCCCTGGATTTGCCCATCCCCGTGGGTAGGAATGGAGGGTCCTTTCCAGGATACTCCTCGTGGTCACATGGCATCTACAGCTTCATAAATAGGTCCAACCATTTAGGAAGGTGATGGGAGAACAGTGACAAAAAGGCACTGAAAACATAAAGCTCCTTTGAGTTTTCGGACCTGTCTCCCATAGAAACAATAAAGAACCACCCGGGATGGACAGGGCTGCTCATGAGGGTTGCTCATGGTGGGGATGGACAGGGTGGACAGGGCTGCTCATGAGGGTTGCTCATGGTGGGGAGATGGACAGGGTGGACAGGGCTGCTCATGAGGGTTGCTCATGGTGGGGAGATGGAAGGGCAACTAGACTCTTGGTATAGCAGAAACCAGCTTGCAACACTGTTGGAGGAGGTTGACCACACAAGGTGTTTCCAGCACATCAATCCATGCAAGAGGCCCCCTTTTACCTTACTGCCAAGATACATTTGCAACATTTTTGTAATGAACGTGTTTTGCTTTTGTTTTTAGGGGGAAAAATGCCTATATATATATATATATATATATATATATATATATATATTTTTTTTTTTTTTTTTTGGTTAAAATTGAAACCATCACTCCTCTGTTTCACAGCTCACTGACGAGTATATCACTGTTGACTCCCATATCTGTGCCTGCAGCCACTGACTTCTCCTGGACAAACAGCCATCCACTGGGGATTCCCGCATGAGCATCTAAAAGCCCTCGCACGTATCCTGTGTCCCCTCGTGAATCCTCCTGCTTCTCTCCGCTGAGCCGTTCATTGTCAGCGCTTCTTTTTCTTACCCAGATTCTGACTCTCCACCCTCTTCTTATCTCCAGTGTGATTCCATCCCTAAGTCCCATGGAGTTTTCTTCCAGATTCCTCACTGGGACCTGCCAGGCCCAGGCCTCTGGACCCTGCCTCCCCTTATACCCCGCTTGGCACTTCTCTTGCCCTTGCTTTCTTCACCCAGTTCAGGCTCAGAGTTGTTCAGTGCTTTCTTCCTCAGAACCTGCACACAGGCTGCTCCTGCCTGGAAAGTGCCCCCACCCTGCCCCTTGGTCTGCGCGCTGTCTCCCACTGTCCTGCACGTAAGTCTTAACAGTCACTTCCGGGGAGCCGCTCCTTGGCTCCCTGTGGAAAGTCTTTTCTGTGTTATTCCTGGCCAGGGCACCTATTCTTCCAGCTGTCATGGTACAGCAGCATAAATCTGTTATTTTCAACTGTGGCCTCATCTCAGAAGGAAATTCCAGCTGATTTTGTTCAATCTCATCTATTACCCCATGTCCACAGAGGTGGCCAAAGCCCTTTGCCTCAGTCAGAGGACCTGGAACGCTTGATGAGCTTGTGTTGTCTATTTAGGGGGGCTTACTCCAGAACAGCCCACCTCCTCCCTTTCCCAGTCCTTGCCACAGAAGAGACTCTTCCCTTCCTGTGAAGAAAGACCCTGCCTCTCCTCATCTCCTGCCTCCCTGTTTTGTTGCTACATTGTCTTCTCTTGCTCTCTCGGGTCTGAGCCTGGGATTATGTGGTCTCTGGGAGAAGAAAAACAGCCTCAGCAAGTTGCTTGCACCCAACATCTCTCTGTGGCTTGAGAAGGGGTGTTGCTTTTCACCTTCCTTTCTGCTTTGCTGTGTTTTGACTCTGTGTGCCAGTGAGGAGGATAGACATGAACTATATGGAAAATAGCCTGGTTAACACTTGCCATATAATCCTGTCCCATATCTATTTAAATGCATTTGTTGGTTATATTAGTCAGTTTTCTGGTCACTGAGACACAGTGCTCACATGCACAATTTAAAGGAGGACAGGTTTAATTTGGCTCATGGTTTCAGAAGATTCAGTCTATGATCAGCTGGCTCCAAGGCAGGAACATCATGGCAGATGGGCAGAGCAGAGCAAAGCTGCTTAGTTCATAGCAGCAGGAAAGCAGCACAGGGGAACAGTGCCAGAGAGGAAGGAGCAAGGGACCAGACATAAACCCCAAGGCTACATCTCCATGACCCATCCAGGCACATCTAAATGTGCTCTACCAATGGCCTGAGTGAATCCCAAAGCCAGTCAAGCTGCCACTCCACCCTAACTGCCTTATTCATTTACTGTTTGACACTTTGTATGGTTGAACAATGCTCTTCTACCCTAAGAAAAATTCATATTTTCCTGGAACCTTAGAAAGTGAGTGTTTTTTGAAATAAGACCTTTATTGTTGTAACTAGTTAACATGAGTTCATACTGAATGCAGGGCATTAAATCCAAGAAGAATTGGGGGTCCTTGTAAGAGAGAAGTTTGGATATAGAAACAGAGGCAAGGACCAGAGAGAGAGCCAAAGAGCACCAGCAACCACCAGAAGCTGGAAGAGGCCAGGAAGAATTCTTCCTAAAGCACTGGGGCTGCATTTCACACATTAAGTCTCCAAAACTGTAAGATTAAAAAAAAATCTGTTATTTTCAACCAGCCACTTAGTGATCCTTTGATAGAGCAACCACAAGACATGAGTAGACACACAAGTTTTGAGGGTCCTTGTCTTAGCTATTTTTCTCTTGTTGCTGAGACAAAATACTCAATACATCAAATTAAGGAGAGAAAGATTTATTTAGCTCACAGTTTGTGGAGGTTTCAGTCCATAATCTGCTGGCTCCAAGGCAGAGTGGCATGGCAGAGGGGCAACATTTCAAGGTGGAAGAAGACAGAAAAAGCAGCAAAAGCAAAAGGGGAGGCAGGAGCAGAGAAGACTCTTTGTCCCTTAAATCGTATGTAGGTTATTCAGGCTAGGGTGGGTGTAGCACTCACACCCACAGTCCCAGCATTGGACCATGAATCAATCACAAATTCTAGAAGCTTTTGTGCATGCCTGCATGAAGCTTTGGGGGGACATCCAGACACAAACCATAACAGTCCTTAAGGGCAGGCCCATGGGTTTGTCCACTGTTCGGCTGCAGGTGCCAGCACAGTACATAAATGGTCCTCAGTAAACTTTTGTTGAATGAAGGAAACAAGGACTTGATTTGCTTTATTTCCTGGATGAGAACAACAGCAAGAGAGTGAGACGTTGAACTTGGCTTACCCCTCTTAGTCTCACTTCCAGATGTTGAAGTGACTATTTTTGGTGAATGCAAATTGTGGCTGTGGCCAGTGTCTTCCGCCCAAGCCTGCAAATGCACATGCTGAGCCAGGGTTACAGTCACAGGAGTTTATTTTTAAAGTGACCATGCCTGACCTCCAGGCTCAGAAGCCAGCACACTTAGACTTTCCTTACTGGGGCCACCAATCAGAGAAAAGCCACAGGCTCTAAAATGGAAGAGGCCCTCGGCCTTCCTTTCTCCTCTGCAGTTGAGGAAGACCTTCCCCTCCCATCTGTCGCCTACACACTGACCGCTCTCTGGTGCAGTAGACACCCACAAATCATAAGCTATTGCCATTGGCTCAGAGCTCAAGTTTCTTGAATTAAATTATAAGCGCAAGTGTGGCATGTGACCCATGGCAGGAGGGCCTGCTCTCCCACGAAGCACAGTGCCCCTGCTGACCCCTGCTTCTTCCTGAGAAGAGACAGGAAATCATTCTTCAGGACTGCTGGGTCTTCACTTGTTTTTCCTGATAAGTGGACCACAAGGAAGCAGCGATCTGCTGGTACAACACGGGTTGCCAAAGACCGGGACTCTCCTTTGTCTTGCAGTTCTCGCCAGATCCTGGTTTAAAAACACTGCATGCAATGGTTCAGCCAGCATTGAAACTAAAAATATTCACCTGTGGGGCTCAGGCTCTCCTTTTACTTTTCATTTTCACAGATTGTATTTTTCTCATTTAGTCTTTTACCAATAAAAAAATAATAATAATTGTGCCACCATCTAAGCAAACAAATACCTGTTTGTCCCCAAACTCGGCTCCTTGGGTGCCCATTCACATACCCAGCACCCAGGCAAGGACTCCCCCACCTGCTGCCTTCTGCCCAAGGAGAACTGAAAAACTCCAGAGGCGATTCTGAGAGCACCAAGGAATAATGCTGGTGACGAAGAGGGTGCAGCGTGTGTCACCCAGTGCAGTTTTACCGGCTGCCTCCCCTGCCCTCCTCATCCCATCTTCCTTCCTTCCTCTCTCCCAAACTTGCAGTCACACTGCTCTTCCCTGGCAATAGGAGGTTCCTTCTCCAGCTTCTCTCATTCAGGGAAATCTGGTCTTGCTCTCACTTCTCTGTTGGTTCTCTCTACCCGTCACCCTGCACAGCCCAACAGCTGAGCTGGCTGAGCTAACAAGATGTTCTTCCTTCCTAGAAAGCACGTGGCTTCCCCCCAGCACCCAAAGCCTTTGGTTTACATACCTGATCTGGGACGAGTCCAGGCTGGCCTTTGTCATGCTCCCCTCTTCCTGTGATTTCAGAGAGTTAGGCTGGGGGCAGATGGGATGGGAGATGGCCAGGGCTTCACTGTGCACTGAGGCTCCGAAAACTGTTGCTTAGGTTGATTGGACCTGGACACGCATTCCCTCAGGGGAGAGCCATGTGTGGGCATTTGCATGGATCCAGTGAGACTAAACGTGTGTTGGGGATCAAGGGTGTGGCACGTAGCTTTAGGTGGGTAAAATACTTCGTGAAAAATTAATATTTTTCAAATAAGTTACTTAAAAACTTCATAAATGGGAAATGGATCTGGCAACAAGGAGAAAAGGCAGGCAAAGATGAAGAAAAAATTATTTTGATGAGGTGTGTATACATACTGACTCCTCAAGATGAATGTGATTATTGCATATTGAAAACATATACCAATAAATAAGCAAAATTCAGAGAAATGTTGTGTTTCTACTCTATTCTGTGGGAAGTTGGTGAGAAGTGGTCCTGGGGTGCAGTACTGAAAATCTGCCTCCTGGATGACCCCAGAGGTTCTACTGATGGTGGCGCTGACCCTGCAACTCCTAGAACCCGGGACCGGAGGCCTGAGGCTTGCTGGGGCTTCAGTTGCTTAGCCCTGAAGGACAGACCTGTGGCCTCAGCAGGTGGGACCTGTGTGTCTAATGCCTTTAGGACCCGGGATTTAGCTGAGGTCCAAGAAGGGGAGGCCAACCCAGAGGTCAGATGAGGCTTCCTCGAGGGAGGCAAAAGCGACGGCGGCAGGTGGCTGGGGTAGGATGTGAGCAGTTATGCTGGTGCCTGGAAGGACTCAGGCGGCGCTGCTGGGTTTCAAAGCCACATTTAATCCTCCGAAGAATGGTCTAGAAGAGCTTGAGATGGCATTGGGCTTTGCAAAGCTGGCTGGTACCAGGAAGAGGCCTCAAGCTATGTAGACAAGTTGGTGCCAAAGTCCGGTCCTCTGAGCTAAACCCGTGTCACTGGATCTAGAACGGTGCTGAGTTAGATGGACCACGTGTACCCGGGGATCAATTTCTCTCCCTCATGCTTGTCCTTCCTATTCTTCATTCGTTCACATTATCTGCCCAAGCCATTTCCTAGGCAGTGAGACCACCGTGGCAGACACAGTGTCTGTCCTCATGGAGCTGACGGTAAGTGCAAAACAATAGTTGAATTCATAATGATGTAATTATAACCGTGGACAGTGCTCCAAAGAGATACAGCATTTTACAGCAGTTAGAGGGAGGTAAGATTGGGGTTCAGCAAGGCTTCTCTGGGGAATGGCATCTAAACTGAGACCTAAAAGATGAGAGGTCAGCCAGGCAAAAGGGAAGGAGAGTAAGAGGGAAAGGAAGAAGATTCTAGGGAGGTGGGAGAACCAGTGCCAAGTCATAGACCAAGAACGGCATGGTCTTGGAACTTTCTGGAAAGAGCGAGCAAAGGGGATGAGGTGTGAGCATGAACAGATCATGGAGTACAAGTCTGGGGCTGCTTATGGTGAGCTGGGGCTACCAAAATTCTAAGTGGAGCTGAGTCCTGAGTGTGACAATGGTGATACTTAATGCAAAGTATTTTCTAGGTGCAATACATTTGTTTGTTTGTTTGTTTGTTTGTTTTGAAACAGGATCTCACTGTGTAGTTCAGGCTTTGATTTCACTATGTAACCCTGGCTGACCTTGAATTTCTGGAGATCCTCCTGCCTCAGCCTCCCAAATGCTGAGATTACAGACATGCACCACTATGTCCAGCTATAACATGTTTTGTATGCCTCGCACTATTCAGTCCTCACAAGCCCCCTCGAGGATCAGTACACTTATCTACTCATTCCTTTTATAGATGAGGAAATGGGTTAAAGAGAGTGATGAACATATTAATGATTTACAGCCAGCAAGGGAAGGAGCCCAGACCTGACCCATGCCCTACTCAGTTCTAAGGACCTTGTTCTGAGGGTCTTAGGACGCCTGCAGCTCTTATCAACAGGGGCTGGGGATGTTGTCCCTGAGCCCTGAGAAGGCAGGGAGGAGGAAGCAGGGTGGGGGCTGGGCGCGGTGGCTGGCAGTGGGGAGGGTTGCCGGGGAGGAGGCGGTGGGTCCTCACCAAGCCTCTTCCCGTGGATGACTCACTGGTGGGCTGAAGATTAGTCAGTGGCAGGCGCATTGTTGCGGAAGCTGTGGGCTGGGCATGTGTTCAGACTGAAGCTGGGAGGGGAGGGCTGGATTATTTTTCTGGTAGTGGTGACATTGTGAACCAGGAAAGAAGGCAAGTCGGTTTTTGAGCATGACTTTTATATGGAAAAATGTCTTTTTCTCTCATGATTGCAGATGGCTTGGAGGATTATAGAAGAAAGACAGAAGTTAGAAAATTCATGAAGACCTCGAGCAAATATGGCCCAAACCAGCCCGCCTCTCTAGTGGAAGAAAGTTCCCACCCTATCCGGCAGGCCTGTCACCTGGAGACGATTCTGAGTTAGATAGTGAAGGAATTTATCACAAAGATAACTCGGGGACTTTCTGGGCGGCTCTCCTTGTGATTCGGGAAACTCCCAGGCCTCTCAAGTAGCAGTAGTAGAGTTGGAGAAAACTTAAGACCAGCTTTGGTGGTCTTAGGCAAAATGGCAAATCCAAGGACCACTCTAGATGTTAGGGTTCCAGTTTTGATTGCTGTTCAAAAACCAAGAAATAGGAAAGAGATGGCATGCTTGAGCTGGGAGGAACTTGACTAATCGGTCTCCCTAGATTTCTGAGAATGTTTATGTAGGTTGATTGTATGTTATCTCTCTCTTGGATGGTTCCAACTTTTGTCATTAATGTTAGGAAGTTACCTTGTCCAAAGTCCACAGTTAATAGTGCCGTTTCTGCGGCTGGCAACAGCAGATCTTCTTTCTCCTGGGAATCATGAGTTCAGCAAGGTCTAGGCGTAGAAGGCCACAGAAGAGACCTCTGAGTCTCACAAAGGCAGCTCTGAACCAGCTTCTGCAGCTGGAGCCTTGGCATAATGAGGCAGCATGGCCAATGGAAGGAGCTCCAGCTCTCCCAGTGCAAATCCATAGTCTAGGACAAGTCACTTAAACTCTCCTTTACCTGAGTTTTCCTCCACAGGTCAATAGAAACAATTAGGCCCTCCTCAAGGGTTGCTGTGAGGATTACATGAAACAAACAGCAAGATAGTAGAGAGCAAGTTTTAATTATCTTGCATGTAATTGTTGGTATACTGCAACTTTTCCAAAACATGTATGGATATCATCAGATTTTTTTTTAATTAAAAAGGAAAGGAGATTTGCATGTCTAAATTTTGACTCCTGCTCCTGGCACACAGAAAGTCAACGTAAACCTTAGGAGAATCAGCAGGGGACGGACATTTCCAAGCACACCTGCGTGCTGGAGGTGCTGGTGACCAGGGCTGTGTGATGCTGGTGACCAGAACTGTGTGAGCATGATGGTCTGAGCTTCTTCCACGGGTAGTGTTTGAACTGATGGAAGAAACAAAATTTCCCAAGTTTGATCTTGGACAGGAGCTCAAACACGGATCGGCCACATGTTTCTCAGCACAGCCCTGTGTCTGTCACATAGACTGGCCCCAGCTCCATGGCATCCTCTGCCTCAGCCTGCATAGATTCCTTGATGAGCTCTGGAGAGGAAGTGACAAAACTGAAAAGCCATTTCCTAAAATATCAACTAGAATTTGAGAACTTTAGGCAGTCAAAGTTAACATTCCTACCAAGTGTACGTGAGGGGGACAAAAGGGACTCCCCCATCCCAGTCCCCATGAGGCATCCCCTGGTGTCTGGTGAACCAAACCCCAGGAACTGAGAAACCATTGCTGGTGTCTGAGTGCCATCGTCAAGAAGGCAGCTTTAATGAGAGGGAGAAAACAGGAGGAACCCAGCAGCCACATGGCACCGAAGGGCCTCACCGAAGCATAAGTAGGACATCTCCCCAGGGACTGTACTGAAAGGTCACCCACAGCATAGGTAGGCTGAGGATTGGGCCAGGTGGGGGCAGGTCTCCTGAGTGGGAAGGTCTACTTGTCAATTGTGGGTAAGTGACTATTGTTTTCCTCTGCTGGGTTTTCCTTGTGGCCTTAACAATGGTTATGTCAACAAGTTACCTTGAAAAATGCTGACCAGGCAATGCTTTGGGGGACCATGATCAGGAAAAACGAAGAGACCCCCCCTCCTCTGTCCCAGACACTCACACACACACACACACACACACACACAAATTTTGTGTGTGGTGCCTGTGATGGAATCCAGAGCCTTGCATGCTCAAGGCAAGAGATCTATCACTGAGCTACATCCCCAGCTCTTATCTTTACTCTTCAAAACATGAATTTTTAAAAATCATGATAAAATATCTATATCACCAATTTTGCCATTTTAACCATCTTTCAGTATGCAATTTACTAGCATTAATTATGCTGATAATGTGTACAATGATCTCTATATTCTGTATTTCCAAGATTTTTCATCACTTCAGACAGAATGTCTGTACCTGTCTGAGCCATTATCCCCCATGCCCTCTCTCCTGTCATTGCCCATCTTAATCTACTTTCTGTCTTTATGAATTTAGCTATTTTGGATATTTCATATCAGTGAAACCATACAATATTTGTCTTTTTAGTGTCTTGCCTATGTCATTGAGAGTGTCGTTTTTAAGGATCACCCATGTTACAGCATGTGTTAGAACTTCGCTCTTTTACAGGACAGAAGGATATTCTATTCCATGTATATGCCATGTTTTATTCATAGACTGTGTGTTCAGCCACTTGGGTTCTTTTCAGCTTTTAGCAATTGCGAATAATGCTGCAGTGAACAATGGTATGAAATTTCTGAGTCCTGTTCTCAAATCTCTTGGGCATAGACCTGAGAGTGGAACTGTGTAACTTTCTGGGTAACTTTGTGAGGAACCATCTGTTTTCCACAGCAGCTACACAGCTTTTATGTTCCTCCCACACTGACCACACGGGGCGAGTGGCTACAGCAACATGCAAGTTTCTCCATATTCTTGCCAATGCTTATTTATCTTTTTTTCATTATTATTACAGCCACCCAAGTAGATGCGAGATAGTAGCTCAGTGGGGTTTTGAATTCTTTTTCCTAATGATTTTGAACACATTTTCTTGTATTCATTGGGCATTTGTGTGTCTTTTTTAGAGAAACATTTTTAAATCTTTTCCTCATTTTTGAATTGGCTTTTTATTGTTATTGCTGAATAATAATAATTTTCCATAGATTCTGAATATTAATTGCTTGTCCAATTTGACCTGTAGATAATTTCTCCCATTCTGTGGTCTTTTGCTTTCTTGAGAGTGTCTTTACCACACAAATATTCTTACTATTGATCAGATTCCATTTACCTATTTTTCATTGATTGCTTGTGTTTTTAAAGTCCCCAGCCATGAAGTTGTTGGTAATTCAGTGTCCTAAGGAATTTTCCCAATAGTTTCATAGTTTTAGCAATTAAGTTTAGATCTTTGATCCGTCTTGGATTAATCTTTGTATATGGTATAAGGTGAGGGTCTAACTTTTTTGTAATGCTCTTTGTTGCTTCATAACAGCTTAATGCTAGTGCCCAGGGTTCTTTCATATCAACTTGAAGGACTCCCGTTAGGAGGTCTTGTAGGAGTGGCGGAATGGCAATAAACTCTTGTCTTTTGTTTATTAGTCCAAAGGTCCAGTGTAGGGTCTTCTCAGATCTTTCCTGAGCACGCATCTTGCTTGGAAGATATCTGTGGTTTCCTAGATTCCCCTGAACAACTAGGCACTTTTGAAAGTCCTAATTTTACAAAGAAATTGCCCCAACTTTCCTCCTGGGCAGTCTACAGACTATCTGCACCACAACCATTCTCCCAGGCTTCCGCTGGGTTTTTGGTTCACCTCGCTGTATTCTTAAGCAACTGCTTTTCTGGGCCAAGGTCTGAGGTATGCAAGCTGATGCCCTTGTGCTAGTCCTTCAGGTAGCTCCCAAACAGGTTAGAGTGGACATGGGAGTAGGAGCGGCTGGGTTCTCCTAGGAACCGAGGCCCAGACTCCCACACCGACCATGCCAGGTGGGTGGCTACATCTTCAAGATGCTGCCAAGCAGGGAGGGAGGTGACGGGGGCAAGGGAGAGTGCCACAGAGCTTTCCTACCATTTCAGTTTGCTCTTTTCCCCCTTCATTTAGTAGTCATGTGGCTGCTGTACACCTTGGGCTATTTTCCCGAGTTCACAGCTTCTGCTTAGCATGCGGTATTTCTGTGAGGAAACTGCTCTGCCATTTTGCTGCCATCCTTCCCACACTGGTGTTTGTGCAGGAGCACAGAATTAATGAGTGCTGATGTGTACTTACTGCTGTTTAATGGATTAGTCCCCAAATTAGTGACTTCAAACGTTTGTGAACTCTCACGATTTCTATGAGTCAAAAGTACAGAAGCAGGTTGCTTGGGTGGTTTTGATTCAAGGTTTCTTATGTGCTATCATCAAGATATCAGCTCGTGTTATAATTATCTGAAGACTAGAGCAGTGGCGGTGAATCTTTCACAGTTTTCAATAATACAAACATCCCATCATGGCAACTGTGCTGTAGGTTCACCACCACTGGGCCAGAGCACCCACTACAGTGATGGTTCGCCTGCATGACTGGCAAGTCGAGGTTGGCTTCTGGCATACAGCTTGGCACTTCTCTCCTAGGGCCTCTTCTTTAGTGCTGTGTAAGTGTCCCTTTGTTGCAGTCAGCTGCCACAAAATTAAACACTCCAACAGTGATTCAGGTAGAAATTAGCATTTTTGAAACCTAAACTTATAGTCACATAGTGTTATTTTTGCAATTAATTAAAACAAATCACTAAATCCAGTCAAAGAAGGAAAGTGATTAGGCTCTATCTATTGAGGGAAGTCATGTCAAAGAATTTTTAGACTTATTTTATCTATCTATCTATCTATCTATCTATCTATCTATTATCTATCTATCTGTTTATTTATTTTGTCAAAGTAAGATATGGTTTCACTATACACTTCAGGCTGGCTTTGAACTCACTTTGTGTCTCAAGCTGACCTCAAACTTGCAGCGATCCTCCTGCCTCACCCTCTAGTGCTGGGATTACAGGTGTTTACCTCCACACCTGACCCTTTTTATTCCCTGTAGACTTATTTTAGAACTGCCACACAGTACTATGCCAGGTTTTTACTAATCTCTTTCCTAACAACCAGAGGACCTTAACATCTGAGCAACAGCAAATATTGACTCGCTTTATTTTAAAAAGTTTATTGAGAAATACAGCATCAAACCGTGAAAATCCATGTGTGTGAAGAAAAACAAGAGAATGAGAGTTTTTTTTTTTTTTAACTTGTTGGAGAACTTCTCAAAAGCAGCTTAAGGGTATCCAACAATATCGCAACTCACTATTTTAAGGAGTGCAACGTTTAAAATCTTTCCCTTAATATACTGGCAAAGAGATAAAGACATAGGAGGGGTCTGCTTATGTTTTCTGTCTTTCCCTGAGAAGGCTCCACTGTTACATTAGGATTTTAAGTCCTAGGGAAGGGTTTAAGCTAAAAGCAGACTATTTGAGCAAAACAGCCCAGCTGGGTCAAGTCTATGCAAACAGGTGCCTTATTTAACAGAACAACCCAGTATGCTAATGCCACTGAGAAACAGAATTGTACTGTGGGAGGTACATACACAAATGTTCACACCTGAATTCAGTATGCCTTGCTTGGGCTCAACAGAAAAACAACTATTCAAGCACAAAATGATGATCTTTGTTTCTGAACATTTAGTCCTGAGGGTCATATTGTCTATGGTCTCCTAACTTTTAAAGTACACCCCTCTTACTTTAAGGGGAAGGCTCTCCTTAGCAAAAGAGCTCCGTGTTCCTTCTAAGGTTGGAAATGTTTTCAGAGCTGAGTGAAAGTGGTGTTTTGACAGCCTTTTGCTTGCTTACAGCAGCAGGGCTGTTTACTTGGGCTGGAGCTTAGCTTTGTTAAAGCACAGTCTCGGTCTCATCCACAGGGTTACCTAGCAACTCGTCTACACCAGGCTCAAAATGGGCTCCATGACAAGTACCTATCTGGGAGGATTTTCAGATGACAGTGTTGCTCTCACTCTGTCATACCACTTCTGAAATCTGAGTCATATAGATGCAAAATTAATTGTTCACCCAGGATTCCCCTGAATCCTCTTCTTCAAAACGTTATAAAGAATGTTTGTTGGTTCAGTATTTTCTTTGACTACAACAGAGAGTTGATCATGCTGGATTACTGAAAAAAATCTAATCTTAGTTTCACTGAGTCTTACTGTGACAAGCCAGTTTAATATGCAAGAAAGTAGCTGGAAGTGTACACTGATCTTTATATTAACAAAGAGAATGCGCTTTTGTAATTGACATTGCCATTAGAAATGTTATTACCACTGAACTGAAGCATGTATCAACAAAGATACATTCTATTAAACAACAGATTGGAAGGGTTGGACATGATACAAAAATTTAAAAAGACAATTGAATGTATAACTTATTCATGTAGTAGACAAACATTTGTCTGCTATGCTGGACTCTGTAGCAAGAAAACCAAATGATGGCTGTTTGCCTCCTTAAACTTTATAGTGTGGGTAAGGAGGAGATAATATGACAGCCCCAAATGTTGTGTGAGAAAAATGTGTTTGGGAATCAATAGTGTGTAGAGGAGGAAGCTGAGGTGAGGGAGAGTCTGGAGAAGAGGAGACCCCACCATGCTGTGGGGTACAGGGGGGTGTGCCATGCAGCCTTCAGGTGATCCCCAGAGCAGAGCTCCACAGCACATGCCTCCTCCCCAACCAACACAAGCCGGGCGGCAGATGGCATTTTTCGTGGTTATAATTGTGAACCTCTGCATCTTTGTGGGAAAACTGTTACTGACATTGGCCCTGGTTGCATATTTATGACTTTTTAAAAAAACTATTGATTTTATTATAAAGAAACTATTTTTCCTTGGAGGATTTGTTGATGTGCATTTGTGCAGTTGGAGTCTCTGTGTTACCACTACTGAGGTTGGTCAATGAGTCCTATCAGAGGCTTTTATTAGCCACTGTGTGTTATGTGTTCAGGAACTCAATATGAAATGGATTTATGTTCGGATCATATTGAACGTGTGCATCAGAGATTATGCATATTTTCTCTATTTCAGTCTTCAGACACTGTGGTTAAATACAAGTTTAGCAAGCTAATATTAATTTAAGACAGTTTGGGGCTTTAACCAGAATTTATGCAAAGTAGATACTGATCTTACAATAACCCCTCTTGAGCCAGGTTGGTGGTGCATGCCTGTAATCCCAGCACTTGGGAGGCTGAGGAAGGAGAATCTCAGTGAGCTCAAGGCCAGCATGGGCTACAAAGTGAGTTCAAGGCCATCCTGAACTAAAGGCACTAAGTATTTTCAACTGGTATTTCAGAGTAACTTTGATGAGACAATGTACAGAAAAATTGGGAACTTTATCTTTTTGTAATGATAATGATATATTCATCGCCACTAATTGCAGAACTATAGATAACATTAACTCATTAATTCAAACACCAGTCACCTTTGCTGGGCACTTCTAATATTGTGGAGGAAGTAAATCATTCATGTTTGTCTGGAATTCTTGGAATATTTAGCTCAAGAACTGTTTCAAGTTATGATTGTGCATTTTGTTTCCTGTTAAGATTAACTGGTTAATATTTAGCTTGGATGGGTAGAATGGGCAGGGCAGAGGGAAAATGATAGGAAAAATAGATATTACATTAAAAGTAATACTGCTAGATCACTGATAAACTTTTGATTAAACAGTATTCTTGAAATAGATAAGGAAAATGAAGGAATTAGAAAAGATAATCTCATGGTAGGTCCAGCTAACCATAAAATTATGTGATTTTATACTTAAGGTAGTAAAAAGCAAACACTGATGTTTCTCACCTACTCAATTTTGTTCTTGTTCCTCTCTTTGTGTAAAGTTCAAATTTCATGGTACAAAATGTGTTCTTGAGATCTGGGGTTTTCTCCAAAATGAATAGTCACTGGTTTTCTACTGCAGTGCCAAGAACATCGATAAATAAAGTTTAATTATTCATTACTTTCCTCTTTCTTTCGCTTTGTCTTCTAAATGCTTCCTAATTGTGATAATGGGTTTCACCCAGAAATGATACATATTGTGTCATATTCTTCCTTTAAAATTTTAGCTATCTAAGGCATTGCTTCTCTTCCAAAGATATCTTACCTCATTCCTCTCCATGGGTAAGAGAGTTAGTACATGATTTTTATTAATTTGCTGGGAAAGGAAATAGTTGCAGAATCCTCTAAAGCCAGGGTCTCTTCGGAGTTGGACAGACCTGAGTTCACCTCATGCTGCACTTTGTACTAGCTGGTTGGGTAACCATGGGCAAATCACTTAACTCCTAAAACCTTTATCACTCATCTGTAGAATGAGAAGAATGATGGTGTCTACTATATGGGACTGTCTGTCATTAAGAACTACATTCGAGTTGAATGTTGAGTCTAATTCCATATACTTGGTAAGCCTTCAAGAAACATTAGCTACCACTGCAGGCATCACCACCAGGAGTTGTTATGGGCTGAATTGTTGTCCCCTTCCCCAACTTTGTATGTTGAAATCCTAAATCCCAGTACCTTAGAATGTGACTGCATTTTGGAAATGTGTCCTTCAAAGATCAAATCAAGGAAAACTGAGATTGCTGGGGTAAAGGGGTCCTAACCTCATAGAGCTGGTGTTTTCATTAGTCAAAGAGATCAGGACACAGACACATACACACAAAAAGACCACATGAAGATATGGGAAGATGAAACCATCTTTGAGCCAAAGAGAGAAGCCTCAAAATAAACCAACATTGCTGATGCCTTGATCTTGGACAACCAGTCTCCAGAAATGGCAAAGAAAAAAAAAATCTGGTGTTAAAGTCACCCAGTCTGGGGAACTCTATTACGGCAGCCCCCCACATTAGTAAGAGTTCTATTGATAGAAAGGTTTTATTTTTAAATTACATGTTAAACAGTGTAAGAATATTTCTGAAAGCTGCTGTGTTTCGTCTGTTTCTACCATTTTCTTGCATGAGGGGGGAAAATTAATGAACTGCCTGTACTGTTCTGTGTCCCTAAACTGCCTTCTGTTGGATTTGGCCAGCCAAGTGAGGCCTTAGATGGAATACAGACACAAAGATCATGAGGTGGTGTAACCAAAATGCCCCGGAGCATAATGTCAACAGTTTAATGATTTAGCATTTGTAATGTTAATACTGGTTAGAGTTGTAGGGCTAGGGTGAGTGAAGCAGAGGTGAATCAGACTGAGTTTATATTTAAACATCACTATGTTACAATGGTGTGTGCTTTTCTCCAAGCAGAGCTAAAGATGTTGTTTGTTCATTAGTGTTATTATGGAAACCAAGTCATTAAACACTATAGATCTTACTTCCTTAACCAGATGGAGCCACGATTTCACTGGAGCTGGGGATGCTAATGCCCCATGAATTGCTGACTGTTCTTAGAGGACAACTGCTCTGAACTATTTATTCCTCCTCAGTGATTTATGCTCTTTTCTATTCCTGCTGGCTACTCATCTGTCCTTTTCCTTGCCTTCCTGCAGTCACAAGCCAAGCAGCAAATCCATTGTCCCCCTTTTATTCATCCCTGGCTCAGTACCTCTGGAGGCGGGATGCAAGAACTTTCTAGTCCCACCATCCTCCGGAACTTCTGTGGCTGTGGTGAAGCCCTGAATACTCCTCTATTATTCTTTGCCTCTTGTGGTGGGGAAAAAAGATACTTAATTAGAAGAAACAGCCATCTTGGAATAGTCAGGAGATGGTGCTCTGTAAGGGAGAACTAGGTTGCTGTTTGTACATTGCTGCAGGTCAGGGACACATTTCGTCTGACTTTTGTGGGAGTTGCAGGTAGAGTTATTCCAGTTCAGGGTCCACACCGGAGAGTCAGTGCTGCTTCCATGAATTTCGCATTTCTGGTGCTCTGTGGGCTTCACTTCAGTCCTGTTCCTGCTACCTTTTCTTGGTAACACCTAACTGAGAAGCAGCTAGCAATTTGCAGGGTCCCAACCCTAGCAACACAGAGCAGAGGGAAGCTTAGAGCTGGAAAACAAAAGAGATCAGTGTCACGCACACTCAGAGCACTGTCATTTACTTTAAAGCTTATGCAATCATGAGAAGTAGAGCAGGTGTGGTCACCTGATTTACTTTGCTCAGGTCAGTGACTTGCTGAGGTCCTGGAAGTGTAACTGGGGCTGGCTCCCTACCCACTCCAAGGAGGCAGCTGCTCACCCAGGTGATCCACAGCCTGATGGACCAAGAGCCCTTGGTCAGGAGCGCTATGAAGACAGACCGCACATTTGCCAAACCCAGCCTGCTCAGCCTGCGCCAACTTCTGACCATGCTTTTTCCCCTCATATCCCACACCAACAATTTCATTTGTGGAGAACTTTTATTATTGTTGCATCTGAGGGCTGTGTGGAATGTACCATGCACTGCATTTTCCAGGGAACAGATTAGCAGGAAGTCCTTGATTTCAGCCAGCAAGAGTCACCTGAATCTCTCTGGCACAGTGGCTGCTCTGACCTGAGTTTCATGCTGTATCTTGCATCCAGGGAAGGAGATGTGAAGAGCCCAGGTGGGAGGCACATGTTTCTAACCCAACATGATCCAGTGAGGAAGGACCAAATCTGAATTCTGTGCCCAGGACCCTGGTGGTAACTGTGACTGTGGCTGGCTTTGCTTTGGAGAAGTTTCTTGGCCTAACGGGGCTGCATATTAAAAACAAAGATTGACCTTGGGCCTGTTAGAGGTGATTTTACATTGATTTTATACTTTGGGCCAAACCCTGTTGCATCTTGGCCTGCCTGTTTCCAGCTTACACAATCAGGCACATTTCTGTGTCCTGAGGGTTGGCCAGGGCAACAGTGGTGGGGAAAAAAATATCAAGCAAACCATGGGGTTTCGTGCTGAGTCTTTCAATCCATGTGCCAGTGTTCTTGAGCAACTGTTAGAGAGCCAAGTGCAGATCACAGGAGTCTCAGGGCTTGGAATTCCCCTGGAGGTTCTCACAGGGCCTCTCCGAGGAGAGCTGCTCCCTCCAGCCCTGGACTTGGGAGGAGCCAGAGGCTCTTGGTAAATGGAGAAAGAGTCTTGGAGACGGTTGTGTTGATGCTGGGGTGGGGGACCGCCTTGGGGTGGAGTTGGGCCTTGGGAGGAAATGCAGTGACTTAAAAAGTCTGCTGAGAGTATTTTGATGGGTCCCCTCTCTAGACATGATGGAAGTTTCTCTGGAGAGCCTGGGGTCCTCCCAACTAGGGTGTGATTTGCTAGTCCCATTCCCAGCTGTTTTGGGGGTACTAGCGACTCTCTCAAGGGAGAGCCAGGATCTAGGCTGCTGGTGGCAGAGAAGCCTAAAGGACAAGGAGGGGCTGCCCACAGATCCTCCTTCAGGCCCTGATGTGGTCTAGTTGTAAGTCACCACATAGACACCTGTGGGACCCATCCACCCCATCCACCCGTGCCTGGCCAGAGAAAGATCATGGAACTCACTGTGGTGAGAATGGAAATGCTTGCACTAGAGGCATTAGTGCAATGCTAGTAAATACTGGTATTAATACTAGTTAATACTATATTAATGAGAGTGTGCTCTAATGCTGTGGTAGCCTCCTGCTATGATGTGGACGTGGTCTGCCCCCCACCAAGACTCGCTGAGATTTAGTTCCTCCATGCAGTACCATCAGGAGGTGAGACCTTCGGGAGATGATTACATCATGGTGGCACTACCATCATGAGTGAGTCACTGTCTTTCTTGAGAAACTGGATTTAATCACACAGGACTGAATGAGCTACTGTTGGGCTGGACTGTGTTAAACCAAGGACAACCCTGGAGCTTCACTCTCTTCCACATGCACTGCTCACTGCCCCTGCCATGCAGTGTCATCCACCATTCTATGACACAGCACAGTCTTCCCAAGATGCAGCTGCCTGGTCATGAACAGGGTTTCTGACTTCCTGCCAAAAGGACCCCTTTCTATGACACCACAGCCAGGCTGCCCTACGGTGGCCTCAGACACTAACCCTGGTCCCACCTGCCTCTCCATCCAAGGTCATAACTTCCCACTATACTAGAATCAGCTGTAGCCCCCGACCTGCTGCAGCAGGCAGCCCACTACAACCCATATCCAGGCTCCCATAGCCTCTCTGTGCCTGAGCTTGTGCAGAGAGAAGGACAGGTCACCTGGAAAGGGTAGGTGAAGAGGGGAGGCATCAGGGACAAAACCAAGAGGACATGATGCTTCTCGAGAGCTGCTGGGTGGACAGAGGGCAGGTGGAGTGAGACTGGGTGGTACCCAGGGGTTTCCAACGAGGGTCACCCTTGGCTTTGGGAGGCTTCTTTTTGGGGTTGTTTAAGGCACTGACCAAGGCACCGGGCACTGCGGTTGAATGAGAATGGCCTACAGGGGTCCTCAGAGTTCCCGAGCATCTCTCTGAGCTGTGTGAGTCAATCTGATGATCGTTTTGGCTATGTGGTAGGAAAATGAAGAAGGTGATGAATTGGGGAGCTGGGAACTGCAAGTTCTGGGCTCTCCCTGTGACCTTGGGAGAGATGCTTATTCCTTCGAGTCTGTTTCTTTATCTGGAAACAAAGAGAAATTCTGCAGTGTTCCTCTGAGGAGTATTTTGAAGAATAGATTTTCCAAGTACAAAGCATCAAATATATAGAAAGAGAACCAGCCCCCTCAGAAAATGGGCAGTTCCACTGTTTTCGAATTCAGTTTTTTCCATCTAAGGGCATTTTCCTAAAGAGAGGCCAGGTTGGCCCCAATGGACTCAATACAGTATTTATCCACTCCTGAAAAACAGGAATCAAAATTCCTTATTTATTTATTTGAGTTTCATCTGAGACATTTCAGCCCATTATCCTTTAGCTGTACCACTGAGCTTACATTCAGAAATGAGAACCAGCTGACTAAATAAACAGTCGCATGTGGAAAAGAAGCAGGAAACAGAGTTCCAAAACTAATAATATTAACGAATTTCCAAGGGACATACAATCCATAATTAATGACAATTTGGAAAAAAAACATAAAAGCTTGGAATTTGAAATATGACTCTGAGAACAGACTTCTATTTTTTTTCCTCTCAGAATCTTCCACCCTTTTTTTCTGGCCCCTTTTCCCTTTCTAACAGCCACATTTATTCAAATTCTTTTGGTAAATGTCTGTAGTCTGCAGATTTAAATCCTGAGATTCGATACTTCTTGCTTAAACTCCCAGAGTGGCCAGCCAGGCAGGAGAGCCTTATTAAAACTGCTGGTGAGTCATGTGAGCAGGCATGGATTCTGGCTAATCCAACGGGAGAGATGGTCTTGCCCCCAGGAACCAGGTCTGGCAAGGGTGACCTTGGGATTAGATTCAGTGACACAGAACTATATACCAGGGCAGCTCTCAAAGACATGCCCAAGCCAAAATTCAGTAGGTCACTAGTGCTCAGGGAGTGGGCTTGGCTCTCTGGGTTCATTCTGTAAGAAATGCACCCACTCTGATCCCTGGGGCTTCCCACTTCCAAAGTAGCCCAGGCAATTGGACATGAGTGTGTCACTCGCCAGCATTTGCCAGGCTATCTTGTCACTCTCTCCACTCTTCCTATCTCTCTCTCTCTCTCTCTCTCTC
Source organism: Hydrochoerus hydrochaeris (assembly GCA_004027455.1). Lineage (NCBI taxonomy): Eukaryota > Metazoa > Chordata > Mammalia > Rodentia > Hydrochaeridae > Hydrochoerus > Hydrochoerus hydrochaeris. Next base: position 162,055 of record PVLA01001573.1, on the reverse strand, counting down.
TCTCTCTCTCTCTCTCTCTCTCATGCTTGTGATAGGAATGTCTAGGTGGCCCATGGAGGTCTTGGTCTCTCTGACTCCTTGATCCCCAGAGTATGGTAGACTATTAGGAAGCAGACCACTGGCTGATGTCTCTCAGCCCATATGTCATGAATTCTGGCAGGTGAAATATGCCCCTGAGTGATGTGTCACTTCCTGACCGAGGTGGTTAAATATCCAAGGTGCTTCTCACTTTCTTACCTACTTTGTGTAGCTAAGGGAAAGGGGTCTCCATCCTAGAGTCACTGGTAGAGGCTCCCAGGAGAGCTGCCTGACCCTCAATGCATGATTTGAATCTGCATATGGGTTGTGTTACAGCAGCAAGAAGCCTGGGGAGCTCTTCCTAAGCAGCGTGTCGCTGCAGTGGGGTCTCCTGCCCTCCTCCCTTTCTCTGCGCAGAGAGCACCCTCCTGCCCACCTGCCTGGCGGCTGCCTGTGAACCACTAAGTTTATCTCTCCACTCACCCAAAAGCAGTCTTTCCTTGAGACGAGGCAGGAGAACGTGGGTGGAGGTTAAAAGCATGGTCTCTGAGTCAGACGCCCAAGTTCAAATCCCAGCTCTGCTATTTACTGTGAGGTACAAGTGAATGGTTTAATTTCCCTGAGATTTACTGTAACCCAGGGAGATTATCATGCAGCATCGTTATGAGGCGTAAATGGAACACTCTGGGCAAGGCACCTGGTACAGGTTCGCCATGGAGAACGTCGGTGTTACTGCCTTTCTCACCGATAGGGCCTGTGCAGAACCCACACAGTGAGTCAGCATTCGAGTCACTCTTTCCCTTTCTTCTCTTCTCCGTGTAACTCACAATGGCTTTCTTTCTTTGATTGGTATTTCTTCTACCCCTGCTCCGTGAATGCCATCTTCTATTCTTCACCTGAACTGCTACAGAGAATTTAGACATTTACAAGCATTTCTCAGAATGAGAGTGTGGGTGGACCTGAGGTGTTTTGGTTGAACATCTGCCTGCTTAGGAAAATGTTTGGTCCTGCTCGTGAGCAACAGTCCCAGCATGGAAGCTCTGCCCTGCCTGCCTCCTGCAAGGCTCTGTGACACCAGCCAGGCTTTGGGAGCTTTGGGGATGCAAAAGGCCAAAAGGGGAGGAGGATAAGAACACCTGGCTAATAGGGAGAAGGTTTCCCCAGGATTTTAGAAGGAAGGAAGCCAGAACAGTCGTGGCACAGAAGGAAGCAGAAGGAAGCAAAGAGGACTGTGAGCTGCAATACCCGGTCTGCAGGTACCCTAATCAAATCATGCAGAAAATGTGCAAGAAAAAAAAAATCACATCCGTCCTGAAACAACATGTATAGACGTTTCATCTCCTCATTATTCCCTAAGCAACACAGTATAATAACTATGGAGATGGCACACATTGTGTTCACTCTTATAGGTAAACTAGAGATGATATACATACAAGATGTCATCTTAAGAGGGCCTTGAGCGTTCTCAGAGTCCCGTATCCAATTCCCAGGGGAGACTGAGGCACAGCTGTGTCTCCTTTTCACTGGTGAAAATGTTCTTTTGAATTGCTTTCCTGCGGGGGGACTTTTATGTGTCGTAGTTGTACTGTGTGACTGGACTGTGTGGCACCCAGCTTTGGCTAGTTCATAATAAGTTTCTGCACATGGAAATATTCACCTCAGAATCGCAGTCAAAAGTTTGTTTTCAAAATACAGTGAGGCCTTGCAGTGTTTGCCCAGCTCGAGGATGAGATAGAGAAACCACAAGGACCACGGGTTCCGCAGAGAGGGAGGGAAGGCCAGAACACCCCAAAGTGATGGGTGCCCTGCTGTCTACTCTTTGCTTTGCTGGATATCACACAGGTGGAGACGAGTGCAGACAGCGTGACTGATGTCCCTGAGCCCATAGACCTCAGCCGTCCACTTCCTGTCTTGATAAATAAACCAGTGCTGTCGTCTGAACTTCTCAGCTATGGGCGTAAACTGTAGCCGCTGCTCCCATTTCAGGTTCTGATCAGAATTCAGATCAGTTCTCAGCCTACACATTTTGAGGCCCTGACTGAGCTTTTCTTCGTGATATGTTTACAAGTGGCTTCTTTGTGACAGTTCCTCCTGCACTGCTGCTATTATCTTGAGATTGGGCAGAAACCCTCCTTTTATGGAAGAGGAAATTTGAATCTCTTCTCTAAAACCAGGAGATTGTAGATTGTCCCCCTAGAACTCACTCTTTGCTAATGGAGATAGTTAGTGAGAGAAGCTGAATTGGGCTGACTGGACAGAAAGGCTAACAATTCCCTGAGCATTAAGAGTGAAGGAAAAACATGCTCATTGTGACCCCCTGAGTGCCAAAACTTCAGCGTTTGGGACAGTGGGCTCTCTTCCTCTATCTGAGTAAGGACATCAGGTGTCCTTCCGGGTACAGGAATCAGGGGACAGCATGCTTTGGTGGCTGACCTGTGTGTGGCTTCCTGGAAAGTGTTGAGATGATGCTGTTACTCAGCAAACCTTAGCTGGTCCAGGGTGACCAATACTTAACAAAGGAGATTCAGTTTTTGTCTTCTATTGAAATGCAAATACCTCTGAATAAAAGGCATTAATTATTGTGAGAGAGTGGAGAACTGGATTCCAGTACTGGAACCAAATTCTGGTCCCACCTCTGCTGCTGGCTCCTGAGAAACTGTGGATGGCAGATCCTCAGCCTGTGGCTCTCAGGACACCACATCCAGGGGCCTCCAATGCTGCCAGGACTCTAAGGGAAACAGAAAGAATGAAGGTCCCCTCCCATTTGCAGTTTGGGGGAACGGGACATGGAGAGGAACTGTGAGACAGAGGCTTTGATGGGGGAGCTTTGTAGTTTAGATCAGGCTGCCCAACACTGAAAGGTCAGAGTTCACAGTTTGGAAGCTATCAATGCCACCCCTTTGGACAATGACCTTGTGGATGCTCCTATGAGGGAAGCCCTGCTCAAGGAATCCAAAGCTTTTGTCTCTTAAAGGAAGCTGGAGAGGCAATTATGCCATCACTCTTCTCTCTTGTATGGGGCTAAAGGATCAGCTGACTAAACGAGAGAGACACCCACTGGATACTGGCTAATTCCATACCATAGATACTGCTCGCTAATTTTCTTCAGTCAAAGATGAGACAGTTTCACTTTTTGCCTGATTTCTGATTCTGAGGTACCTCTTTTTCAGGTGGAGGAGGAATCTTTCTAGTTTGCAAGTGAGGGAGCTGAACTTGGCAGGAGAACGTTGTTGTAAAGTTATGTTTAACACTGGTGGATGGTTTGCATTGGCTTTGGGATTAACATAGGGGTTGAGAGACCGGGACAAGTGCTGTGTTTTCTGGCTGTCCAGTAATTTTGTAACTCACTGTTATTTTACTTGGGAAACTTCCACCTTCCTGGGTCCTATTTTCACCAAAAAGAGCCCCAGAAAATTCAGTTGGCAAACTCCTTTGACATTAAGCACAGGTATAATAGCTGGGTTCTCCAATCAAGCTATTTATGCAAGTCTTTGATTGGAAGTGAGATCCTGAAAGAACTGACTTTGCAGAGGAAATAATGAGTGGAGGTTTCTTTGGGAAGAAATGTGACCAAAGAAGTAGTCACAGAGTTGCCACGCTGGTAGTGTTTTTCCTTGGTGGGGAAGCCACAAAGGAGCAGCTTCATCAATAGGGCAGTTCTATGGCACAGATTGTGATGTTGCTCTATGAAATTAATTCTCCTAGCTTCCACTAATCCTGCAAACTAGCCTATTTCCTCTTAATGAACTCCTTTCTGCTTGATTACTAGAGTCAACCACCACAGCTCATAGCTAATGGTTGCTGAACCTTCTGTATCTTCAACTCTGAGCCACAGTGACAGTGTGCGCCCTAAGATTGAGACTCCAGCAGCAGCAGGAGTCTTAGTCAGAACTTCCGGAGTTTTCCATATCAAACCTCATCTCTCCACAAATTTTTTTCCTGCACATTAAGTCTAGGCCTCCCATATTTTCCTCTTCAGTTTGTCCTCCTGTGTTTCCAAACTAACATCCACACTTTAGAAAATGAATCAGTGAAGAACTGATAAGAACTATAAGCCCCATGTAGCCACCTGAGTCACCCCTACTCTGATTTCAAAAAACCAGCCTTCCCTGAGAAAAAGCACAAGTCCTCCATTCTGGTGGTAGAGATCAGATACTCCCTCATGATGACTGCCCCATGGAAGCTGCTCTGGAAGTTTTCACTTAGGTTCCAAATACCTGGCCACCATTCAACCCACAGAGCTTTGGGCTCTTCTTGGTTAGATAATTTAATACTATCTCATGACAGACTCCAAAGAAATGCTTAGGTGGGTAATTTACAGCATGTAAAGTCTACAATAACAGGTATTAAGATTTAGATCTTAAATATCCCACCAAAAGTCTTATGTGTTCAGAGGTGGAGCTTTTGGAAAGTAATTTGATCATGGAGCTCTTCTAACTGCATCCATGGATTAATGCACTGATATCATAATTTGTTTGCATTATTGAAAAGTGATAGAAATTTAGGAAGTGGGGCCTCATGAGGAGACTGAGCCATGGGAACATAACCTAGAGGACTATATCTTCTCCTTGGCCTCTTCCTCTTGCATTTTTTTTTTTTACGCTTGTTCTGTTTCTGCTTCCTGACTGCCATGAGATGATCAGTTTTCCTCTGCCACAACTTTCCAACATGATGTTCTCATCCAGATCTTAAAGAAAGAGAGCCAGCTGATCATGGACTGCAACCTCTGAAACCATGAGCCGAAATAACCCTTTTTCCTATTAAGCTATTTCCATTAGGTGTTTTATAACAGGCATGGGAAGCTGACTAAGGCAACAGGGATGTGTTCACTGATGTCTGAAACCATTCCTGGCACATAGAGAGTAATCAATGTTTGTTGAGTAATTATGAATAAATGCAGGAATTTATTTCAACTGGAGACTTTTTTCTTGACAATGGACTAAAACATACTATGGTCAGAAGGAACAATATGGTTTTAGAAATTTAGTATATCTTAAGCATTTTATCCAAAATAATATATTTGTATCCATCTATTTCAGAAGGTATGACTATGGAAGGAAGGACCTAGTGTAAGATCTTAGTGCAGAAGAGTAGGTTACAGTGGTACTTTGGTTCAAAAACTTATTTCTTTCCATGATTCTGGTGACACAATTTGTTCTGGCTTGGTTGTGACTACAATTATGAAATGAATTCTGTGACCAGGAAGAAAGAATTAAGAATTATTGGTGTAACTAAATTTTAGTTGGTGTAACCCACTAACTAAAATTTCTTGACACTTGAAGCAGTTTGATTCTAGGCAGCAACATATCTGTTTGCAAAGTGTCTTGTCCTATAAAAGAAACTCAGAGACAACTGTGTAAATTATTGACCTCTTTAGTTCTCAACTTACTTGAACATGGTCTTTAATACTTATAAAACTTAAACACAAGTCTCCTGATGAGGTCAGGGTACAGGTTGGGAGTTAATGGCTCTCTCACATTTGGCTTTCAGGAGATAGTGCAGAGTTTCGTGTTAAACATATTTTTAGTCTTTATCTAATGCCATCACCTTGTTTATTGTTCAAGAACTTTGAAGAATGTAAGTGATAAAATAGTTTCCATTTGACAGATGAAAAAAGTGAAGTGAAGAAAGTTTAAGTTACTCACTAGTGGATGGTAGTGCCAAGATTCCACTCAGGCAAGCTGCCAGGGGAGACTGCTAACCCTGGGTGTTCTGCAGCCATGGACCAGAGGGGTTCTTGGGCACCTGCAGTGTCCATGTATGGAGAAATGGCTCTGAGATGGTTGTCATTCTCAGATATCCAGGCCTCTCTCTAATTCTCAAAGCACCTGCTAGAGACCCAACTGGGAGGTACTTCTGCAGCCCAGGGGACAGTCACTGTCTCTAGGGTATTATTCTTTAGTCCTCTACTCTGGCATGCCCCTTTCCCTGCAAAAACAACTTTTAAAAACCAAGCCTTTCTACAAAATTCTCTGTGTATTCAATCAACAGAATTTAAAGACCCAATGTTCTATCATATCTTTTAAGTCAAATATCCTGTGTCTTCTAAAGTTGCTCCAATCACATTGGATCCATCTTTAGAATTTCTTTGTTGGAAGAGTTGCTCTGGATTGGCAGCTTACCTCAATGGGAAGGTTTTGATAGCAGCATTATTTATTTTAATTTGTCATCAGGAAAAACTTTGCTACAGTCACCCCAGTGATTGTAGAGGTATCTTCATTTGCTTAAGAAAGATTGTGTAAGGAGTTCAAACAATGGCAGGAAGTGGAATGATACAAGGTGAGGGGACCAGGTGGGGTTCCCCTCCATTTCCCAGTTTCTTTACTCATTATCCATCAAAGCAATAATAGAATTTAAAAATTGCCTTAAAGATGCAAACAGCCTCTCAAACACAGAGTTATTTGATAAGGAACTGTGGATGAACTGTTTTTTAGAGGATTGAGACATGGGAGCACGTTTATGGGAAACTGTTTTGTCATTGTTCTTGTCTCAGGTACAAACTGGAAGAGACTGAGTCAGCTGACAGTCTGCTATCTGCCGTTCTCTTATCTTTACTTCCTTCTTTTTTCACAAGAATTAACTTTATGGACAGTTCCTTTCTTAGACCAACACACTGAGCACATATCCAGAAGCAAAACCAGCACAGGCCTGAGCTGGTTTGACACTGAAGCTACTGGCTGGGTCCCCTTGTGCTCTACCCTGTTAGCCAAGGTCAAACCTGAAAACACAGACCTGAGGTGACAGCCAACACCAGAAGGAAAAGAAAAACAAAAGAAAATATAACAAAACCAAACCATTTCCACTTCTTTGCCAGAACAGGAAGTCATCCCCAAATAGAGGAAGCGCCACAGAAAGGCTGGGAAAAGGCCCCCAGCACAGCTGAGCCCGTTTCCGGGAGAGTGGAGACCTCATCTCTCACACTCACATCTGCTCAGCAATGGAAGCCAATGGCCTGTTCAGCAGCGGGAGGGGGCTTCCTCCCTGCCCTGGGCACCCTTAGCAAACCAGACCTTCACAACAACCCTGCCGATTTCTCCATGTCCACCACTTAGCATTTTTCCTGCAGTTGGAAAAGAGCAGCAGAAATTAGACAAGGCCTCTCGTTCACTTGATCCCCTTACTTTATTTTTTTATCTGCTTTTTTGAAATCTGGGACAGGCTCCAGCCCATCCGTACATGGGTGGGGCCTGCAATTTGTTTTCAGTTTGACTTATACCAGTACCTAACCCAATATGGAGCTCCACCACAAGTTTTATAAACACTTCTTGACGCTAACAATATGTGTCTTGCAATCAGACATCTGGACATAATGTTAAACAAACATTACCCACCACAAAAACCAGTTGGGTCTGTTTGCAGTTACTTTAGCCCTGAATAGTTCCTGCCTGAATAGTTCCTTTTTCAAAGGCTCCCGCTCAAGACCTGCGGGAAGTAGCATTTGACTATCTGACTGATGCTCCCTTGATGAGTCAAATGGATCCTGATCCATTTGCTGTGTTTCTCAGTCGTGTTGTGGAGCTCTGTGGTCCAGCGCCTCCCTCCTGCCAGACTTACTTGTGATTGTTTCTACTGTATACTTTTCTTTGTACTGGGTTTCCAAAAAAAACAGTGCAGGCTAACTATATAACCCTCTTCATTCTCCCAGAGACCCAGGAGGCATTTGGGAGTAGGCTTTCAGAATTCCATCTTTATGGGAACTTACTTCCCATGTACTCTTAGAAAAATTTTTCCATCTACCCTATCTACTCTGCATACAAGATGCAAATAATACAGTGGTCAATTCTCCAGAATTCTCTAATTGAAGTGTCTATGCACTGGGTTTTTTTTTTGCACAGTGGCGGGGGGGGGGTCTTCTTTAGACTGATTCTCACTATACAGTTCAGACTGGCCTTGAACTCACTTTGTAGCCTAGGCTGGTCTTGAACTTGTAACGATCCTCTTGCCTCAGCCTTCTGAGTGCTGGGATTACAGGCATGTGCCACATGCCCAGCTATATCTACTGTTCTTATATTACCTGCATTCCTAGCATTGTCATAAAAACCATAAATAGCTTGTGTTTTTTGATCATTTGGTATAAATATATCAGGAATCGTTATTTTTATGTGTAAGACCTCATTTTCATTCTCAGAATGACTCTGTAAAGTAGGTACCATTGTTATTTCATTTTAAATGTAAGGGAGGGGCTGGGGACATAGCTCAATGTCACAAATGCCTGCCTGGCAAGCACGAGATCCTGAGTTCGATTCCTGGTACCCCACCCCCACCCCCAAAGAAACAAAATTAAAGGCAAGGAAACCTATTATTCATAGATAGACTAGCTCAGCCAAGGGCATACAGTTTATAAATGACAGCCTATCTATAGACCCCATATCCATGCTAACTGCAGCCCTAACCTGCCTGTCATGTTCGGGTTGATGACAAAGAAATCAAAGCTAGTTACATGACATGTTAGAATGAAGTGTACGGTTCCTCTTTCTCCCAAGATCTCTGTGTGGCCTCTTCCCACCATGCCCAGGTGACGGTGAGCATCGTACTCCCCTGCAGGAGGTGACAGAGTAAAGGACTGGTTCAGAAGTGCAGAGAGAGAGGAGAGAGGGAAGGATGTAGATAGAGAGCAGAGCCAGTTGCTTGGGGAAATACAGAAGGAGAATGTCCTCTGAACTGCATAGAAAGGGTCTAACACTGCAGAAATGAGTGCCCACTACGCCATCATCTTGAAAAGAGGCTGTTTATGTTTCCAGGAGGACCAAGATTCTGATCGTGAGTTCTGTAACAACCAGATGCCACCCTAAGGGGGTGGAGAGGGCAGAGGGGCCCTGTGGCCCTCCCAGAGGGGATGATCAGTTCCACGCTACTCTAGGATTTGCATTCTCAAAGAGATGATGCTTTTGAAGAGTTGAGCAGCCCCCTCAGCCTGTTTCTATCATTAATCACATAACAGGGACCATGGAAACCGCCTCTATCCACACGGCGATCACAGCAAGAGGGCACGCGGGGAACACCTGAGCTCAGAACCAGCAAGGTTAAGGGCAGATGGCGCCTGCCTAGACAAGTCTCAGCTTGCTGACGCTTCTTTCCCTCTGTATCCTATTCTGCAGGAATGTTTTAGCGGCTTATAAGTTTTATATAAATAATTTAAACTGGGTTAGCCTTGTCAGAAATAAGCACTTGTAGCTTGTGATATAATATAGCCTTAGGAGGTAGGAATGTTTGGGTTTCTTGCTGATTTGTAAATGTTGGTGATGCATAAGTCTACATTCCAAGGGTCATGTTCTCTATCTCTTGGCATAAATTGAAAACATGTTACTGTGAGGTTTTTTCCCCTCAATTAAATAGCTACCTGGACATAGGGGCATGTGGGCACTGCCAGTATGCCCCAAGGGCAGCTGCAGGTTGTAAAGCCATGGATCTGGGTTAATGTTTGCCATGTTTTTATCTTCCCTGATAGGTTGCATGGAATTTGACTAATGATTGTGTTTCCCTGAAAAGTTAATCAATGTCTAGACAGGCAGCCACAGACCACCAGGAAGATACAGTGAAGCTGAACTGCAAGCACTTATACCCTAGGGCAGGGCAACAAGAAAGTTGCAGTGGAATGTGAACAGGACCAGATCACTGGGGTCTAGTGGCTGGCTGGCTGTTTAACACCTTGCAAAGCTCTAGAGTCCAACCATGAGGGACCTACCACTTGTAATACTCTGATCAACCACTAACCACCTGCGCCGTCATATTGTTCTGTATGCGCCGCCATTTTAGATTTAAGTCCTTGTTAATAAGCCTCAGCTGTTTCTCACAGAAGTTTCCTTTTCCCTGGAATGACACTTCACCTGCCACCCTTAATGACCAACCAGCTCACTGCCCGTGTTCTTATCAGCCTACCCACCAATCAGCTGCATTGCTCCTCTATAAAAGTAAACTCCCTTAGTTGTGAGGCGTGCAGTCTTGAGATCCATCAACAGAGACTGCGTCGTCAGGCCTGGCAATAAAACTCCTTCACTCTTGATTGATTGGCTTTCATTTCTAAATCATCATTGGACCATTACACCACTAAGGCACCATGCAGTCTGGCCTGCCTAGCAAGCACGCAGCCCTACCCTACTTACTTCAGGGCCCTGTATCACCTTGAATGGGGGCCTCTGTGCCCACCTCATGAGGGAATTCATCCTGGAGTTGCCAGCCAGAAAGGGCATCTTCATTCCTGCACACATATACATACACATCTTCTGAGACCTTGAAGAACCTGAGGCAGAGAAGACCCCAGTCTCCAAGCTGGTAGTGCTGGTTGGGATAAGGGAGACATGAAGGCAATTGCAGTCTAGGTAGCACATGTTAGCACACAGGGTCTGACTAGGAGGCCCTGAACATAGTCTTGAGGAGCAGGGAGGTCACACAGAGGAAAAAAGTTAAACTGGAGCAGATGCTAACGGGGGACAGAGGGAGTTTGCCAGGTTGGTGGATGGTAATCAGGATAATGGCCCTCAGAAATGTTCTCATCCTCATCACCTGGACCTGTGAGTGTCTCTTTATGTGGAAAATGGATCTTCCGGATGGGACTGAGTGAAGGAATATAGTTGAAAGTTTATCCTGGATTATCACTCTGGTCCTAAATCTCATCACCAGGGTCCTTCTGAGGGAGACAGAAGGAGATTTGCCTAAAGCAGAAGAGAAGACAGTGTGGCCTCTGAGGCCAAGTGATGCAAACTGAGGAACAAAGGAGGAGTGGCCACACTTCAAAGCTGCCAAAGGCAAGGAGACCCCCTGGCCTCCTCACGGCTGCCATAAGGGGCCAGCCCAGCGGACACCTTGACATTAGCCATTGAAACTGATTCCAGACGTGTGGCCTCCAGAACACTGACAGAATAAATTTGCTTTGTGTGACATCATGAAGTCTCTGGAAAATTGTTCCAGCAGCAATAGGAAGTTAATACAGTGAGGCTGGGCTGGGGAAGGAGTGGCCCAGGAGGAGGGAACTGTGGCCAGGAGCAAAAGCTCACTGCCAGCAGCACAGCTTTGGGGTGTGGGAGTGGAAGAGAGAGGGGTGAGGGGATGGTTTAGGCTGAAGAGGGACAGATTCTCAAAATCCTGACGCAAGGGAGTCGAAAGGGGATTTCTTCTGAGGGCCCGAAGGGGCATGGAAAGCATTTTGAGACACATGGACTGGTGACTGAGGAAGATCCTCAGGCTAGCACTGTGGGGTGCTCGCTGAGGAGGCAGGAAGTGGCATTAACTCTGGAGCCAGGGAGGCTTCAGGGAGGCTTAGCCAACCACCAGCCCTGGGTCTGCGGTCCTTTGGTGCCTGCTGTGTTTTCACAGGACTCCATAAACAGGGGCACTCCTGATTTGTCCAGGAGCATCCAGGGTTGGTCTTTACCATATTTGCCTACATACAACAGTGTTAGGTTTCAATGTTTAAGATACAAGATTAGGTGGTGCAAGTGGCTTTTCTCAAGTATATTTTGTGTGACCATAAAGAGGAACTTAAACAATTTATTCATGAGAGCGGCTGGGTTTGGCCTGGTAGCTAGCGCTTGGTTGTTTTTAGTGGTTGTATTCAGACAGGAATCTACTGCTGTGTTCCCTTTCTTCAAGGGCCAAGGGCTGAGCCTCTGCCCAGGGTTTCTTAGACATTTCTAGGTGCTGGTAGTTGAAAAGGCATCACAGCTGAATGCCTGCAGGGGCCAGTCAGAACAACAGACAGCACTGCCTGAAGTATTTGAATTTGAATGTTTACCAGGTGGCCAAAAAATTGGTGAATATTTAAATTTAAAATGTCATTATAGTAAAAGACTGCCATTTCCCACCCCCACCATCCTCAAAATTACTTTGAACATACCTATCCTACTGTTCCTGGAAATGTGTCTTTTATGGTACTAAGTCCTTCTTTTCATTTAAACATTCACCATGGTTTTTTACCAACCCTTTTTGGAAATACATCAGAGGAAGCCAGGTGTGGTGGTACACGCCTGTAATCCCAGCATTTGGGAGGCTGAGGCAGGAGGATCGTTTGCAAATTTGAGACCAGTCTGGGCTACAAAGTGAGCTCAAGGTCAGCCTGAGTTGCATAGTGAGACCCTGTCTCAAACAAAAACAAAAAAACACAAACAACAACAACAAGAAAACATTAGAGGATTCCATTTAGCCTTCAAGCCTTCCTAACCCTGATTAAAGTATATCCTTTCTGAAATCATCCTTCTCTCACAGTCTCATCAAGAAGTAGGGATTTTTCAAAGAGAAACCCACCCAGACTTTTGCAGGCTGGTCATGGTCAGGAGGTGGCTGCAGAAAGAGAATGTGTGTAGGGCCCAAGTTAGCATTCTCCTGGCCTAAAGGCTGGGGAATCCAGCATTCCCAACTCTCAGCCCTGCTGCCTCCAGCTTTACTGGCTGAGGGTTAGGCAATGTTTAAAAGACATATTTAATAATAAACTACCACTTAAAAGAAGTCAATATGAATTCCAGGTCGAGGTACAGGGACAAGGAGAAAAGCATTTGAGAAAATGGACTTTTTCTTGGCGGCAACGGTAAGGTGGTAGCCTTTCAAATATAGTAAATCAAAGGCAAGTACAGCATCCAAGCAGGATGTCCGTATTTAACAAGATGTCTGGAGGCCTCTGAGTCCTGTGGGTGGAACTCATAACAAACTTTTAGGCACTGAAAGAGTAAGGGTGAGAGGTGGTCAAGGAAAGAGATTGCAAGAGAATAAATTAGCAAAGAACAAGAATCCAAGAAGCCACAATTTCTGATTTCTATTTATGGTTTTGGCATCTTCTGTCTGGCACAAAGCCAGCAGATAAATTAAAAGTAACTGGATAAACATCAATTAACTCCAAAAAAGGCAGTGGAGAGGGACAGAAGGAAAAGGCTCCATTGGACAAACTAAAAATAGCAAGTAAGCACCTCAATAATTACCGTAAATGTGGGCTGGGCCTGGTGGCTCACACCTATAATCCCAGCATTTGGGAACCTGAGGCAGGAAGAGTGCCATGAGTTTGAGGCCAATCTAGGCTACCTAGTGAGTTCCCCAGACCAGTCTGGATTACATAGTAAGATCATATGTAAAAAACAAAATTAAATGTAAACAGACTAAAATATTCCATTTAAAAAGTCAAGAATTGTTAGTGTGGGGGGAAAAAAGCAAATCCCACTTTTTTGTACTGTCTACAAGCAGACTATAAAGTCAGAGGTGGGTTATAAGTAAAAGAGTAGAAAAAGATATCTTTCAAATCATTTTATAGAGGAAAGACTATTTTGTAGAAAATAAAGGAAGAGAGAATATTTCCAAACTCATTATCATAGTCTTGATATGAAAACCGAAGGAGGTTATTACAATGAAAGTCAATGACACCTCAGTATTCTTCAGGAACATGGATGCAAAAATCCTTAACTAAATGTTAGAAAATTATATCCCAAAAGTATAAAGACAACTCCATTGAACAGAAGCAAAATATGTGAACACATCACAGAAGTTATACTATTGGCCAATTAACATATAAAAAGCAACCAACATCATTAATTATCAGAGAAATATTAACACTGCAGTGAGCTGCTGCTACATATTCCCCAGAACAATGAAAATGGAGACTGAAAATAAATGCTGTAAGGATGTCAAACAACCATAACTCACACATTGCTAGTTTAACCACTTTGGAAATGAAGATCTGACAGTTTCTATACAACTAGATACGCCCATACTACTAACTCGGCTATTGTACTCCTAAGTATTTACCTAGGAGAAATGAAAAGATATAGATGCACAATCTTGGAATAAGAATATTTATAGCACCTTATTTATAATACTGAAAAACAAAGGCTAGTCTAAGTGCCCAACAGCAAAAGAATGGATGAACAAACTATGGTCTACTCATACAAATGGAGTAAAACCATCCAGAAAAAGGAATTAACTACCAACACACACAACCAAAAGAATAAATTTTTACTGTACTTTACTTTACTGTTGAGAAATTTACTGTACTTTCTCATAGAACAAGGAAAACTATTCTAAAACGTAAAAAAAAAAAAATCACTGAGGTAGAAAGATATCAAGTTCAAGTCTAGGCTGAGCAGTTTAGAAACTCAGGGAGATCTAAAAAAAAAAATTAGAAAAACAGAAGAGCAGATGTTCTGAGAGTAGGGTAGAGATTGATTGGCAAGAGCCATGGAGCTAAAGGGAATATTCTCTATGTTGTTGAGAGTTTGGAATATTTAGGTAGACGCATTTGTCCAAATAGGTTATATAGTGCATGTATGAGTTGTGAATATTGGTTTTTGTGCTTTTAGTGTTTTTAAAGGACTGTCCACAGATACTGAACTTTAATTAATGATATGCAGGCTAAAGTATTTACAGATGAAGGATAAAATGTTCACAGGAAAGATCTGTGATTTACTCAAGAATGTATCAGGAAATACGGTGGAAAGATGTTTGGAAAGATAGGAGATGGGATAAATACAGCAAAATCTTAACGAATGTAGAATCTAGGGAGGGAGCACATGAATGATTGCTGTACAATTCTTTGAATTTTTATGTATGCTTGCAATTTGTCATAGTAAAATGTTGGGAAAAGAGTAAAGAATACGGTTAGTTGGAAAGAAAAGTGAAAAGGGAGGCTGAGGATTCCCTTTCGACAACCAGAGAACTACCTGAGGGAGGGGGAAATCGTATTGAAGCGTCCAGGCCATGGGGAATATTCTGGTGGATCACGAAAATAAATGCATATTCTGGCAGCTCTCCTCTTAGAAGTCCTGATCCAGTATTTCTGGGATAAACTTGGGGGAGATTTTTCTATAGCTCACTCTGTGATCCTTGGTGACTATCCATACTGGAAACCACTGGTCTTAGAGGCAGTAGTTGTTTTTATATCCAAGGAGTACTGTGAAAGATATTGTGTACAAGCAAAAGTAATTAATATTTTCATTTTTGGCAATCTCTCTTAACCAATTTGAATTAAATTTTGAGTCTTTGCTATTCCAGATGTAATAAGGTCTGCTTGTCAAAACTGAGTCCTCTTCATTTATTGGCTCAAAGGAGTAAGGGAGATGCTACTCTGAGTTAATAACAAATAGGACTTCTGGGAGATGCTGAAGAGATAAGACGCTGGACCTTGCGGGTAGCTTAGTAGGGCACTGAAGCTGTTTTTACTGTCTTCACACCATCTCAAGCTAACTCCTACCTCTGCAGGGTTTTCCTGGCCTGGCTCACTCCCCCACCCATGCTCCCAGTCTGTCCTAATCTGCCACACGCCTCAATGCTTGCCCTCTTTTCACTAAGACTTCCCAAGCTCCCATCTTATTGCCTTGGTAGCCTGTATAAATGCAGTTCTGTAAAATTCCTTGAAAAAAAAAAAAAGAAAGAAAGAAAAAGAAAGAAAGAGTTGCTCTTTCACATATGTACTTCCTGTCCCCATACAAAAGATAGATGGTGAAGTGAAAATCTGCCATTTGTTTTGGCTGTCTTGCCTCAGAATTCTTTCCTACATTTGAGTAATTCCCCTCTATTTATAGGCATCCGCTTCCCCTATGAAACCATAACTTCTAAGTATCCTGTTTTCCAGCCTCCTTTGCAGCTAAGAAGTAGGCACGTGACCCAGGACTTCTGCCCTGACCTAGAGTCTTGAAGCTGATGATGCAAAGAAACATGAACTGTGGAGAAACTTTCAAGTTTCAGTGGCAGCCAGGACAGAGACCTGCCCATGGTATAAACTGCCCTGTGCCAGGAGTGTGGATGGTGCCAAGCCTTGGAATCCTAATCCTGCTGTGGTGACACTGGTGTCTTCATCAACTTGTCCTGGTGAAGTTACTGGTGGTGCTTCCTACCTTCCAGCCAGTCATGATTTCTGCTGTTTCCTGAGCCTGCTCCCCACTGGGTTTCCTGCTATAGTTGTAAGTTTCATTTCTTCTCAAATCATCCAGAGTTTGTTTCTGTTGCTTGCAACTAAGAACTCTAAGATAAGTAGATTTCTACTATGTAAGTATTTAAGATACTGAAAAACTGGAGATCCAGCATTCAAAGTAAGACCCAGAATCTGTTCCTTCAGGAATTGTCTTAGCCATAGGAAGGTGTGCTTGGTTTTGAGGCTCTTTGTGTTGCTCTGTTTCTAGAGAGCTTATTTTAGTTCTTCAAAATGTAAATCCTGGCAGCCCAGGGGCTTTATAAAATATACATTTCTTGTACCCAGCAGAGTGCCTTGCTTTTAGTGCATGCTTTGTAAATACTTGTGGATTAAGTCACATAAAATGATCTGCTTCTCATAAGCATCAACAATCCTCACAAGCCAATCATTCTCCCTCATTCCCATGTGTGTTACATGCATTTTCCAGTTACAGCAGGTGTCCATTCTTTGTTGGCTGTTGTCATTGACTGATTTCTAATTGGACTTTGACTCATGAGAAAATCTTATCCAGGGGATTGAATTTTTACCTAGCCATGTTTATGTCTCTACTGTCCCGTTAGCTGAGAGAGCTCTTACCCAAAGGAAGCTATAGGAAACCAAGAATCCAGGAGTTCTGAGAAGCAAGGTCAGCAGTTCCCAGCACATCTCTGGTTGGCTGCATACCTCACCTTGAGGAAAGGGAAGAGGCCAACCCAGCCTTGGCCCCTCATTGCTACACTGGAAGCAGGGAGGCCCCTGGGGGCACGAGCTAGTCAGGAGCTGCATAGGGTCCTGCCAAGCTGGCCTCCAGGGAACAGCCAGTAGTGGTGTTTGTTGATTAAGACATAACTGTGACCTCTGGTATGAGACAGCTTCTCTCCATGACACCTATGAAGGGCAGGGTCCCTGGGAACTCAGCAGTCGCTTGGGAACACACCAAGGACCACAGCATGATCCCTTATCCCAAGAACAAAATCCTAAACTACACACAGTTTCTGCCCAGCCATGGCCAAGGCACTCAAGGTGGACTCCATTTGCTTACAGACAGCAACTCTTGCCTAGCACCTGCCTGCACCCAGCGCGACTTCCCCAAATCCAGGGTGTCTCGGCCCAGCAAAGGATCTGCGAGCTGGGAAAACGTTTCCACTGCCTTGGAAACCGCCTGAGAGATTGGGCTTTGGCTAAAGCTTCTTCCTTCTCCTTTTGCAGATGTGGCCTTGCTCTGTGACCTCACCCCTCTGTCAGAAATAGATTATGCACTGAGAATCAGAGGTGGCTCCAAGGGAAAATAACAACCAAAAAAAAAAAAAATGCTCTGGCCTCAAAGGCACTACTTCAGTTCAGCAGATGTTTAGCAAGTGCCCACTAAGCAAAAATGGTGTAGGGCAATTGCTAGGGGTGAATCTTGGCCTGGACCAGCAGGTCTCTACTTTTAAGCCAGGAATCCTCAGGATCCCGTTTGCTGCAAGACCCTCAGGATGGAAAAGCTAAAGGGACAGAGTGCTGGACGCAGGGGAGCCATTGAGACAATGTAGGATAAGAATGCAGATCCCCAGGCCCTGTCTTCAGGGCTTCTGGTTAGATTCATGGGAGATCAGAAATCTGTATTTGAACCAGCAACACTGGTGGTTCTGGTGTGGGTGGTAGAGAGACTGTCACCTCTAAAGGCATCTAATGTGTAAAGGTTCACTCAAATATCCCAAGGCCACATTATATCTATAAAGCACAGGAAGTGTTGGGGGTTTTGGGGCCACAGTCAGAGAGTGGATTTATCTGACGTTTCTACACTCCCTGACTTGGATGCACCCCCATCCCTCCACAGCTAAAGCTTCCGTTAACTAATCAGGAGGGGCAGTTTGTTCCCTTGCACTGTGAATCATTCCCTTCAAATCCTAGTAGAGTTATGCTGCTGAAAATTGCATTTTTGTCCACCAACCTGAGACTGGTAATAGTAACCCCAACCCAATCATCCTAAACCAGGAAGAACTGTCAGGTGCCCTTATGTCTTAGCATGCTGGAATATTCCGGGCATTGGTAGTCATGAAGGTCCAGTGTGGTAGAAGAGGGAACAGTGGAGGTTCTCACAGGGAATCTGGAGCAGAGGTCCAGGCAGGGCAAGGTGGGGAGAACTTGGAAATGGAAGACTTATGAAAGCCACACACCAGAGTGTCAGCAAAATCCTAAGCCCCAGATAAGTGAAGGGTGGGTATCAGCACACACAGAGGTCAGGCAGTGGTTAACTGCAGAAGACAGGCCCTGACCTGGATAGATTCAGTGTGGGATGGAGATCTAGGAGGAAGGAATGTGAAGAGGATTCTGGGTGAGGCAGAGATGCTTACCATCTGGCTTTTCAGTGGGGAGCATCAGACTAGGGGTGCAGTCTCATTGGAAGACCAAGATTCTGTTGCTGTGCACATAACTCTGCTCGGTGTAAGAGGTTGGTCAGAGTGGGCAGATGTCCAGATCCCTGCTGCTGGGCCTGGTTTCAGGGTCAAAGTGAACTCCCAGTAGGGAAAACCAAAGCTGAAGTTCATTTCCCAGAGGATAAAGACAGAAAGACTGCAGGCTGGAGGCTCGCAGGAGCTATGGCAGCAAATAGCTCTAGAGCTTAAAACAAGAAAGGGGTGTCATACTGTCCCTCCAGCATGGTGAGGCCTAGGTGTGAAACCACACAGGACAGACGACTATGAGTGAAGATTCCAGTGTTGACTGGAACACCAGGTTTATACTGGGTAATAGAATGGATGAGGTGACTTATGGAGGGCTTTGCTACACTGAAGAGGCTATTTCCCAAGAGGAAGGGCAGCTCCACTGGCAATACCTGCCCACCTCAGTATGCTACCTCCTTCTAATTGAGCGTCCCCGCTGCCCAGGGGCTCCCGTGGTCACATGCCTCCCAACCAACAGCATGCTCTTAAATGGTGACACCAGCCACAATTAAGGCTGAATTTACAAGGCCGCTGTGACCACCATGGCCGATACAGGTATTGCCTCAGCTCCTCTCCCTACAGGCCTTCGGTATGGTTGTCCCCATAGCTCTGGGGCCAACCCTTTCTGGAATTTTCCCCTTCTTCAGCAATCCCTATTGCTAAGGCTCCAAAGTACCTCAGCCAGAAATCTGTCATTTTTTTCCTAGGATCATTTCTCGAGAAATCCTGCGAGGTTTCATCCTGGGATATGATGAAATTAAACTTGTGCAGAAGAAGATGGTGTGTAAACAAGTTAGAGCACGGAGCTCGGTGTCAAGGACAATGTCAGTGTGGGCTGGGATGCAGCATCGGGAATGGCAATGAGGAGGAAGTAATGAATGCAAGCAGCAAGGTGAGAAAACACACTAACATTGGTGACTCTCTGTGAGCAGCAGTGAAAGGGCAAGAATAAAAGATGTCTCCCACGTGTCTGGATCAGTGTCACCAGTTCATGAGGGCACCCCGTAGCAAGGTACGGTCTGGCTACATCTTTCCAGAAGTATGGTGATGTCCTTATGGAAATGGCTACAAGCCTGGTGTGATGATCAAGTTTCGTCCCGACAGTCTGATAGTATGGTTGATCATCTCTGCAGAGGCCTCTGGTTGCCTTTGCTCACCTGCACCTTGCGGGGAGAGTCTGAGATATGGATTTGAGAAACAAGGAGTCACAAGGTAGGATGATTTCTCTAAGGGTCAAAGCAAAGTGTGAGAAAGAAAAATGAGTAGAAGTTCTAAGAATGATCAGAAAAGAGAATCTGAGGTGACAAAAACTTGGGGGATCTATTACCAACAGTTAGTGACTTCCAAAGACCACCACAGTTTTGGAAAATGCTACCCTTGATGCCTTCTTTCCTTTCTTCTTCCCCTTCACAAAGCTCAAAATACCCATTAAATATAAATATCCAACATTGCCCTAAATCAACTTGACTTCTTTTGTTCCTTGAAAGATGGGACCAACCTCTCACAGGTGGCAGTGAAGGCTGCAGGACCATCATAGCCAGGGCTCTAACCCCAAGCATGGTCCTGTTCCCATGAACAATATCATTAAAGCAAGTGTGTCTGGATGGAATCCAAATAAGCCATCCAAAAATTAATATTACAGGACTGATTCCAAGCTGGAAGCTCTGAGACATATTTATGCTCGGGGAAGTTGTTTGGTTTTTATTTCCCCCTTAGCTGGTATATATCAGTGAAGGCTGCATATAATGAATAACAGCATGTACAATACATTTTAAAGCAAATAAAACAAAAACTCCAAGAATGCTAATGCAGACCAGTGCAAGGATGTGGTAAGTGTTGCTAAGATAGCAATGATTACTTCTTAGTGAGCAGATTCTATTATCTGCTCCTTAGAAGCCGGGGGGGGGGGCTGTTTCTCGATTATGTTAGTTCCAGAGTTATAAAATTCTCAATACTTTACATTGCAAGGTTAACAAATGGGTGAGTGGGAAGCTAAGGGAGATTGGAATCGTGAGAAAGAGTGACAGGGCCTGTGACGGGGGTTAGGCAATATTTCCCAGTCCCTCTTGCAGGTAGAGGTGACAAAAAGCTACCTGCTGACTTTGAACATCCATCCTAGAACGCAGTGTAATCTAATAATACAATTCTCCCAGCACAAAGTCGGTGTATATTGAGGTCTGTTTGCTTCTGTGGCTCAGTCAACTCAAACCCAAACCCCAAACCCAAACATGATCCACTCAGTAGGCCCAGCACGGGGATTCTGGAAGGGCAGGCGGGTCAGCACAAACCTTCCCTTCACAGAGTTGGCTCCCAGGGATCTTAGGAGGGAAAACAAAGAGGGTGCTTCAGGTAGTGGCCAAGACCCACTGTAGTGGAAGTAAGCTCTGTGAGTAGGACTCTTCTTGGACCATTCCTAAGCGACAAGAGGTTAATCAGAAACCAACCACAACTGGCTTCCTGTGAAGAGCTTGGTAAGAGTGGAAAACCCAGGGCGTGTGTGGGGTGACATCACACAGCGCAGTACAGCACTAGGGGCCCAAGATACAAGGGACTCTGAGGGGAATTGGTGGGGACATCTGGGGAGGGCTGAGGGGATAGTACCACTGGATGCAAATGCAGAGATCTCAGAGGTGAAGGAGCAGCCTGGCCCCAAGGGACAGTGTGTAGAGGACCTCAGTGGTGCCAAGACTCAGCTGGGGGTCATTGAGAAAGACTCAGAGTCCCAGGGACTTGTCTGTGAGACTCATTTCATGCCCTTATTGTCCTCTCCAAGGCTCTGTGACTGGGCAAAAATAGTATTTTTAAATGCTGGTGAAATTAGAATGTTTTAGAATGAATGTTAACTGCATTCCTGTAATGCTGGTGGGATCACACCCGCCAAGGCTAAGAGCAATGGAAAGATATTGCCAAACGGAAGGGGTAAAAATCAAGATGCATTTTCCTAAAACATTCACTCAGTAAATATTTGTTTAGGCATTACAAAGACAATTATGGCCTGTTTCCTGCTCTGTTAGGTTAATAAAATATGGATATGATTTTTCAGAGTAGAAATAGGTATGCTGAGAAGAAGAAGAAAAAGCAATTCAATAAGAAAAACAGCATTTGGGGAGGAGAAAGAAATATATTAAAATTCAGGAATCTAATAATGTATGTACAAGTTTAATTACATTCTAGAATTATCCCAAAATTGGACTTTCAAATTTTATTGACATTGTAAACTCGTGAGCTTGAAATAAATGAGATCTTGGTGTACACTCAGCAGATTTTAGCTGGTTTCAAACCTCATGCTGTCACATCTTGTTTGCACAGAGTCCCAGCTTGCTGGGTCTGCGTGGGACCCCGGAGTAGAGAAGGACAGAGAAGCTCAGAGGAGGGGACACTGGTCTGTTAGACTCTTGTTTGGATTGAAAGGTTGCAAACCCCCAGGAAAAAGAAACCACATTAAAATGCAAACCATTCAGAGTAAAATTAAGTTTAAAATGCTATTTGCAAAACTGAACGTAGACTCACCATGAAATCTGGCAACCGCATACCTAGGTATTTATCCGAATAAGCTGAAATCTTATTTCCCACACAAAAGCCTGCCCACAAATGTTTATTGTGGATTTATTCATAACTGCCAAAACTTAGCAACAACTAAGGTGTCCTTTAGTAAGCAGATGGATAAACTGTGGTACATCTAGACAATGGAATATTATTCTATGATAGGACGAAGTGAGCTTTGAAGCCACAAAAAGACCTTACTTACATACTGCCAGGTGGCAAAAGAAAGCTACATACATATGAGGTATTGTTCAACAATACAGTGTGTGCTTAGATTTTTTAAAAATGTGTTGCAGTAAAAAATACATTGCCATTAATCCTCCTCAAGATAATCCTCCATTTGAACACAGTTATTGTTCTGGAAGTCCTCTTTTGTAAGCATCATTAGCTGTACTGTCATGGCTGTCACCGTGTCCTGGGTCAATTAAAAACATTTATTTGGAGTCCCATGTTGACTTTGGGAAGGGCCAGATTTCGCACGATGCTAGACATAGTGAGTAAGGTAGCTGAGGACCCACTGCAGCGCCCTTCTGCCAGATGGCACTGGGCTGCACCCATCACTGTATTTTTGATCACAACTCAGAAAAATGTGAACAAGGCCTTCCAGAACTGCCTCCAAAAACAGCAAGAACAATGAGATGATCGTGCTCAAAGTGAGTGGGAGTATTTTAATGGGGATTAATGGCACTGTGTCTTTTTACTGTAATAAAGATTTTTAAAAATGTAAACATTCATCATATTTTTGACCAGCCATGAGTTTTGATTACTATAAGGACATAGTGAAAAGACAGATGGTGGCTGGGGCCAGGAGAGGGGCAGGGATGGACAGGTAGAGTGCAGAGGATTTTTAGTCAATGTCCTCATGCATTGGTTGAAACACTTAGATCATACCACACTGACTCTCATGGCAGCCGTGGACGTTAGTCCCTGATGATGCACTGCCAGGGTCTCACAGGGTGTAACCACGGACCCCGCTGACACACAACATGAGTGGTCCTGATGGTTCTGGTTCCATGGGTGTTAATGTGAGCAGCCCACCGACCTGCACTGGCTGGCAGAGGCTGGGGTGTGAACGTGGGAAGCCGGTCCCAGAACTGCACCTGCCTTAGCCTCCAGGATCTCACATGCTCAGGCAGGAGACCGTGAGACATGGCACAGAATGAGGGGCCAGCAGATCTAGGCGGGAGCCCCAGGTCTCCCCTTAACCCTTTGCGAAATGGAACAACAGTGCTGCTTCACCAAAGATTCTGGGAGGGACTCAGGAATTGTGCAAGGCGAGAGCACAATGCTTGTCACCCCCAAATGGTGTGAGAAATGTCACCGAGTTGTTACAGTCCCTTCCTCCCTGGGTTTCAGCAGGGAATAAGTGAAAGGGGGAGACATCTGATGCAGAAGGGGC
Organism: Hydrochoerus hydrochaeris; assembly: GCA_004027455.1. Lineage (NCBI taxonomy): Eukaryota > Metazoa > Chordata > Mammalia > Rodentia > Hydrochaeridae > Hydrochoerus > Hydrochoerus hydrochaeris. The sequence continues at coordinate 138,801 of PVLA01001573.1, read as the reverse complement.
ATCGCTGCGGTTTTATGATCAAACATCATGCTATGCTCTGCCGGGCATGGTCATGACACAGCAAAGGACAGGCCATGACAGATGACCCCTGGGGTAGGTTCTTGCTGAGTTCTAGTCACAAAACATACAGCTATCAACTGAATAAATAAACAAACGTGCTCACTGGAACAGCGCTATAGCAAATCCCAGCTGGGTTCGCATTCTCTTACGTGCCCTTCATGGGCCGCGATCGATCGCTGAGGTGACATCTCCTGAGCCAGTGCTTTCAGGCAGTCTCTGTCCTCCCTGGCTGGCTTTGTCCTCTTTTCAGCAGGATCATCTTGCGACAATGACAAGAGAAGAAGATATCACAGTTGTGTGGCTTGGTGTTGCTACCACCCTGGTTCCGCCATGGCCATCACGGGAGAGAGATGCTTTCAGTTGTCATAGAGGGGGACCAGCAGGCTGTCACAGCTCAGGCAGGTCATCACAGGCCTCCCTGGTGGCCAGCTGTCCAGCCTGAGCAGATTTGGACTCCAGCAGGCTCTCCCTGGGGCAAGAGATGTCCTCTCTTCTCTGGGCAGCTGGGCCTGGCGTCCTTGACATTTCTGGCTTTGCCTGTGTGAGGATGCAGGAAGCAGGACCGAGGAGGCTGAGCCGACCCTCTTGCTGCCTCGGAGTCCAGGGAGTGAGAGCGGGAGGGCTCCTGAGCCTGTCCTTGCTGGGTGAACATCTCCAAAGAGGCCCCAAGGCTGCTGCGCTGGCTACGCACGGGCGTGGCTCGCCCTGTAGATGCGCTCAGTGATGGCCTTCAGGCCTTTGGCTCCTCCGGGGCTGTGTGGAACATCAGCCAAGAGAGAACAGCTCTCACCACCTGCTAACAGAGAAAAGCCAGGATTCATGTTAGACCTGTGACACCAAGTTTCTGTCCCTTCCCCAGCACTTTGGTGAGCTTCTGGTGAACAAAAGAAAACAAGAAAGGAGGATAAACCTTCCTTCAGCTGGGGGATGACAAAAGCCCTCACCTCTGAGCGTCCCTGTACCAGGGCTAGGCTAGGAACTGAAAGGGACAAGCTGAGGGTCAAAACAGGACCAGCAGTGGCCACTGTTTCGTGGTGTTTACAACAGACAGGGCGCCAAGACACCTCTGCGGGCTCTGGATCTGGCTGACACCCTCCAAACAGGTCAGTGGCACCGCTAGTTAGTGTTTCCAGGGTCAGCTCAGGGTGCTAGCAACGGCCACCATTTCACCAACGAATCAGAGGTAGAGAGAGCGCAGCAGGCTTCCCTGAGGTGACCCAGCCCTGGGCATGGAAGATATTTCAATTCTAAGCTCTGTGACACTCTGGACTCACTCTGCAGGACTGGCCAGTGGGTACAACCCTTCCTCAGATGACATAAAGGGGATTCAGTGCCTGGGCGAACCTCCTGCACCCCCTTGCCCCTGCCCTGGCAAGGTGATGTGGGGGAGGGGGCTTGCAGTCATCTGCAGGAATCTACAGGGATGGGGCCCTGGCTCTTCAACAAGAAAAGAACAGTAGGCCTGAGAATGGTGAGGGATTCAGCTGGGAAAGAAGGAACCAAGAGAAATGAGGTAGGAGAGACACCAGTGCCAGCCAGCCCTTGTCCCCTGAAAGAAAAGAGAAGTCTCTTTGAAGCATCTCCTGGAGTCACAGGACTGGGATTTAACTGACACATTCCTCCACAGGCCTATAACCTGCACGGCACTGTATTAAGTGCTTGGCTTACATTATCTCACTGAACTCTGAAACAACCTGTGGAGGCAAGGTGCTACTCTGATGTCCATTTCACAGAGGAGAAAGTGAGATTGTAAAGCAAAGAACATGCTGCTAGCAAGTGGCAGAGCTAGAACACAAGCCAGGTGTGCCTGCTTCTAAAGCTATGGTGCTTGTGACCATTATTCCATATTGGCCCCTGGGAGGAGTTTCAGAAGCAGAGGCAGCATGACTTGGTCAGTGGCTTTCCTACGCTGGTGTCCGTGCATTTCCTTAGCAACAACTAAGATTATTCAGTGGTTCAAGTAGGTGCCAGACATGCACTGGAAGAAGAGCCTGACAGAGGTCCCCGGTCATGGGCCCAGCAGCTGCGGGGAGCAGGGAGAGGAGAGGGGAAGGTGGTTCACCCTTCTGAAGGTTTCCTGGAGGTGTGTGCGTGATGTTAAGAGATGAGATGGCTTCACTTCCCAGTGGACCATCAGGCAGATATTCTGTCTCCGTTTTACTGATGGGGAAATGAAGACTTAGAACACTCAGGCCCAAGACGCAGTAGAGCTGGGATCTGAACTCACATATCCCACTCCGAAGTCTGTGTGCTTATAACTGCCCTAATATTCCTCCTTTTTATATGTCATGTTAACCCTCAAACCTGCAAGGTAATCATTATGCCATTCGCTGAGGGGGAACCCAGGCTGAGAGGGGACAATGACCTCCAAGTCTCTCTGGGCTGGAATGGGGCCCTGGTACCTCCTGCCGTACCCGGGGAAGACTTGTCACCCTGCAGTGACATAAGTCTCCCCGAGAACTAGGAGTGAGGGCTCCCCCAGCCTTGTGGTGGGCCTTACTCCCAGCCCTCAAGTCACCTAAGTGTGGGGGCTAGGACTGGTTTGCTAATGTGCATGTGGCTGGGATGCAAACGCTTCTTGAAGCCCTGCTAGCACCGGCTAAGCAGAGCCGAGGGCGCCTGGGGGAGGAAGGGCAGGCCTGGCAGACAGGGAGGCCTGGGCAGAGGCTTCCCTGGAGGCAGCTGTGCCGCGCACCTGGACTGTACGTCCACTCCATGTGCAGCCACTGTGTGACTGTCGTCACTTCTCCAGGAGGCGGAAGCAGCTGCTGATTCACAGTGAAAGGAAATGGCCCAGGTCTGAAACGTCCTGTTTGTCTGTATCTGCAAAGATCTCTGTGTTATGCAAATACTGACACTCCCCAAACACACATGTGCACGTGCACACACCCTCTGCCCGGTCCTGGCCCTGTGTAGAGGGTCTCCCCTGCCCCCAGTAAATGCAGATGCGATCTCACTTGCATGGCAGGCAGGGCACTGGAGAGCCCAGCCATGGGAACTTCCGCTGTGACCGTGGGCAGTGTTTGCGTTTGGCTCAAAGAGCTCAGCAGATAATGCCTTCCAGGTGAGTGCTTGTGGCTCCTGGCTCAGGTGGGGCTTGGTTTCCACTAGGCAGAGCCCAGGATTCAGGGAGGCAGATCTCTGAGGAAGTCTCATCCTGGGCCCAGCCCTCTCCCATCCGGGAGCTCTGTTCTTTGCTGGCTCCATCCTTCCCTTGCCAGGCTCTCTGGCAGCTGCCTGCAGTGACCAAGCCCTAAGAGAGCTCAGACAACAGCACATGTTGATTATTTGCCCTTGGTCCCTTGTGACCATTCTCTTTGTTTCAAAATAAGTGGGGGTGAGAGCTTGGACCTGCAGCCCTCTGGGCAGGTCTGGCTTCCACAAGGCAGTGTCCTGGACCCCAGGGGACAGAAGCACCCACGCAGCAGCCTGCTGGTTCCTGCTGCACTGGGAAGCTTGAGGAGGCTGAATGTAAGCTTCGGGTTTAATATGTGAAAGTGAAAACGACATGTGACTAGTTCTAGAAAAGTCTCATCAATTCAAAAGAAACGTTCTCTGTAGTGAATTAAGCAGCAGTCTCGCAACAGCTGAACGTTTTTCTCTCAGAGTTGCCTAAATTAGGGGAAATTGACACAAATTGCTGCAGGAGGCAGTTTCGTTAGCTGTACTTTTTTTTTTTTTAATACATTTTGCTCTTCAGTCTCTTTCTGCCCTGCTATACCACTCACCTGGATAATAGGGAGGTGGCTTCTCCCCATGGAGAAACTGATGACGCTGGGGCTGTGACCTGACTCAGTGCTGGACCTTCGAACGAGCTGTGCTGGTCCCAGCCCAGGATGCAGTCAGACTGTGGACTTGGATAAGTTAAACCCTGGAGAACCCTCATCTCTGCTGTGTCTCGGCTGTGAGACCTTGAACAAGTTCCGCAATCTTGCTAAGCCTCCATTCCTCACCTGCAGAGCAGGGCGGTCATGGGAGGAAACAGTGCATACCTTGGCTAGAATGGCAGAGCCTGACCCTAAAGCCAAGGACAAGGGGAAGCGTGACATTGACATACAAGGAGTGATCGAAAGTACAGTCAGTATTTCAACTTAAAAAATTTGTCACAGTAGGCCAGGTGTGGTGGCTCATGCCTGTAATCCCAGCACTTGGGGGACTGAGACAGGAAGATTGCTGCATGTTCAAGGACTGACAACTGGTGGTCATCTTGTAACATCCCGCTGAACTGAATCAGCATAGTGCTGGGTGTGGATGGCCCACCTGAGGATTGTTGCCAACAGCATAAAAAGAGAACTAGAGAGGAAGGAAAATGTTGTTAGGTGCCCTGTTGCTGTGGGTCTCCTGGAGGAGTGTGTCGAGCTTTCCTGATATGGACTTGGCTTTTCCCATCGTCAGGGGAGCTCTGTACCTTGTCTATGAGAATGGCTGAGGGTCACTTTGGGGGAGCTCTGGTCCTTAGTTTGAGCATCGCTTCCTGGCTCAAATGCAGATCCCTCAGCCTTCTATCACTGATTTTCTGGTTGCCACTGCTGACCTTTGGGCCTTCCCAGCATAGATCCATGACACGGACTTGCGTGAGAGATTGTCGTGGACCCTAGGCCTCCAGTTGGACTTGTGAGGGGGCACTGGGTCTTCAGCTGGACCCATACAGGACATTGCCATGGGATCCAGGCCCTCAGCTGGATGCTTTAGGTCTTTAGAGTGTTCTGGTTGGTCAGTACCCTGGGTGATAACTGCTAAATCTTGTCCTGGGCCCACTGACATGTACCCCAGGTCTTAGGTCTTTTTATATTTTTGAAGTCATGACCAGCACATATTAATTGTAGAAATGACTGAGTCTTGTGACATTTCTATACGTGCTTATATGGTACTCTGACCCTATCCACCCTCCCCATGACCTTCTCTCAACTTCCGCTTCCCCCTCCACCTGCCCTCTTCCCCTTGTCCAGTGATCCCTCTACTGTTTTCAGGTCATCCTGTCTTGTTTTGTTTTGTTTTGTTTTGTTTTGTTTTGTCTCTTCCCCAGTCAGCATAGCTGTCTGGGCTGTTTGGAACAGGTGCTGCAGGTTGAGGGGGGGAGCATCTACTCCCCTCTGGCCCCATGAACTAGGTGTAAGGCCCTAGCATTTAGAGAGTGAGGGCTGCAGAGACTGATACAGGACGGCTAGAGTGAGACAGCCCACCCCTCCCCTCTCCTTGGACCCCCACACGGCGCAGACTCCCAAGGCCCAGCCTCATGCAGACACCCCAGCTCACGGATGCCACCCATGACCAAGAGCACTCGGAGTGGGGGTGCAGGTCCCCGACAGTGTGAGGATGACCTGTGCTTCACCCCACACAGGCTCCCATGCATCTCCCACCACAAAGGCGGGCCAATGAGAAACACACTTATTTAGTGCACATGAGACACAACCCTGGAGAAATGGAAGCCTCAGAAATGGGGGAGATGGTGTGATTTTACGGACAGGAGTGTAGATATAGGAGTGGAAACACAGACACGTGCCCGGGGAAAGAACTGGGGCATCCTCGAGGCCTGAACATTATCGCTCCTCTCTGCCTCAGTCCTTCCTCTGCTCTGGGCCGGGAGGCCCTGGCTGATGACCCACTCTAGAGGGTGCTCAGCAGACTCCTCACAGCCTGCTCCGTGGCGGGGAGAAGGCGAGAGGGTAGAAGCCTTTCTGCTTCTGTTTTGTTATAGACCCAGGTGCCACATTTTGGGATAGTAGGTCCTGAACCCAGCGTGGAAAATTGCCAACAAGAAACTGCAGGGATTGGGAGGTGCAGCTTTCCCGCTCGCTCAATGGACAGTGCAGACCTGAGTTCAATCTTAAGGCAGAGCGGAAGCAGGTCAGAGTGTCCTGATCTGTGATAAATGATAAATTTGTGTGGCATGGCAGTGAAACTGGGAAGTGGCACATGACACAGAAGCCCACGTGCAGAGGGGAACGCTCTTTGAATGGGGTAACACTATTTGAGCAGGTGGGAATGTGTGTGTGTGGGTGTGAGTCACTGTGATTAGCTTCTTTGTACACAGGCGGGTGATCTCTGGGAATTCCAGCCCTTGTGCAGAGTTGTAGCAGCAAAAGGAAGCCATGGGTCTTACTAGCTCTGGCCACCTTGTTCAGAGGCATCGTCCTCCCCTGCGCCTCTCTAAGGATGGAGAGAACCCTCCAACAGACCTGGCTGCCTCCTCAGTGAGGTGACTTGTAGCCCATCTCTCCTTTTGGCCAGGGACCAGCACACCCAAAAGAAAATGCTCCCTTGTAAGAGTGTCTAGCAGCTCATGGGGACAGGCTGGCCCTCTTCCTGCAGTTTCCCACCAGCTACCTTACCGGAATGTCAACTGCTGATAAGAAGAGATAAGATCTCTTATCACCCACCAGGGCCTGGAATTTCCCCATTCCTGAGCCTTGTCTTAAAGGCTGCCAACTGCCGCTCTATATCCAACTTAAGTGCCCAAGTACCTGATTGGAAGTGAGGCCCGAGAGAGAGCAGTAAATACATCGGACTAAAGGACCATTGTCCAAGTCTTTTAAAACGAGTGACAGTTAATGGGGTATAAATGCAAGTTGTTGCTGAGGAGGAAGAGGTTTCCTAAAAGCTTTTTTCCCTCTAGCACCTTCTCCAGTCCTGGAGATTGAACTCAGGGTTCCTCTTAACACTGAACTTTTTATTTTTGATTTTTTTCCAAGACATGGTCTAGCTATGTTACCCAGGTAGAACTTGAGCTGAGAAGTTCAAGTCACACCATTTCCCCCAGTTCTGTGGCTCTCCATTTCTCCAGGGTTGTGTTGCATGTGCACTAAATAAGTGTGTTTCTCATTGGCCTTAGCCTTCCTTTGAGCTGAGATTACAGGCATGTGCCACTATTTTTGCTTCTAAAACTTTTTAAAGGGAGCTAGGAGGGGCGGGGGATTTAGTTCAGTGGTGTAAGCACCTGCCTGGCAAGCACGAGGTCGTGAGTTCCATCCCCTGTACATAAATAAATAAAGACATCTGGGAAACTTTTGCAATCATGCTGGGCCAGGAGACAACCTTGAAAATGTAAGTCACAAACTGAAACATTGACTCTCAACCTTTAACAGTGAGAGGAAGAAAGCAGTTCCTGGGAACTGGCCTGATAACTTTCAGCTATGCTTTAGTGTTCTAAGAAGCGGGCCTGGCTTCCCATGCTCTTATGAGCATATAACCTCACAGAACTCTAACATCAGACTGTGCCTCTCTGCTGCCTTTCTTGACTGGCCTCCTCTCCTTGGCTCTGTGTCCAGGTCCCCTCCCGACCCTGGCCAAGAGTCTCTTCTCTGTGCACCTAGGGTCTCCAGTGCTGCCCTGCACCCTAGCTCTTTCCCGTTTCTGTATTCATTCACTCATTTGTGTGCATTTTCCCATGGGTCACCAGCTCATAGAGGGCAGGGACCATATTTTGTTTTGTTCATCACTGTGGCCCCTGAGAGGCTCCATATGAAACTGACTTGAAACTCCCACCTTGTAAGCCACCTGCTAACCCACCTCTGGCTACCTAAGAGAAGGGTCAGAGAGAACAATGGCTGGGATTTGTGCTAATGTCAGGCCCAGGGCTTAGACTTGAAGTCATGGCCCAAGAAAAATGTGGGTTTCTCAAAAACCACAAGTGCATGGATTGCTGTTTAGTAAATGACCAATCAATGGAAAGCTAGAATTCACTTCCTGGGCCTCTCAGCCCCGCACACCCAAGGCAAGGCCCTTCCTGGAGTTCTGCTGTTCCACCCCAGCAGACCAATGGGATCTTAACCTTGCAGAAGGGCAGCAAGATAAATACTCAGGGTGACAAATGCCAGCCTGCTAGACACAATATCAGAGTGGTTACAGTAAGAGCTGCCCCTCACTGGTATGTTTACATTGTTTGGGGTGATTTAGTTTCCGTGGTGCACCATCCTCCCCCTGATAAGGGAAGCCACCAAAAATGGAGACTTTGAGAAACCACAGAAAGAGAGAAGTGCTAATGACAATACCCAGATGACAGTGACAGGAGGAGGACAAAGAAGAGGGTAATGCGGCATGCATTTTGTATGCATGGGGCTACACAAGTGTGTATGTGTGTGGGAAACATTCATAGGCAAATAAGATGCTTGTGATAGCTGGATTGTGAGTACTTTCCCTTCTTCTGTACTTTAAGAGCGAACATTTGTATGTCTTATAGAACAGAAAAAGATACACAAATTCATTTTTTAAAATGTGCTTCATCTGACACTTTAGGTCACTACAGTGGCACTGTAGGTTGGTAGGGCTCAGTACCCTCTTGGCACCCCAAAACTGAATGGTTAAGCCATTTGGGGACAATGTTCAGGGACAGGCCAGCATGTTGGTGACAATGCTATGATAATATTTGTTGGGATAGTTTTAGTGCAAGAGGCAAAAACCAAATTTAAACTGGCCTACACCAAAATAGGGAAAAGAAAGAAGTGAAAAGAAAGAAAGAGAAGCAATCCTGTCAAAGGTTCTAACAGATTTAGTTAAATTATATGGTTTTTATTTATAACTCGTGAATTGAGGTACCATCTCCTCCAGATCAGGGCATCTCCCTTAAGGATTTAGAAAATGTGCTGTGATGAGCTAAACAAGGGGTCAGCTGTGGAAGCAGCAGAAACAGGGAACAAAAGGTCAACTAGCTAGCATCAGGTCACCTCAGGTTACTTATCAGTTTTAAAGCAGAAGGGACTTCCTTATCCTGCCAGCTAAAAGTGACCCGTCTGGAGATTTGGTTATCATTTCTCTCCCGGATTTCTCTGAAGTTTAGAATAAACATATTAGTTTGGTGATGCAGAATTTTAGCATGAGTGACACCATCTTGGTTTGCTGTACTGGGGCTAGGACAAAGACTCCGCTCAAATTAATGGCCTCCTCTAGATTTTATTTAACAGACTAAAGAAAGACAGAAGTTAGGAAGTTGAAAATTAGAAAGGAAGGAAAGGAATCTGCTTGTAACAGATAAGACCAGCTGGATCCAGGATCCTAAGAGGGACCTTGCCAGTGCTTGACTGTCCCTACCCACACTCCATCTTGCATTCATTGCTTGCTCAAGGTGACATGATGCCCTGCCTGGTGTTATGCTCAGCCCTCTGGGCCTCTAGGGACAGGCACTGCTGTGATAAGCCAGGTGTGGTCTGTGTGCATTCCCTATAGGAAGCCCATGGTCTAAGAGAAGAATTGATTCCGGAAGGGAAACTGGAGTACTGTTTTCAGAAGGAGATATTCTGCAGAAACAAGAAGAAAAATGACCATAACTGCCCCTGTCCATCAGACTCCTGGAACTTGTCAGATTGGATCTGTCATAATTATTTTTCTCATTACTGAAACAAAATACCTGATGCCCAAAGTTAAAGGAGGAAAGGTTATTTATCTCACAGTTATAGAGATTTCAATCCATAGTCAGCTGGTTCTAAGACAGGGTGGCATGGTGGAAGGGACATCACAGAGAAGAAACAGTCCATGGCAAGCAGAAGGCAGTAAAGAAAAGAAGGTGCGAACAAGTAGCAAGTGACAGTGGCAGCCCTCTTCCGGTCCATTATATTCTATCCAGGCTCCACATCCTTAGGGAGGGCAGCACTCACATCCCACTATTCACACTTAGAACTACCACAAACCAATCAGTGGACTAATTTAGTAATCTCACACCCAGGATCCCAGCATCACACCCTTAATTAATCTGAGCATCACACACTCTAGATCCAGCCTCCTCTGAAAAGTCCCACCTAAGATCACATGAGACTTTGGGGGGACAATTAGACATAAGCCATAACAGATGCCTAGGTCAGTCTTCAGATCTACACCCAGAGTTGGGACAAGGATTAGGGTCCTCGGCTCCCAAGGAATGAGCTGCCTTGGGAGATAGCGTGGGGAGGGGGCTCTTTACTTGTCAGGGCTGGCACTGTATGTGCTGGACTTGGAGGAAGTGGGAATTTCCACGTGGTAAGTTCCCTTCTCTCAGAGAATTACAGTCTCGATGGGAAACCCGTGGGCAGCTAGTTGAGAAGCGAGAGGTCTCTGAATTAGAGGGAATTTACCACCTTCCTTTCAGTGGTAAGAGTTTTTCTGGTATCACTGCAGGGTGTGGATTAATTTATGTACAAATATATACATTTGCGTAGACACCATACTGCTTGCCTCTGCAAAATACATGCCTGGAGATTGTCTCTGCCACCCAGGATATGTCACCTTTATCACAGCCACGCTCTCCACCACCCCCACAAACTGTGAGGGCTGGGAGTTCCCCAGTGGGAGGCCAGACAAGAGGTGTCTGGTGGTAGGAATTGGGGAGGGGGGAGGGTTGAGGGCGGAAGCCCACTACCCATCTGTAAGTCCCATCTAACCTCAGTTCCAGGTCTTTTCCTTGGACTTCCTGACACTGAGTTTCTAACTGGGGCATCCAAGGCCCTTAATATCTCATCTGCCCTGCCCTGCTGCTCAAACTTACCTGTCCTCTGAGCCCAAGAGAAGCCAGAGCCTGGGCCATTGTCCTTAGAGTTGCATCCTTTCATCAAGGGGACAGAAGAAGCCCTGGGCTGCTTGTTCTGAATTCTAAACTGGAACCAAGGAACTCTATCTGCTACTTCTTCCTCCAGATCTCCTCCAAGACCATCAGTCCACAGTCCTACCAGGGCCCCAGCTGCCCCAGTTCCATGCAGAGATATATATGGGCCTTATCCCAACCCTGGGGATCCCCATTCTGCACAAAGCACCCAAGGCTCAGGGGCTTACAGAGTCCACAGGGCCCTCTGTAAAACTTCTGCTGTGATGCCAGCAGGTCTTCTAACCTCCCACTGGGCCTCAGGAAGCAGAATCATGGGGAAAAGTGAATTTAAAAAAACACAGGAAAACCTGGGGGAAATGTACTGATGATTAAAATGAATTTGGAAAAGAAATTTACTGATGAAAAAAACAGTATTCACTGAGCACTAAAACATTCTCTTGCTGTGTGTGGTGGCACATGCCTGGAATCCCAGCACTCAAGAGGCTGAGACAGGAAGATTGCTGTGAGTTTGAGGCCAACCTGGACCACACAGTGAGTTCAAGTCCAGCTTGAACTACATAGCAAAACCCTGTCTCAAAAAAATCAAAAACCAAAAACTACTACTCTCTTATTTTACTCTTTTGGAACAATTCCATCAACACCCATATATATATATGTTTCCATACATGTATGTTTCCATATATCTGCTGTTTTTTGAAAAGTCTTTATAAATGATTTAACAAATTAATAAAAAAGAGATTACCAGTGCCTAGCAAGCACAAAGTCCTGAGTTCGATTCCCAGTACAAAAAAAGAAGAAGAAGAAGAAAAAAAATCTCCCCTACACTCCAAATGGTACATAAGGACACCCTCCCCTCTTGGAGGTAGCATTTAAGTCTCCTCTTCCAGGAGTGGACTCTGATTCATGTCCAAAGAACAAAAGTACAAAAAGGCAAAAGCAGTAACTTTATATAAAAAAGAAACCTGGCAGATACCATTGGGGCTGACCAGTGAAGTTCCACAGTATTGGGGCTACATCACGCTGCTGTGGTGTACCCCTTGATCCAAGGTGCTTCCCCTCTGAGGCATCCTCTCCCCAAACGCACAGTCCTGTCAAATCCTGAGAAACATTAGACAGGTCCACTCTAAGGAACAGTCCACAAATACTTGACCAGTCCTCCTCACTACGGTAAAGACCATGAAAATCAAGGAAACACCGAGAAACAATCACAGAGTAGGAAGACACGTAGATATACACCATAATACAAGTGACAGCAAATCTGTGGGTGAACTGGAGTGCTTGCACTGCCAGTGGGGAACAGTTTGGTAATTTCTTTCTTTTTTTTTTTTGGTACCGAGGATCAAACTCATGACCTTGCACTTGCCAGGCAGGTGCTTACATCACTGAGCTAAATCCCCAGCCCTGGTAATTTCTTATAAAATTAAACATACATTACTCTGTGACCCAACAGTCCCATTTCCAGATATCTACCCAATAGAAATGAAAATTTCTGTCCATACAAAGACTTGCATACGAATGTTCACAGCATCTTTAACCATACTAGCCCAAAATGGGGAGCAACTTAAAGGTTCAACAAGTGATGGGTAATAAAATTGTGGTCTCTCTATGCAATGGAAAATAACTCAATAATGTGAAGGGAGGAACTCCAGACAGAGACATCATATCTCAAGATCATGTTGAGCAATAGAAGACAAAGGATTAGATCCTATATGGCCCAATATATATGAATTTTTAAACTCAGAGACAAAAAGCACATCTGTGGTTGCCTGGGTCTGGGGTTTGAGTAGTGGTGGTAGAGTGATGGGTTGAGTAAATTGCGTGAAGGAATGTTTCGGGGTGATGTCAGCAGCATGTATCTAGATTATTTTGTGTGTGTGTGTGGTCACATGGATGCACATATTTGTCAAAACTCATTAAACTATGTTAGAAATTGTAGTGCCTGCCTGTAATTGCAGCCCTTGGGAGGCTGAAGCAGGAGCATTGCAGTGAGTTCCAGACCAGCCTGGGGTACGTAGTGAGATCAAGGGCAACCTGGACAATACTAGATCCTGTCTGAAAAACAAAGCAGCTCATTAGCTTGTACACTTCAAATGTATTATATGTATGTACAGTATTTTTTAAAAAGATGCCTCTTGAATCTGCTTATTTTGCCAGCTCTATTATTAGGGACCCTTGCCTCAGGGTCAGTTAGTGGAGACCCCTACAGTGGGTTCCAATCTCCTGCCTGGGTGACTGCACAGGGTGAGAAAGAAAAGAAAGAGCAAGAGACTAAGTAGAAGGGTGCATGGCAGGGATCTGGGACCACTAGCTGCTTTCTAGGAACAAAAGGCCCCAATCTCCAGCTAGCTGGCCTTTTATTAGCCAATGTAGGGAGGAAGTAGGGTGCTTTTCCTAGAAGCATAGAGGCAGTGGTAGAATGGGTAAGTTTAACATCAGAAAGGGAACAAGCCAAACGCCATCTCCACACCTGGATGCTAATCTCATTGACCAAGAGGAAGGTGATTTCCACCTTCTAAAACCATACCAAGCAGGGAAGGATAACCTAGGACTGATGCTATGTCAATTTACAGTTTATGGTCCTTGTTATGGATTAAAATCTAGTGGGCAGGGCCGAGGATTTAGCTCAGTGAGGTAGGTGCCTTCCTGGCAAGCACAAGGTCATGGGTTCAACTCCCAGTACCAAAAAAAAAAAAAAAAACAACTGGTGGGCAATATAACACCAGCTGAATTAAATCAGCATGGTGCTGTGTGTAGATGGCCCCCTGAGGAAAGTTGCCAGCATAAAAGGAGACCTGGAGAGGAATAGCATTAGTGTTTTGTGGGTTCTTCTAAATCTTACTGTTGTTTGGAATTGTTGGTCTTGGAGGAGCTTGTGGAGTTTCTTCCCTGATATGAATTCGGCCATTATCATCAGAGGAGCTTGGGGTATTCCTGAGAGTGGCTGGGGTCCACTTTGGGGGAGCTCTGGTCCTTACAATGAGCATCACTTCCTGGCTCCCGAGGGGATGATGTGTGCTGTTTAATCTCCAGATTTGCCATGCTGGCTTCCTGATACTAATTCACTGTCAGGGGAGTTTGGGACCTGAGGATGGCTGTGGTACTTTTCAGGGGAGCCCTGTCCTTATTTTGAGTGTTGCTTCTTGGCTCCAGTGTAGAACTCTCAGCCTTTTGGCCCAGATCCTTCACCCCACTGGCATAGACTTTCTAGCTGACCTTTGAGCCTTCCCAGCGCGGATCTGTAAAATAGACTTGCATGAGTCATTGTCATGGGCTTTAGGCCTCCGGCTGGACTCATGCAGGACATTGCTGTGGGATCCAGGCCCTCAGCTGGATTTTCTAGGTTTTTAGTGTTGTGGACAGATTTCCTGCACTTTCTTGTATTTAACTCTAGGTGAACATCATAAAATATTATAAATTCTGTGTGCTGTATGTAATCGTTCTCCTTGCAACCCCTGACTACAGCAGTCCATAACACTATCCTTTTGCAAAGCTCTTGGAGGAGTTATCAGTACTCTCGCTGAAGCCATCTCAGTCAGGCTTTTGTTCCATCATGCAGTGGAAACTGCCTCAGGATGACAGTGATCTAGATGAGCTAAATCCAAAGGTCTCATTCTCATTTCTCAGTCATATCTTATTCAACCTCTCAGGAACAAACATTCCATGCAGTTCACTCTTCCTTCCTGTAGGCACGTTCTTCCTCCAGCTCCCAGAATGCAATAGTCTCTTGATTTCCTTTATTCATCATTTCTGCTGTTAGGCTTCCTTGGCTGTTTCTGCTTGTTTTCCACACTCCCTCTGCTGGAGAGATATAGGATCCTTGAGTCCCAGGCCCTGCAATCCTGTCCATCTGTACACTTAGGACTTCCTAAATGATACTGAGCTTCTATCTTCAACCCAGATCTCTCTCCCAAATTCTACTCTCATAATTCCAGTTGCCTACCTGACATTTTTCTTTGGCTATTGAATAAATACCTCTAACTCAACAACTTCAAAGCCAAACCCTTGATCTCCAATCTCCAATGTGACAAATGCCTGAGAGAATCAATTTAAAAGGAGGAAAGGTTTAATTTGGCTCACAGTTCCAGAGGTCTCAGTCCATGGCAGCTTGGCCTGATTGCCTTTGGCCTGTGGTGGGGCAGCACATCATGGTGAGGAGAGCCTGGCAGAGGAGTCCGTTCATCTCATGGTGGCCAGGAAGCAAAGAGAGCAAAGACAGGGGTCCCAATAGCCTCTTCAGACCTAACTTTCTACCATAGGCCCCATCCCATGAAGGTTCTACCACCTCCTAAGAGTGCCACGGGCAGGTGACCAAGCCTTCAGGATGTGGCATTTGGGAGATATTTAGGATTCAAGCTTTAACATCTCATTAACTGGCTCCACTGCAGCCTTTCTTCTCTGTGGAGAACCCTGACATCTTACCATAGGTTTAGATCCAAAGCCTAGCAGTTGTCCTTGACTACTCTTTACCCCATATCCCACTGGCTCTGCCTTCAGAATTGATCTATTCTTTACCATCTGTGCTGTTGCTGTCCTGATCCAAGCACCACTGCTTTTTGCCAGATTATTCACTGGTCCCTCTCTTTCCACTCTTGCTGTACAGTGACCCGTTCTCAATAAAGCAGCGAAGTTAAAATCCAAGTCAGGCCCTGTCAGAAGTCCAGGTACCCTTCATTTCTCTCAGAATGAAAGCCAGGGCCCTTGCAGTTGCCTGCTAGACTGTCAATGACCTGCCCTCTTACCTCCTTCCCGCTCCCTCCCTTTGGGATTTAACCTCCTGGTATCCTCCTTCTGGGCACACTGGTCTTCCAGCCGTTTCTCAACCGTGCCAGGCACATGCCTGTCTGCGTTTGCTCTAGATGTTCTCTTTGGAAGTTCACTTTCTTGTACAAGTTCTTCACTTCCTTCTGTGCTTTGCCTCCAGCCTGCTCCAATGTCACCTTCTCAACAAGGCCAGCTCTGATCTCCAAATTTCATGAAAGTTAGTGTAAACTCCCCACCCCCAGGCATTTATTTCCTTGCTTTGTCCCATTTTCCCTTCATTTCCACAGCATGCACCTCTTTTTAATAAACTATTTGATCTGATTATTTTGTTTACTTTTTAAAATTGTCTGTCTATTCAAACAATCCCTTTTGTATCCCAAGTTCTAGAATAGTGTCTGGTGCCCAGTAGCTGCCCAGGAAGTATTGGTTTTGCTGGGGGTTTATTCTGCGGTGCTGGAAATGGAACCTAGGGCCTTGTATTTGCTAAGCAAGCACTCTGCCACTCAGGTAGAGTACAGCCCAATGAGTATTTGTTGAATGAACTAATGAAGTTTCATCAGTGAGAAGGAACTTCCCACCCCTGGCTTCTCAGCCCAGGTCTGACTGGGCTGCTTTGAGAGACAACCAAGCAAGAGATCCTCTTCCACTCAGGACTGAGAAGACCAGGAGTGGTGTTGAGTCCTCCCAGTGTGCTGTTGGTACCTTGGTCCTTGGGTCTCAGATAGACTGGGCATCTGGTTTGCTGGGCTGAGGCCAATGCCCCCTTGCTAGAATCATATCTGGATTACTGTGTCTTCAGGAACACTTGTGTAGGTGACATTTGTCTAAGTCCCTCCTAGTAGTCACTAGCTCTATGTGACAAATGAGCCCTTGAAATGCAACCAGTTGGAAATGAAATATGCTAAAAGGGGAAAATTTCAGACTTCCTACAGACAAAAAATGCAAAATAACTCCTGTCTTAGTCACTTTCTTGTTCCTGAAACAAAATACCTGATTCCCACAATTTATGGAAGAAGTTTGCTTTGGTTTTTGTTCCTGTCCACATCTGGCTGCCTCCAAGGCAGGATAGCATGGCAGAGGGGCTCAAGGAGGAGCACTGCAGTTGACAGAATGGTGACCAGGATGCTGAGAGAGAGTAAAGGGAGGAACCAGGAAGGGGGACAACCTCCAAGTCACGGCTGCTGCAGCAGCGACCTCCTCCACCAAGTGCTGCCTCCTAACAGCAAATCAGCCCTGATCCCTCATCAGCCAATCACCTTCCAAAGGCCCTGCCCCCAAGCACAGGAGGCTTTGAAGGACAGCCAGATCTAAGCCATACCACTCCTTATAGCTTTAAATATTGGTTACCTGTAACCAAGGATACCACTTTGGATATATTGGGCTAAATAAAGTAGACTACTAAAATTAAGTCCACTACTTTAATGTGAGTAGCGTACTAGAAAATTCAAATGACATAAGGGGGCTGGCATGTATACTCAAGCCTTAGAAATCACATCCCAAGACCTCCAAAATCCACATTTCCTGAATCTAAACTGATGGCTCCCTTATTTCAAGCAATAATGAGATACAGTTGAATTCCATTAAGACAAAAGCCCCTTCAAGATTTCACTAATTGGGTTAATAGGGACTTTTGCACAGGCTTTGGCTTTGTTTTGATCCCTCATCACGATGTGTTGCTTTGCCCAAAGGGTAGAAAACCCTCTCGGAGAAGACAGGCAGCCTCCTCCAGTTGTTCTGCAGATGTTTATTAACACCCAGGCTGTGCCAGGAACCGGGTTAGAAGTAAGATTTGCTTCCTTCCTAAGCTCTCACACGACCCTGGGTACTTGGCGGGTCACCCACTGAGGCTCATGTGGCAGCCAGGGGAGTGTCAAGGTGCATGAGCAGGCGGGCCGAATGCAGATCTGCAGTGTGGTGGGGACCGGTTTGCAGAGCATTCCTGGGGGCAGCCAGCGTGTGCCTCCAGCGTCATGAGATTATTTTGGTTAAAACATTTGAGAATCAACAGCCACAAGAGGAGAGTTTTTCTAAACTCCCCTTGTCTTCCTAAATCCAAAGCACTTGTCCCAGAATTTTGCTATCGCAAATCCCTTCCCAGGAGTTGAACAGCCAGAGAAGACAGACCCTTATCACTGAAAGGAAGTCAGCACAAAAAGCTTCTTCACTCCGATAACTTGCCTAAACAAAGGTGGTTTTAAAACAATCATAGTCCTTTCTAGTCTCCTAAGGGCCCATTCATTTTTCCTCTTTTGTTGTCTTGCGAGCGCCCCTCTGCCTCTGCTCCCCTCTGGGAACATGGTATACTTGACTCATGTCCACACTTTTTGATAAACTCTCACATACACACCTATGTGAATAAAGATTGTACTTTTCTTTTGCTAATCTGTGTTTTGCCTGTTCCATTTATAAATCCCAGGACCTGAACCTAAGAGAATAAAGTTTTTCCTTCCCAGCAATAGTCAGGCACCTGGAAGTGCTCAGAAATCAGCATGCTTTGTAGATCAAGGGGAAGGGACTTTGTGTTCTCAGGACCAAACAGAAGGGGCCTGTTGATTCAAAAACAGATCTGGGAGTGGAAAAAAGCTGTGGGAAGAGGTTCAGGGGAACACTGTGGAGCTGTGACTTCCTGGGGGCCAGGTCCAGGGGAGGATGGTCCAAGGACATCACAGGCAAAAGGAAGACCACCCGAGTGGCTTAGCCACTTAGCTTCGCCTGGAAGGAATCTGGAAAGAGGGGTTGAGTTAGGGGGCTTTCTCCCATTGTCCAGGACTTGTCATCTTACCACATTGTTTTTATATTATTAAATCCAGCATCTCTTGAGGAGTTGTTCCTGGACCTTAGCTCTCTGCCCCTGGTCTTTCCAGGCAGTGACTGTCCCTTCTTGACTCAGGGCTAAGCTCTGGGCTGGGAGTTACACTGGGAGTTCTCATGGCAACCTTAATAGGATTCACCCTTGGCTTTCTGCCTCTCTCTTCCTGTGCTGACTGTTGATGGGGAATGAGAAAAGCAAAAAGGGATTCATAAGACATCACATGGCTAGAAATGGAATAATAAAAAAAAACAAAACAACACAATGTTATTTTTAATTTGTTTTACCAGCAACTCAGAAATGGAGGTCAATCGTTTCAGAGGAAAGTGGGTGTAATTGTGCTGGCCGCTCCAGGAGGGACGCTGGACTGGAGGCAGGACGACAGCCAGGGAAAATGCGTTCCCAGCCAGCTTGCAGGGTAAGGGGAGGCTTTGCGGGAGGAGGGCGTGTGGCCACCTTGGCGGAACAGAGCATGTGTATACCTGCTGGGGGGAGCAGGCAGAGCTGTCGGGGGCGGTGGGCAGTGGGGAAAGGGGTCAGCCTGCGGTGCGGGTCCTTTCCTCCACCCAAAGCCATTGTCTGGCATAGGGTGTGGCTTCCATTGGCTGGAACCGTATTTATGGCTTTACGGAATTTTCCGAATGAAGTAACTTTTTTCCCCCAGACCATTTTCTTCACAATTGAAATTAGAGCCCCACAGTGCCTGAAGGCAAACAAAACAGCATGACATCACCAGACCCTGAACTGTCATTTCAGACACCATTGTGCTGGCGTTAGAGATCACATGGATGAAATCTGCCTTGTAGAGGTGGCACCCTGCCCAGGCAGTGGGGGACCTGGGAAACAGAAGGGCACCAGGTACCAGGGCCACCTGCAGGGCAGAACTAGTCAAGACAGTCTCTCTGCTTCCTCTCTAACTGCAGTGCTTTGGAGATGGTGCTCTGTGACATTAGTTGTGACAGTAACAACCCCTGAACCCCAATAGGACATTGACAAATGTGTTTCTCCTCTCTCAGCCTCTGAGGCTGAGGTGATAGCAGCCAGGAGCAGAGCACTGACTTGGAGGTTAGATGACTGGATTCAGTTTCTGTCTTGCTTTGCTAAACCTCCAAACTCATTTTTTTTTTTTTTTCCCAGAGAAGGTAGAGGGGGAAAAAAAAATCCCAATTCTTTTATCTTACAAAGATGTGGTAGCCGCCAGGCACGGTGGTGCATGCCTATTATCTCAGCACTTGGAAGGCTGGGGCAGGAGGACCACTGTGAGTTTAGAGCCAGCCTGAGCTACACAGTGAGTTCAGGGCCAGGCTGAGCAACATGGCAAGAACTTGTCTCAAAACAACAAAAACAAAAACAAGAGATGTGCAGGACCAAGTAAGACCAGAAGTAAATTGAACCCGAAAGCACAGCCCTGCTGACTCTTCTCACCCTTAGCTCTCTCTCAACACCCAACAGGGAAAGTTCTGTAGCTTCTCAAATACCCTTGGCTTCCTACAAGGGTGGCTTGGCAGGAGGGATGGTGTTCAGCATCCTCCTGAGCTAACAATTATGGTGTTATTTAATGGAAACTTGAAGAAGAACTGAAGCCATCTAGGAGCCCAGTCAGCCAGTGCTCAGGGGCTGACCAGTCACTAGAGAACAAGAGTCACCCCATCCTGCAAGTAAATGCCTCTCATGTAGCACAGGGCTGTCTGAATTCTAGACCCTGGTTTCCAAAAGGGGAGGGAACCAGATAGTGACCCTAATTATGGAGGATTATTATACACCAAGGCCTGCATTTGTCACTGGCTAGCATGGGTCCTTGCTTCAGGGATAATGGAAATCAAAACTAAAGCACAAATTTGCAACAACAACAACAAAAAAAAAGTCTCTAGCTCAGGTACTAGCTTCATCAGGATTTTGATGGAGTTCAGACCAGCTTACCCTCAAAAGCAGGAGTCTAGCTTTTAGGAATTAGCAGAGGTGGGTCAGGGTCCACTCAGTCATGACTTCAGTGCTGGTTTTGTAGTTCAGATTGAATCCTTGTGACTCGGGGGCAATACAGTTCCCATGGGAAAAACCCGCATGGCTTGATGGGGCATCTCACCCAGAAGAAGCTGTCCTGGAATCCAAGGTGACTATCAGCTCATGGCAATGGAGAGTCCAAATGTAGTTGAATGTCCCTGTAAATCTTTTATCTTAATGTCCTAAATCTTAAGTGCTAACGAGACAGGTTAGTTAATTCTAGAGCTAATAAGCCTTGCTTTGCCAACTTGTAGACAGTCCCTAAATGACTACATGCCTATAAAGAGCTGAAAAGGATTTAATCCAGAGTTTCACAAAACGAAGGCCAAGCTTTGTTCTGCTTTTAGTTACTTACTGGGTCTCCATAGGCTCGAGTGAAAAGTCATTTTAGCAAAACTCACTTTGAGCTCCTGACTGCCAGAAGAAAACACAAAGCATGATTTTGATGGGTGAGTAACACATTCAGGGCCTGGGAGTCTTTGTTCTTTTTGTCCTTACTTACATCTCAGTCATGACTGTCACACTGAGTACTTCACATGCATTATCTCATCTGCTCCTCCGGGTAGCGTAGCTGATCCCACTTAGCAAATGATGAAACTGAGGCTAGGGGAGAAGAGGGAAGCAGCCTGCCCCAGGCCCGGCCATCACTACTGGGGGTTTGGGGCGAAACCCAGGTCTGTCTAGTCCCAGGCCATGTGTCCAGTTGCCACACCACTCTGACTAGCAGACACAGGCAGATAGCATCTGTTAAAGGTGTGCCTCGAGCACCTTGTTTTCACCTGAACCCCATAAACCATGGTGGGGGGAGTGAGGTGTGTGTCTGCATGTGTTGTTCTTAGAGCACCTGAGGAAAAGCCACCCAGCTCATCCTTTGTATCCCTTCTTGTCGCTCAGAAGCCCTGTGTTGACCCTGATACAACTTATTTTATCTAAATTCAGTGAAGAAGAAAGATCACCCATATTTTAAAAGGTTGACTCTGAAAGAAGTTGAATGGCTAGATTTTTCCACATCTGGGCATATTTGAGCAGCTATAAACCAAAGGACTAGAGTTAGGCTCCATGGGAGTCATTAGGACCTCATTAAAGATGACAAAGAACTTTAATCAGTGGGGGAAAAGGGGCTCAGCCATATGGATCTGGGGCTGGAGTTGCTTTTTCTATTAAGAGCGAGCCTCTTGACTTAATAGAAGCCACATTCTGAGAAGGTTCTAGTTATGTGGGCTGTAAATGAGCATCATAACTTCGGGGGTTGGGGAGCTCTAGGCCCTGTCCATTGATTGCATTCTCTGAGCCCAGGGCAGGGAAACGGTAACTGCTTGTTTTCCCAGTGTCTCTTCCAGCTGCAGTTCAAAGCTGGGGCAGGGCAGGCCGGGGCTTAGAAAGGTGTACACTATATCAAAGGGAAATAAGATAGGACAGAGTTCCTTTGTGTTGTAGTCAGGGGTTGTAAGGAGAACAATTAGAATTAGGACACAGAATTTATAATATTATTTTATGATGGTCACCCAGCGTTTAACACAAGAAAGTGCAGGAAATCTGTCCATAACACTAAAGACACAGAATATTCAGCCAAGGGCCTCAATCCCACAGAAATGTCCCACATGAGTCCAGATGAAGACCTAGAGCCCCTGACACTGCCTCATGAGTCCAACTGGAGGTCTAGAGCCCACGAGAAGGACTCACGCCAGTCTCTTTAAAATAGATCTGCACTGGGAAGGCCCAAAGGTCAGTGGTGGAAGCTAGAAAGTAACATACATTGACTTTGAAATGCTCTACAGCACAGGCACCTGCAGAAGGATCTTATTCAACAAAAGCAGGATGGATGGTGTAGGAGTTAAGCAGTGGAGTTAGAGAGGTTTGTGGTCTACTCTATGTCTACTCCATGGCTCAGGAGACACCTTTCACTCTTTAACCTTCATGTTCTGTAACTATCTCCACCCTTGTTGAGCCTGGAATAAACACAGCTCTGAAACAAGTTAGTTAATATTTTTGTTAATTGCATTAAAGTTTTGAGGTTGTCATTGTATCTGGTTTACACATAGAAACAGGTTCAGAAAACAAGTTTTTGTTGGTCTGTTTTTTGTTTTTTGAGACAGGGTCTCGTGATGTAGTTCAGGCGGGCCTTGAACTCATTATGTAGCCTATGCTGGCCTTGAACTGGAGGTGGTCCACCAGCCTCTGCCTTCCGAGTGCTGGGATTATAGACATCTGCCACCACGCCTGGCCAATTTAAAATATTTGACCAAGGTCAGTTCATATTAAGTAGAGCTAGGAGCTGTCAGCATCAAGCCTGCATGTTTTCCAGCATAGCCACAGCCAACATGGGTTCAAAATTGGAACTTACTCAGAATAACTAATAATAGTGTATGGTTCAATATTGCGAAACACAGAACTGATACCAGGTTAAATATGCTTCCCCTCCTCCCAAATCAAGAGATCTACCAAAATAAAGGTGCAATCTCCATGCCTATTGCTTGTAAAATAAAAATGCAAATTTTTTTTTGTGTGTGGGGGCCTAGGGTGACATTCAAGGATCCTGATATTTTATTTTCTCTTAAACTTGAACACAGTCTAAGAGAATAGCCTGTGCCGATGGAATAGTACTAACTAGGACTATGCAGAGTAAGTTATAGTTTTTTTGCCAGCTTTCTGTGCTAGTGACCTAGAAACTATTTCAAAACTTATTTTTATTTCATAGGAACTGCAATTTCAATGAAGCAGTCCTGACAACTCTGACCCAGTCTTCAAATTTAGAAACTAATCCCCAAAGAAAGGGAATCATTTTTATTGTGTCAGAAAGTAATCTTCTCATAGCCCAGTGATAGGAGGAAATAACTCTGCAGTGCCATACTTCGCAGTAGTTGTAATTTATAGTAGGACGATTCAAGAGAATTAGGCTAGCGAATTTTCTTGAACCTCCAAAAAAGGAATTTGTGCTATGCACACCTACAAGCACATGAGCATTTTGTAGATTAATGTTTCACATCATAAAATTTTAAATACTCAGAGGGATACCGTGAAGAGGAAAATAATAAAAGTTTTGTGAAATACATCTACTCATTAAATATTACTTGTATTCTTTAATTTGTAATAATTCAATTGAACAATTTATATTTTTAAAAAATCTCAGGAAACATACTATTGTGTATCTTAAATTGGAATTTCCCTAGGTGTTAAATTGATACTAAAATTAATTCAGACATTAAAAACCCTAAAATGCAGGTTAACAACAAAAAGCCATAATCCCCAGCCCTGAAACAATGAATCTTTACAGAGGAAAAAAAAGTAAGGAAACATATGGACACCCTCAAATGAGTGATTTCTAAGCAGAAACAATGAGTACTGTCATTGTCCTGAGCATGGCTGTCCTAGCTCCTCTCAGATCTCACTGTGGGAAGGACACACAGGCAGCCATGGTGAACAGCTCACAACACCTGAAACTGAATGCTGTTTTTCTCTGTTTTCTGACACAATGCCTCACTAACTTGAATTTGCAGTCCTCCTGCCTCAGCCTCCAAGTACTAGGGTTAAGCTGTGTGCCACTGTGCCTGTCTTGAATGGTATTTTTAAAGCACCATCAAACAGCATCTTATAATTCCAGGGCTTCAGTCTACATATGTTCCTGGAACCTTTGATCTAACTCAGTGCTGGTGAACCCATGGCACATGTGCTGCAGTGGGCTGTTTGTTACCACTGACAGGCTCGCCATTGTTGTCCTGACTTGAATCAAAGATATGCAGCCCACAGTAATCCTAAAGACACAGTTGCTCTTATAATACAGAAAGTGCTGTGATTAGTCAGCAGAAGAGTTGTTTGCTATTGAAGCTCTGGAGCCATTTGATTAGCATGCTGAAAGAATTTCCCTGGTAGACAGGGATTTGTAGAGAAAGCAATGTGAATTTTTTTTTTTTGATATGTGGAAAGATTTAAGAGAAACTGTTTATCAGGAGATGATGGCTCTCTGCTGATAAACAAATTGCAACTGGGTTACAGAAATATATGTTCTTGGTTCATAAGGTTATCAACTTGGTAATAAGGTCATCAAGACTATTAACATACACAGAAGCTCACGGAAAGAAAGCACCTCTATTTCCAACACCAGTTACTTGTATTTAAAAATAATGCTTGGAACAGGGTATTAGAGGATGATGGGCATGGAAGGAACAGTATGAAAAAGTAAGAACACATAAATGTTTCTTTCCTAACTATGGCCAGGGGTCATTCAGCCTCTCTTGCCCCCCACCTCCACCATGCATGACCTCTAATGTCCCTCTCTCTCTAAAATTCAATGACTGCAGTAACTTTGTTAATGTCTATTTTTCAGGTTTGACTCAAATGATCCATCAGAATGCTAGAATAGAACCAGCTAGGACATTTGATTTCCATGGTTTAGAATAACACCTGCTTCATCAGCTGAACTTAAATCTTTTCTGGAACAAAGAAAGACACATAAACAAGGTAAATGGACATTCTCTGGCATGCCAGAAAACCTAACTGCATTTTAAATAGGCAGCAATGAAGCACTGTTTCCAATTTCAAAAGGTCAATATATTTTTTCCTGTTATATTCCAGAGAAAAAAATTAGGTAGTTTATTGCTAGTCTTTTCAGTTCACACTAAAAAGAACACCTAACTATTCACCCATCATGATTTAAAAGAAATTACACAGAATAGCTTAAGTAAAATAATACATCACCATAATGACATATATTACAATTGTCACCAGGGAAACCCAAGTTTGGCACTAAGTTCTCAGCATCAGGATTAAAAAAAATTCTAGTGATCAGTTACACAGTTGTTGGGGAACATAAGGTCAAATAATTGCTCAGCAAAAATACAGCTGTTTGTGGTCGTAAGAAGCAAAATTCCTCCTCAGGGGTCTTCATGAAGCACTGTGCCGACAGCATTGTCAGTAGCTTTCTTTAGCACAGACGCAGAGGTATTATGGTTTGTGTCGTGACCATACGTGCTGCTTTTGGAAGGTGATTGGAACTATGGGAGTTTATATCTGACTTCCTGCTAGGAGCTGGGGCTTGGTTGGAAGAGGCAGCCACTTTGGGCATGACCCCAGATTAGATTCCCTTCTAGGTTCCTCCTTTGACTCTCTTCTTTTTCTGGATGCCATAAGATGAGCAGCTTTTCTGCAGTGGGGCCTTCCACTATAACCATTTGGCCTTGGAGGGAGCTATGGACTGAACCCTCTACAAACTGTGAGCCAAAATATACCTCTCCTCCTTTAACTCAGGAGTATGGGTATTTTGTCTCAACAGTGAGGAAAAGTGACTAAGACAAGTGGTTAGGTCCACAGGTTAGGAGGGTTTTCACTTCCCAATGATGACACAACTAAGCAAAGATCACAGCATGAGGTGCCCCAGCCTGAATCCAAATCCCAGCCATGCCACTTAACTACTTTGGGACCTTGGATATTACTTGAACCTTCTGGCCCCTTCATCTCCTTGAGGATGGTAGCAGCATTTACGATGAACACCAGTTAACAAGCCCTACATAGTGTGCAGTGTTACCATTTGAGGAAGAGTACAGTACAGGTAACTGGGGTGGGCACAGCGGTCAGGCAGTCCTAGTGTCTAGTTCCACAGGGATCTGACGTGAGCCCAAGCGAGACATTAGAAAAGTGTGCAAAATATGGAAATGTTATCTGTGCCATCAATAGAACTGCCACTGGTGCTTACTGACGACTAAAGTGTGCCTAATGTGAGTACAGAATTGAATTTTCAATTTAACTCAGTGTCTACTGTGCTGGACAGCACAGATGCAGACATTCCATCGCTATAGTTTGGTGGGTCAGTGCTCATCTAAAACATCTCCTCAGCAGTAGCTCTAAATAGTTATTAGTTCTAGATAAATATTAGGTAGCAAGGAACTCCACGCCATAGTCCTTGATATCTAACTTCACTGTGGCCCAATTTCTGTCTTCGGGTGAATGCTGGCCCCTGCCTTGGGCTGGGGAGCAGTTGGTTGTCATGTAAAAACAAGAGGAAGGGATAACTGAGCAGCATGCCAGCCTGGGGCCTTGGGGATGGCCAAGGAGTATCCAAGGCAAAGCCTAGAGACTTCCCTGAAAGTGGCTTTGAATCCACTTGAGAGCACACAGCAATGGGTTCTGGTCTGAACAATCCTAATGGGTGGTTTAATCCATTGCCAGCCTCATCCCCCTTCCTCTAAGCCCTGTTTTATTATCTATTTATCCAGAAAAGCTATTTTCTGGAACTACTCAGAAGGGAAACTGTTTGGAAAACAGACGCCAAGATGACTAAGATAAGCTGTAGCACTGGTCCCAAATAAAAGGGAGTGATGATTGCTGAAGTCGATAAAACGATTTCAAATAAATTATGCAATATAAAAGGTAAAGGGAAAGTAATTTATAATAAAATGTGTATATGAAATATGTATTTAAAGCAAACTGTATCAGAAGGAACAGTAAGTTATTGATATCTGTAACAAAATTATGGTGGTAACTTATAACACTGTCAACAACTTTTAAAATAGCTAGCACTTTTGGCATTTTTTTTTTTTTTAAAACACAGGGTCTCCCTATGTTGTCCAGCCTTGCCTCAAACTTGCAATCCTACTGCCTCAGCCTCCTTAAGTAGCTCAGATCATAGGCATGTACTACCACAGCTTCCTTGGCCAAGTTTTGAATAAAACTAAATGGATTCTTCCCTTAGTTATTTAATGGCTTTATTTTTGGAAAACTCATGCTACGTTCAAACTATTCCAAAAAACACTTCTAAAATGCAAAATGGAGTTAGTGTCAGATAGCTAGAATGGTTTTTGTTTTCTTAACATGTGATAGGTAAAAAAAAAAAAAAAATGTAATTCTCACTTTGTGTTAAAGAGCTCTACAGGATGCACTGTGGGCGGACATGAAGGCTCTGCTTTCCTGAGGTTTATAATGACAGAGACAAATAAAAAACATGTTTACAGGGATGCAGACCAAGAAATAAAAAAGAAATGTCACGCCGAGTCCATCAGGTGGTGGGGACAGGTGGGCTGAAAAGCGGGAGGAGCACAGTGAACTACGGAAGGTTTCCTAACATGCATCCAGGGTTTGAACTCAGATATTAAGTTCTTCCACTGAGAGGGTGCTTTAGAAAGGAGCATTACACTCTCAGGAGCTATTCCTACTCCCCATGCTTTTTCTCCACTAAATTTTCCTACTCTTAAAAAAAAGAAAAGGAGAGTTATAGAAGTAGCAGCAGGAGAGGGAAATTCAGCAATGCCCCACTGCGATGGCAGCTGGCAGGCTCTGGAGGAGCGCTGCACGGTCGTCAGCTTTGTGACAGACAGCAGCGCACCAGGACAGCCAACTGCCAACTGCAACAGAGCTCCAGCTGAGACCCCTGCTCCGTCACGGCCTCGCTGTGTGACCTCAGGCCGGCTGCGGCACTTACCCTTCCGAGTCAGTTTCTCATCTCTGCCATGGGACCCGTCCTGCTCTAGGAGTGTGAGGGGAATGGAGAGGAGGCCACGTCTAGCGCCTGGCCTACCCCGGAGCACATGCTTCAGCTCACAAGCCGCTCACCCGGGCTACTTCCAGGGATTTAGAAGTCTCTCTGGACTCGACATCAGGGCTGAAAACAAGCCTTGTTTTTTTTACACAGCCAGTTGTAATGTATTATAAAATCCTGAAATTAAAAAGAAAAGCCATGATACACTAAGAAAAGACTGTGGTTAAGGATTTATAAATACATTTATTGGTGGTATTACGGAATGATGAATGCAGAGAATAGAATACAAAGAAATCACTTAAAAGGGAACATTAATCTTAAAAAAATATTTAATATGTTAATCAATTTGCATATTTGTTTAACTTACAAAGTAAAGTTAATTCCAAAGCTTCCATTCTGATCTTTTCTTTTGCTGTAATTATAAGGACTATGATTACTTTTGTTTGCACCTAACCTAAAAGCAAGACTGCAAGATGATACTGAAGTAGCCAGTTAATTGGGAATTTTAAAGCAGCTTTGTAAGAGGATAAAGCCACTTGAAAGAAAACCTCACAGCCACATATATAAATACAGAGAACATATCAAGAAGCAAAAGGATCATGGATGTAGCAATTCTAGTCTAACTGCAATTTCTAAGTCTAGCAACAATTGAACTAGCGTTCATTTATATGCCTGTGTGTCAGAGTATAAAACCACC
Organism: Hydrochoerus hydrochaeris; assembly: GCA_004027455.1. Lineage (NCBI taxonomy): Eukaryota > Metazoa > Chordata > Mammalia > Rodentia > Hydrochaeridae > Hydrochoerus > Hydrochoerus hydrochaeris. The sequence continues at coordinate 110,495 of PVLA01001573.1, read as the reverse complement.
AGTTTTCACTATAATTTTCTGACTTCATTCAGTGCACAATTACTAAGCCTTAATATTCTTTTATAATAACCTAAGAATATGACTTATACATACAGAATCATTAACAAAAGAGGGCTTCTGCAGTATAGTTTGGAGGTTTGACTTCAATTTTATGTAATGTTACCTTCCCATAAAATGTTTACCACACGAAGGACAATAGTGTTGAGGGCCGTTAGTGCGGAAACACGGCATCCTTCCCAACTGCCACAGGATCACTGATCCAGTGGCTTGATACCCAAACGGTGACAGCCTCTAAATAGACCATGCATTAAACAATTATGATACAACTGTGGCCACACGGCTAGCTTATGGAACTGATAATAAATAGCACTACAGAACTGTAGTGACAGGTTAGTATGAGAACTGTTTTTCTCTGCCAACTACTCCATAGAAAAAGGGAACCTCTAAAATAAACACATGGGGCAAAGGAAAGTGAGTAAAGTGAACTTTGTAATGTTACTTTCAGGTAACTTTGTTAGCAGTTTATAAGGATCAAAATGACCCTAAGACAATTAAACATAAGATCAAATCAATCAGTTCTGGAGAAAGGACAGCTCATTTTCACAAATTTTGTTTCATTGATAACTAGATTTGAAAACGTTTCAATTAAGTCAGCTTCTAGCTACTAATCCGGCATACAGAGTCTGAAAAAGTACTTCAAATTTTAAGCCGAATGGTTTCGTTCCCCTCTCTCCAGGGGCCATCATAAAGGAACTGTTACAAAACTAAACAAAAACAAAACCACTAACAAAATCAAATCACACCAGAAGCCTTTTCTTCAGTCAATCCCATGTTTCCAGCAAGGAGGCCGCACACAGGCCTCTGGAGGAAGCCAGGCCACATCGGAGGCAGCACACAGTATTCTTGACCACAGTGTGACAGTCAGACCAAACTGTTTAACATGGGTTACAAACGAAAAGATAAAAATGTACAGCCCTAGCCTTGCACCGAGAAAGTGCTGAGAAACGGAGAACCATCCCTGAGTGCCAAGAGATAGGTCTTCATCCGTCTCCGGGGAGCCCCTCTAATGCACCAGTTCCGGCTGGTTTTCCACGAAGGGCAGCACCCCGCTCACATAGTAAGCAATGCCGAGAGACAGCAGAGCGATGACAAAGATCAACAGCAAGACCCTCCAGAAGCCCAGATCCTCTACGAACTCCTGCCAGGTGGTTCGAAAGCTGGAGAGGACTCCTTCGCCCTGTTGGAGGTTCGGATTGAGGAGAGAATGGCTTTCCATGGCACTGGGAAAGAAGGAAAGAGAGAAGTGGCATGAAAGGACACACTCCGTCCACTGCAAAGATGCAAAACAACAGGAGCTACGTTACGCAAAAAAAGGCAACCTGGTAATGTGCACTCATGAGAAGAAAATGGGCTTATGCTCCCACCCACCTATGCGCTGATTTATACATCCACAGGTACCCGATCTATTTTTTTTTTTAATTATTATTTTTGTCTCGCTATGCAGTTCAGGCTGGCCTTGGTCTCACTTTGTAGCCCCGGCTGGTCTCAAACTTGCAATGATTCTCCTGCCTCAGCCTCCCAAGTGCTGGGATTACAGGAATGTGCCACCACGCCCGGCTCTTCTGATCTACTTTAGACCACACACCAATACGCCAGAATGATTATGCTTCTTGGGTTAGAATTTAGCAAATTAAAAATCTTACTCATGAAATAGCTCAAATGAGTTATTTCCCTCAATATACTAAATGAAAGCACTTCAAATTTTGAAGATTCAAAATGAAAATTCGTAAGCTGAGAATTCACGTTAATGAAAATAAGCAAAATGAATAATTTTTAAAAATGATTTATATAATGTGAAGGTTAAATTTTTATTAATTAACTCAATCATCTGACTAATGAAGGCATTCCCTCTGTTAGTATAATCTTCTAATCTTGGTGGGTTGCACAGGTGGACTGGGAATTTACTGGGAGTTCTTAACAGTCTCCTCTTGCTGGCGTCGGTTCTATGCTGTGCAGTAATACCGAGGAGTGTGCTTCTCCTCTGCACAAGGATGGAGTCCAGCGGAAAGTAAGGAGGTGCAAACACTATAAAAACACCGGCTGCAGCACTCGGGACACTACCAGAGGGCAATGTGACCACCACAGAGAAAGCAGGATCTCTGCCTGTGGAACCTGGAGGGCTGCTCTGTGACAAACTGACAGCCTGAAGGGATTAGCACTCACCCTCATGTCACAACAGGCTGGCCCAGCTACTGGGTATCATTTAGATTAAAGCCACAAAGACCATAATCATAGGTATCATCTATCTGTTGGTTGTAAAGGCTCATTACTACCTTCTGAAACCCCCTCTTCATGGTCCTCAGTGAAAACAGCACGAGGCAACATCTCGGAGTCCTATTTACCCTGAACTATGCACAAACACATTGAAACCCAGAAGTTACTTTTTCCCTACTTCTTTAGTTTACTTCTTTCTTTCCTTTGAGACGTCTTTTTGTCACACTGCCCTCTTGAACACCTGAGCTCGGTGCTGCTCCCTCCTCAGCCTCCTGAGTGCAGGGACACAGGTCTCCCTCTCCTGTTTATTTCCCAGCATTTTACTTCCCTACCCTGAAATGACTTTTACAATCTCCCGAACTTGCCCAACTTCTCAGTCTTTCTTTCCTCCTTTTAGGAAAGTCCATTCTTTTTTCTGACCGTGCTTCACATTCTCAAGCGTGTATGTGTTTCCTTCCGTCAGTTCAGCTCTTACCTACCTCCTCTCCCTTGTACCGTCAGCACGGTGGGTGGGCGAGTGCACAGTATGCTATGCGGCATGTAGCACTTTCTATGGAGAGCCTCTCAACTGCTATCTGAAGCCACCAAGGACCTATGTAGAGCTCAAAGTATCAAAACCCCCACTTGAGAGCAAGGACTATAAAGTTTGCAAGGTACCACAAAAGATCCGGTACTCAGTGCCCCTCACACATTACATCTCAAGTACCTCTCGCTCTCCGCTGTCTGCATGGTCTCCAGTTTTGAATGGGTTCCTCTGTTAAATCCTTTCACCTCTTGTTCTTCCAAAGATTCCAGCAATCGGATGACATCTTTATTCACGCCCCTGCGCTTTGCCAGAACTAAGGGGGTAGCACCTTGATGATTGCTAAAAAAAAAAGTGCATAAAATAAAGACCATTACAATTGCTAAACTATACAGTTAGTGTCCCTTTGTGTAGATCTCAGTGAAGAAGGGATGAGACCAGTGGATTCAAGAGGAAGCCTCAGAGCAGAGAAAGTAGTCAGGCTAGAAGCTGAGGTTCAAGTTACCCTATTTTTTTTTTTTTCCTTCTAGGGAAAAGGAAAAAGAATACACAGGCAAAAAGTAAATAAAAGAAAGAGAGAACCTCTTGGAGATTAACTGGGAAAGTCGGTTCTAGTCTCCCTCTTATCCAACATGTTTTATAGGAAGAATATATATTTTTAAGTCTTATGAAAAAAAAAAAGCTGCCTTTTGTTCACCCATCTGTTAATACTAACCGGACAGAACTCGTGCTGCATTGATGGCTGCAGTCAGTTCCCAAGACATCCTGTCCTGTTGGGACTCAGGGGCATCACAACAAAGAGCGTGGCAACAGGGAACTGTAATTTAAACCTCAAGCTCAGTTTTAAAGGCAGCCTGACACCTCTGCCACTCAAGATATGGGGCAGTACTAATCTGACAAAAGACCTATGATTGCCTCCTACTTTTCAGTCTAAAAAGAACACTAGCCCTAGAGATTGTGAAGTTGGTAGACTGTGTGACAGATGCCATTTGAGCTTTGGAGTTAGTGGAACTAGGTTCAAATTCCCACTCTGTCTCTTATAAGTATGTGACCTCTTGGACACCTTGCGTGTAAAATGAGGGTAACAGACTAACTTCAAGAGCTCTTCATTCTGAAGATGAAACAAGCTAACAGAAGTAAACATGGTCCAATGCATAGATTTTCAGCAAATATTAGTTCTTTTTCCCTTGTCTTACACTACCCAATTAATTAGAAACTGAACACTATTTTCTCGGAAAAAAATTACAGTTTCTGCATAAATCTAGAAGTTAACTTCTTGTTCACTCACAAGATTTCACTGTCTCCAGTTCCTTTCTGAACTTGTCATTACAACTGATCAATGAAGAAAAAAAATGAAGACTTCAAGATTATAGCATTAGTTGAAGGATAAATGGGAAGAAATGATTAGACTTGGAAAACCACAAAGAACTTACCAAATATCAATTTTGAGTCCATTGGAAACTAAAAACTGGATGGTGTCCACGTGGCCACAGAGGTGCAGAGCTGTGTTTCCTTGGTAGTCTGTGGCCAGCAGGTCGGCGCCAAATTTATGCAACAGCTGGCAGATGTCTACATTCCCACGGGCTGCCGCGAGGTGCAGGCCGGTCCTCCCCCTGCTGTCGCGGATATTTGGGTCAAAGCCACTCTCCAAAAGCCGCTTGGAATAGTTAAAGTCCCCATCAATACAGGCTTGCAGCAAGGGCACATTAGTCTGGGAAGAATCATTTACAAAGACATAGGACATTTCTCTGACGGGGCTGGTGGAAGACCCCTGCAAGGAAATATGGGATGGGTGAGATTTGATGAAGCCCAATTAAACCCAGACAATGAAGTCAATCACAAAAGCATGATTTCTTACCCTTCTCTGTCTCTTGTCTATAACACATTACCTTACCAAATGGAAACAATAATGAAATTATTAATTATATCTTATTTCCATTAAAATATTTTATTTTATTCACATCTGCTGGACTGAAATTACAATTGAATTACTATAAAGCTGTATTTGCTTTTCATCATGTAAAAAAATTAACAGATATTTTAAAAGGTAAGCAAAATATAGTGGCTTAACGTTAACTACACTGTCAGAAGACACATAATGTGATCTTCAAATATCAAAGAAATATACATATATATGTGCATGTGTGAATGCTGCTGCTGGTACATGTTTTTATTTTCATACGAAGTAATTAATTGTCTTTCATGTATTTGCTTTTTCTTTGAGTTATTCTGTATGGTAAATAAGCAAAGTTACCTGCAGGGATGGGGAAAAAATAATTGATTATTGTGTTTATAGCTCAGGTTTCAAATTTTCATTGAAAAGATTAAGGAAAATAAAAAACAATTTAAAAATTGGAAATGCCATGAAATCAATGTAGATTACCCTTCTTTTTGTGTATAACCTCTCTTCTGCTATATCTTTTGTCCTCTCAACATATGCTTTTGCCCAATTTGCACTGTCTGAAGACAAAGAGGAGGAAGAGCCGGTGTGCCTGGGAAGAGAGCAGGACCGGAGCGGCCAGGCAGCAGGGTCGCCCAGGGTACTTCCTCTCTGACACCCAGCCTGTCTCACTGGTACTTCCCTGCCTGCACCCTCAGGACAGTCTGTCTTTCCCTTGGTTCATTAAAGAAAGACTGTCAAAAGAAACTTTACTAGGTCACCTGTGGAGAAAATAATCAAAACAAACTAGAAAAGCAGATAGTGCTGCGTTGATGGAGCTGGCTCTTACTGTAAGGTTACAAAAGACTCCGCTTACACAGCTTTTCAGATGAAGTCCTTCCTTCCGGAAAACTAGCAGAAGCGGGTGCTAGGCCAGGGGGCTCAGGAGGGTAGAAGACAGGGCTGCAGAGCTGGGTGGGGTCCTTGCCCTCCTCAAGCCCCTCAAAGCACAGCCACGCCCCAGTCTCCAACGCTGGGCTGCAAATCAAGTGTTTTTTCAAAAAGTACTTTGTTCTGGCTAAATCACACCAGGGCTCTGCTGGCAGCCTGGGGTCTGGGGGAAGGAAGGCCTGAGTATAGACCAAGTGCCTGTTCTGGCCAGGCATCTGCTAGAGGGTTTTAATGAATTTTACCTGATCTTCCTAACAACTCCACACTAGGGTTTATTTTCTTTGCATTTCAGTGAGAGTCACTGTAGGATTTTAAGCCAAGTAAATGGCAGTCATATAAAGACATGGCAGAGAGGTGGGGCAGCCTGGAGAGGGACACACAACATACAAAGACCCAGTAGATACGAAGGAGGAGCCAATAAGGGTAATTTCAAAACAGGAAAAAAATCTGCTTATGATTAAGAATTATGGAGGCCAAGATTAAAAACAAAAAACCCTCCACAAAACCTTCAAATTATAATAGCCATGATTTTTTCAAAAAATTAATTCTATGAGAATTTACTCACTAAAATAATCAAGAACACTTTTGAGGTGAATCTCTCCCTTCCCCTCTACAGTACTCACTGAACTGGATCATAAAAAAGATCCAAGTTTATCACAAACCTTTATAAAATAAAATCCCACATATCGAGTGGTTTTTCAGAAAGTAATATGTTTTGGCTAAATTCTGTAAGGCTTCTGAAAAACAATCTCTTCGGTGTTTTGATCCAAACACAGTAAGAATTCTTGTTGGCAGACTGGGAGTTTTCTGAAAGTTGGCTCAGGAAAAATACAAGCCTTTGTTGGCTCCTCCCTAGGTGAAAGTAAGGCTAGTGACTTCTGTCAGTTTCTCCCTCACCCCCACTTTTACTAAGCCCCGTGACAGTCAGCACTGTTCATCCTGATACAGAACTGAATCTGCATGAGTGCAAGGCCTCAGGCCACTGAGGTTTCACATCCTGTGCAGGCGTCCCCAGCAGAAAGTACTCACGGGCCGCAGGCTCTGAGCTCTCCTCCAGGGGTCACTCAGCACTATGAATTCTTAAGCAGGTTCCACAAAAATATTCAGTTATGCGTCAGCAAGGATCTATGAAAGTTCAGTTACAAGAAGGTGTGGTATGAAAAGGAACATGCTGTTGCCTCACTCTCAGACAGGCAGTGGGGCTGGGGAGTTCTCCAGAAAACCCATGCACCAAGAGGGAGGCCAGGGAAGCAAGAAGGCGGTGAGAGGCGGAGACAGCAAGGCTCAAGGAGCTGCTCTGCGGCCCGCGAACAAGCAAGCAGGGCGGAAAGAAGAGGAAGCGTCAAAGTATGTGCCACCAGGGAGAAACAAACCAGGCTCTAAAGATGTGCTCTGCCTTAGTCTGGAGCTCAGAATGCTTTATTTCTCACACTGTAAATGGAAACTGGGCTCCAGATCGGTCCACAAAAGCGCCTGCATTTTTGTGGCGTGAGGCTGGAACCCAGGGCCTTGCACATGTTAGGTCAGCGCTCTACCATGGAGCCCTGGTTCTGCTCCCACAGGAGCATTTCAGAAATAAAATGTGCTCCTAAAACGGAGGATAAGCCGCATTTAAACCGAACAGGAGAGATTTAAGAAAAAATATTTCTAATCTTCCTTGAATGCTAGTATTTAAATCTCTTCCTGAGATTATGCTTCATCTTCTTCTCAGGGTGGAAGGAAATCTGGCTCAAATCTACCTGTGATCCATCTTTCTACCCCTCCACCCCTCGCTCCTGAACCGGATGCTGCCCCACCTGGGAAGCCCCTCTGTGCACTGTGGGAGATGATGAGAGGGACCACGGACAGGGGGTCAGGAGTACGCAGCGTGAACAACCGCAACATCAACTGAACAACACTGAGCAGAGGCCCGGAACCCGCCATGCTAAGAGGTGGAATACAGAGTCCAAACCCTAATTCATGTTAACCTCTCCCTGGTCATTCATGTTCATTTTTACCAAATTATCTTTTAATTAATTATGCAGAGAAATAATGGCATTTGGTGAGGATTCATTTGCACTATGTAGGTCAGGTTGTGACATAAAGGCCATCAGTGTCACTGATGACCTCCTGGATATGTGGGCCATTCCCACGGCAGTGTCAGTGAACACCATGCAAGTCATTCACCCTCACCCATTTCTTAGTAATCTGTGATTACATAATATCGATTTTGACAAACTCTGTGTCCCTGGCCTACTGCATTGTGATTTTTTTGAGCTAGTAACTGAATTCATCCAAAGTCCAGCACTTTCCCTACCTCACTTTAACCACAATTAATGCCTCTCTCCAGTATAAGATTTTGCTTCAAATTTCAATGTTAAAATACTGCCAGGGGTTTATTCTAAAGGCAATAGCATTCATGTTCTAAGTCTGCTTTCATTTGGAAGTGAAGTGATAGGCCACGCAGGTATGCCCCCAAGCAATCTAATGCTCCCTTAATCTATAAGAAAGGCAATTCTTCTGCCATTTTCTTCTGATTTGTAAAGACCTGAAAACAAAATACACTTGGTCAAATTACATATTTATTTGTGCGATTCCATTACTTCATATTAAGTGCATTAGACTGAATTACTAAAAGCCAATCAAAAAACTTCTGTAGCTTCACCTGAACCTTAATCACTGGAAATCTCTAATAGCTTTTCTGAGAAGTAGTAACTTGTAGTCAATGGATAAAAAAAAGAGTACAGAAGTTTAAACTTCTCATTTTGCGTTCACTGTAGCATCACATGTAGGAAGTAATAGAGAGGTCCTGTCCATCCTTTACCCTTCTCTCCCCAGTGGTAACATCTTGCAAATGATGGCCATGTCACAACCAGGAAATGGTCACTGACAGAGACAAGATGCAGAGTGTTTCCAACACCGTAACGATTGCATGCGTTGCTCTCCGTAGCTACACCACTCCCTTCCTCTGAGACCGTGGAAACCACTCCGTCTTCCATATTTAATTCTCTCATTTCAAGAATGTGGTACAAATGGAATGAAATCTTTTGGGATTGGCCTTATTCACGCTGCATAATTCTCTGGAGATTCATGCAGACTGCTGAGCATATGAAGTTTGTCTCTTTTTATCACTGAGTAGTATTCTACGGCATGAACAGTACATAACATTGTTTAACAGTTCATCTACTGAAGGACATCTGGATTTTCTCCAGTTATGGCTATTATGTTAAAGTTTCTACAATATTTCTGTATATATTTTTATGTATATAACTAAGCCTTCATTTTTCTGGGATAAATGGTTAAGAGTGCAATTAGTGAGCTGTATGAAGCCCTAAATCTTTAGATTTTTTTACTAAAAGGCTGTTGGACCAGAAGGTATCTCTCTTCCCCAATGCTAAAAAGAAGCCAAGGTCATTACTAGAGTCATTTGTCTGGGTTTCATAAATTCAGGTGGGGCTGTAATTTGTATGTCTCACTGCCGGCTGACTATGAACCCATCAGTGGTACACACATATGTCTCATCAAACAGCATGGGACAGTCTCATTGGGTGGTTTGTACCACCCATGCATGTACCACTGGTGCTCAAGCAGGAACATATTAAAGTTATTTATGGAAGCGCTTGTGGAACCAAGCAGTGGGAAGGACACAGGTGGGTACCCTCAAGTTTAACAAAGGGAACCCTTAAGGGAATCACCACCTTCCCAGTTAGAGGCACTATTAAGTATGTGAGCAGGGAGCTAGTAGCTCTCAAAATTCACCAAGCTGAGTTAGTTCCCATGAGTGGATATAAGAGCAAAGCATCATTAAGCTTTTAGAGGTGGGAAGAGGAGCAAGGAGAGAGATGTGATACAATCTAAGTCTTCTGAGAAGGACTACTCATGGTGACAGTGCAGAGATAACCTCTCCCCCACTGGAGGTAGTCAAAGAGCTTGGCTACTCCTCCCAGGGTATGAATAGGGGTGGACTGCCCGGGTCCTAACCTCGGCGCAGCTACACAGTACCTAAGCCACTAGCCTTCTGAGGCTGAGTATAGTACTCTGCAGTGCTAAAGAAAGCCTACACAGATCATCAACCCCTTGGTAACAGAGTGGCTCTCATTTATGGGGTGACGTCTAGTGGAAAAGATCTCCAGGAAAAAAAAGGGAGGACTGATTCCTGGCAGAAGAAAAGCACCACAGTGTAGTACCACGAATGGCCCGCAGTGGAAGCAGCCAAGCCCTAGAAAGCACGCTGGTTGTTCCCCAGGGCCCTGGACTGGTTCCGAGGAAGACATGTTAGCACTGTTAAAGCAGAGGCGAGTCTCGGAGATCTGGTGCGCCTGACACAACTCCTCACTCCTGTTTGGTGGCCATCTCTGACAGCTGCCACCAAGGTATTCTTCCTCTGGGGCAGGTGATCACCTACAGCTCAGCAACAAGATGCCAAACAGTGCTGACCGAACCCAGACAGCAAACCACCAAGCAGGCCTGGGGGAACTTGTGAGTCACTGACCTGATGGTAAGTTCTAGTGTTCTTTTCTTTTTATATCTCAAACTCTGGTCCCCTATTCTTATGTTGGCCTACAAAACTCTAAGATCATATTCCTGATGGTGAAGAACTAACAGAAAGAAGACATTCTATTTTAACTAAATCGGTCTTCTATCTCCAGTATCAGCATATACATAATATATTGATTTATTTTTCATTTTGAAAGGTCACTGGAGAGGCAAGACGAAGTGGTCCAAATGGACTGACTACATCATTCCTATACATCAATTTTAATCAGAGATCAAAGCATCAGACACTTTAGCAAAATGGAAGGAAAAAATGGCAGAGACTATTAGGTCTTACTGTCAACATTTTCCAACGTCAAGGAAAGCTTACATACAATGGAGAAATACTCTAGCATAAGGAGAGGTAAGTCATTTGTAGGAAAATCTTACATACAGCTCATGTACCAGCTCCACAAGGAATGTAAACGTGTACTGCAAACAATTACTAATAAAAAATTTTAAAGTATGAGATAAAAAGTACTAAAACTGCTAAAATAAATGACATATTACAAGTGGAGCCCCCAATCTGTATTCTCTATCTCTCATTTATTCTTATTCTTTTAGAAGAATACGATTTACTGTTAAGTGAAATAAATCAGACACACCAGTATAAATACCACATTATTTCTCTGTTATGAAAAAATGAAAGTGTAAATAAGGACCAAAATATATATTAGGTATTGTGAAATAGGAAAAAAAAATGTTCAAATGGGGAGGGGAACAAAGGAAGAGGAAAGAAAAGTAACAAAAAAATTAGAAAAGAAGGAAAAGATGGAAACAAAGCTTTTGTAAATGGGGCGGGGAGGAGGGGTTGAGGGGAGGGTAGGGGAATGGATAAAAAAGAACCACGTTATATCACGTACAGGTACAGATTCTGTATGATGAATGTGATCATTATGATTATCTAAAATGTACCAACAAAATCTGATTGAAGAAAAAAACCCAAAAATATAAACAAAAGAATACGGTTGTTCCAACACAAAGAATAACCTCAAAGAACTATGAAACAAGAACTTCCAGAGAAGTCATTAAACCCTACACGGTGGTACTTCTGAAATGGCTGTTCTTAAAACCCAGACTGAAGAGCTGGCTGTACAGCGCTTGCCTTCCATGCACGAGGTCCTGGTTCCATCCTTGTCATCACTGAAAACCAAACCAAACCAAGCGCCACCTCCAGCCCTAAGCTCTACACGAATTCATAGCTCCTGGTCAAGGGAGTAATGTCTACAAGAAATCTAGCTGACCTCTTCAGCAGCGGAGTCTATGGCCACACATCTGCAAGAGACAGAGGGCGCATGTGGGGTCTGCAGGATTTCCAACGTGACATGCAGTTTCTAGGAAGTTATCAAGATAATCAGAGAACACAGTTCATGTAAAACTTAGCTGTTTATTCACAACTGCCCTAAAATTTCTGCCAGAATATGTTTGTAGAAGCCAAGAAGTTGGTGACATGTGTCATTCACTCTGTCACACACAGATCCTGAAAGACTGCACATGGCCTGGCACATAAATGTTTCTTCAAATCTAGACAAAGGGGAATCCACTAATTCTTTCCCTATCATTCACTCGCGGTCACGGGAGTTTACAGTAACATTCTTTCTTATGACTAATTCTACATCTCATTGTACATATTTTTATACTTTAAACAAACAGGAATAAAGAGAAAATAAAAGCCTCCCAACTAGAAGTCACTACTGATTCTACTTTGGTGGTATGGTCCTCCAGGTTTTTCTTTTTCATATGTGAACACATGTATTTAATTCTTACCACATATACCAATGTTAAAGTTTATTGCTTACTATATTGCGGGCATCCCTCTAAGCTACCATGCTCTGTAACAATCTCTAACGGGCAAAGAATAGACTACTCCTCAGATATACCATCGTTTTCTTTTTTCTTTTCTTTTTTTGGTACTGCGCTTGCCAGGCAGGCACTTATGCTGTTGAGCTAAATCCCCAGCTACCATCATTTTGTTATTAAATTTCTTAGCATGTGAAAAAGGAATATGTCCTGTATTTTCCTGTTACATAAATTCAAATTCACAAACACTTTAAGTCAATCAAAATGTAGTGAGTCTAAGAGAATTCTAAAATGATCTTGAAAATCTATTATGTGGGTTCTTAGGCAATGCCTTGGACGGGGGACGGTGAGGCGCAGTGACCAGCGCTCGGGACCGTTCCCCGTGCCCACAGCTCCATGGTGCCTGCAGCCTCCACGCAAGGCCTGCTCTGCTCACCCCACAGCCACGGCTCGGGATTAGAGCTCACCTTAAAGTACACTGCACTTTACGTAGTAACATCTTCATTTACCTATTTTTTGAAATACTGCATTAGAAGGGCCTGCTAATCGTGGGTAGGATCCCACTTCTAAACCTTGAGTTCTTTGTCCTATGTGAGTCAAAATATGCAGATGTTTGCTTTGGATTCTCAAAAAGGGGAAAGGGGCACCCTCTCTCTAAAAGCAAGGTAACAAGTACATTTAAGAGGTGCTGAGATGCCCCGCCTTTCAGGATATCCCAGGACTACGAGGACATCAAAAGGAAGATATGTTTAAGGAGAATCTTCTGAATTGGACTTCCACAGGTACAAGACATTAAAAGCTCAAAAACAGTAATTTTTCATAGATCTATGTCTACCACGAATAGATTTTCATTGTATACCCAAATCTGTGGAGAGTTCATATTTTGCTAATATTTTAGTTAATTTGGTTGTGGTTAAAATTCCTAATTTCTTGATTTCTTCAATGTGAAGCTACCATTTACTTCCTAATTAAATTTCATTAATACAGTAAAGGGTATTTTGAAATGTGTAAATTACTGAATCCTATTTTTAAAAAGCCCCTCACTGTATTTAAGTTCATATATTAAAAGTAGGTTAACCAGTTATTATTTAGTAAATGTTCTTGGGAAACAGCTCATTGAAAAGAGAAAAGCACTTCGTTTGCATATCTGCTATTACTATGCAAAGAACTGCTTATCGCATTTGAGATGTATGGTAGTTGACATGTACTAAATTATATTATAGGCACTGTCTTTCCTATGTTAACTGATCCAGTACTTACTGAACTCCTATAAAGTGTTAACATTACCCGCAATGTGTGAGTGGAAAAACCAAGTCACTAAGTTGTTTCCTAAGATTTTTTTTTTTTAACATAGCAAATCAGTAAACTTTTTCATCAGAGATTACATAAGGGAAATTACTAGGTTAGTGTACACATCACAAATTAACTCCTTATAATTATTTTAAAATGAATTTCTTTTCAAACTACAAAAAAACGGTAACCATCTGGAAGTATTTCTCACATTACAGGAAAAATGATCTAGCACATATATTTTGAAGTTATTCTCTGTAATAATCCCATAAAGAGCAAGCTGTTTTAAAGTATGGGAAAATGACAGTAAGATTTTTGGAAATCTTTTCTAATTTACAGAAAGTGACTAAATCCCAGGAGATATTATTCTCAAATATTTCTTATTGGGTGGGATAACAAGAAAAGTCTTACCTCAATTTTTCTTTCTCTGTTAGGAAATTAAAAAACCAAAATCAAAGAAGGATTTTTTAAAAAAATATTTTTTGGTGCTACTTATACTATTAAAGTTTAGCTACATTGGCCATTCCAGGGCGAGAACCATCAGTGTCTCCTGAGATCTGTACCATGTTGGAAGTTAGAGTGCTCAGAAACCCAGCAACCAGCTCGTCACCCTGGTAAGGGGCTGTGAGCCTACCAGTGTGTGGGCTGAGATTCAAACATCCATATCCACCCCAACGCCACTCCATTAGCAAGTGGGAGCCAGAGATCTGAGCATCTCTTGAGAGGTTGACTATATGCAATATAGCAAATAAGGGGGATTTCCTTCTATCATCTCTTTGAAGGCAAATATTTTTTATCATTGTTTTGCTTTGTTCTGATTAATGATATTGCTTTATTCAATATTCTGTTTTGATAAGTTCTATAATGTTCTGTATTTCCTTTGATTTTGCTATACCTGATTGAAAGAACAACTATTGTGAAGAAAACGACATATATCATGGTACCTATTACTGTTTTCCCAGTAACCTGTTGTGAAGTTCTGTACCAGTTTCACTACACTATCTCAAGTGGCTTTGTTCCATCTTGTTCTGTGGTATTTTACTACTTTAAAAATAAAAAAAATTAAAAATTAAAGTTTAGCTACAATTTAACTTTTAGAAATGACTTGGGCTTAAAATAAATCAAAATTAACTATTTACAAAACCAACACTGGCTACTTTGGAGACTTTATTTTATTCTTATACCCTCAGTGTTTTCCAGGATATATCATTTTGTCATGTTTAAAATTCTTAGGAAAGAACTCCCTCCCTACAAGTCTCCAGTTTGTAATCTATTACTATAAAGTAAATAAATTAAATGAGCACTGGGAGGTCAACTGGAAATCTTTCACGCTGATGCTTTACTCTATAATAAAGTTATGTGATTTTTTTTCTAAACTTGCATTTTCCAGCATTAGCCCTTTAATCATCTGGCCTAACAGCGCCATCTTGTGGCCTCTCTTGTCCTCCAGCTCAGTGTCAGCATCCTGAACAGGAATAGAATAAAGGGGAGCTCCTCGGAAATTCATTTCATTTCAGCAATGTACAGTCCATAATTCTAACTGTAAACTTGTGAAAATTCAGAGCTTGAACAAAGTTCAATTTTTCTTTTAAAAAATGTTTACCAAGGAAATTAATACATGTGATTCCTGCCATGTTCCAAAATCTAAACCTCAATAATGGGTGTAAAATGTTAATGGCAACATTACTCATTTTTTTAATGTCATTTCAAAATATAAGAATATAACTTTTGCATAAATATTTATTTTCTAAATAGATAACAAAATTTAAACCAGACTTCAGAAATTAACCATATTTTTAGGAAAAAAATCTACTTCCAAGGTCACCTGACACAATCACTTTATTTTACACACCTATGGATACTGTGTTAATCATCTCTCTGTCACTGTGACAAGATACTTGAGATAAACTTATGAAGTAACTGGCTAATGGTTTCAGGGGCTTAGTCTATGGGCTGGCTTGTAGTCTCTGGGACTGGCGTGAGGTACAACACCATGGCTGAAGGACATGGCAGAGCATAGCTGTCTACCTTGGGGCAGTGAGGGAACACAGAAAGACTGAGGAGCGTACAAACTACACACTGTAAAGGTTCACCTCCAAGACCCAACTCTTCCAATCGGGGCCCTCCTTCTGAACTTCCTACCACATCCCAGCAGGGCCACTAGCTGGAACCAAGCCTTTGACACATGAGCCATCAGAGTACACTCCACGTGCAAACCGTAACAGATACTAAGAACCAGAGAGCTGTAACTTTATAGGCTACTATTGTTGCCACTTCCATTCCTACCTCCCAGTTTCTACAATTATCACAACTCATGGTAGAAATACAAAGTACGTCTCCTTCAAAACAATAATTTGTTTTTCTAAATTCCATTGTGATTTTGCCCTTTCCACACCCTAGTATGTATAAGTGCTAGAATGTGCCATATCTTCCATGTATCTAGTTATACATGGTGACAAGGGCCCTCCTCCCTAGGTCATATCACCCCAAGGAGGATTTAGACTTCTCTGAGATGTGGCCTGATGGGACTGTGAAGCTACGCACATTATTGTACTTTACAGCTACACTTATATTTAAGTAAATCCTTAAAATTTAGGAACTCCTTACATAATCTTATTGCACCTACAGCCCCAAACTTTAGGGACCCTTGTAAATAACTAGGATGTAAAATACAAAACAATTGTAAAGTTAACGAAGGAACCAACTTGACTAAACAATCTTTTACAAGGGCAGGTGGACACAAAATGACCAAGAAATGGGATGGTGGTTCACAGAGTTTTAGATGTTCTCTCTTTCTCCTCATTGGATGTAACACTTTAAAATGAAACTTTTTCTGAGAAGGGAGTAGATGGCCTAATAAACAAGACAGCTGAGCAGGCATGGTGGCCCACCTTTGTAATCCTGGCACTCAGGAGGCTAAAGCAGGATTGCTGCAAGTTCAAGACCAGCCTGGGCTACAAAGTGAGCTCAAGGCCAGTCTGAACTGCACAGTGAGACCTTGTCTCAAAAAGACAAACAAACAAACAAACAAAAAACAAGAGAGCTGAGGAGAGACTGAGATTTTAAAAGGACATCTTTGGTTCTTTTCCTGCTTTGAGCTGGGGTAACCTATTTGGGGGGGTATCTTTTGATACCTAGAGAAAAGAAAAAGTAGGAAGTATATGCTTTGAAATGGCTCTAAGACCAAGAAGAAAAAACACATAGGTCTCCTAGACCAGATTATGGGGATGGAAGTAAGTAGAGGATTAACAGTACAGTTGTATTTTTAGGCTGAAGCTCTTCTCATGCTGCCTGTTAGGGGCATGAAGTAGAAATTGCCAGCATTCTCCAACACAGCAGAATCAGCAATTCCAAGCCCCTCCAGAGAATAATAATTTTGAGTGAAAGAGCAACGAATTACAGTTTTCCTTTTAATGGATACTCAGCCCTCAGCCTCTCCTACTGTGATGGCAGTTCTGTGAGTTGGCACGGTTTACATCTATGTGCTCAAGACGGTTGTGGGGAATCTTTCAGAAATGGGAATAGAGGCTGACAAATTCCTTTATCAGATGGCCACAGAGGGGTTTTTGCAGACTGCTCAGAGATGACCAGGCCACTCTGACTTATGTGGGAAAGGCAGAGTGGTTAGTGATGAAGGAGCTCGTTACAGCAGCTCCATCCGTGGTTCTTTCAGACTTGCGTTTTTTTGGGAAAATCTTTTCAATAAATCATTTTTTGGGGGTTCTGAACACTGCCAGTTAAAACTGGTTGCTAGTTTTGGCAAATAAAGCCTCATTTTCCTTCAAGTTCTTATTTTTAAGCTCTCAAAACTATTTAATACTTGGCCACATCCTAAGGAGAATAAGATTAATACGGTAAATGCTTTCATTTTTTTAAAAAGTTCTGTGTGACCTCTAGAAAGGCACAACAAACCATAAAACTTATGAATTCTTTTTAAGTCTGAACAATTGTTACTTCGAACTTCTGTTCTGGTATTTAAGAACCACAATGTTAAGAAAAGATAACTGCCATAGAAAATTATTCTTTAAGTTGCTATCAAAAGAGGACTCCTTCACAGACTGAAGAATTACTCATTTTTAAATAAATGGAACAAATTATATGTTCAGAATTCACATGCTTTGGATTTAAGAAGTGATAGGTCATAGGAAATGTTTAGTACCTTAAACTATAGAGAAGCATAAAGACACAGATAAGAAATTAAAAGACAAGCTTTCAGATTCAAGGTTACTATTACCTTTACCACTGACACTGCAGCCTGCTTCTTTCAGAGATAACTAATTTAAATAGATCTAAAATCCACCACAATGTCCTCCCATACCTCTTCGATCTTCTCTGGTCCAAATTTTAGTCTGTCATTACAGTTTACTGGCTGGTTTTAGGTATGGTGCTTACCAGTTACAAAACAGGAAACCAAGAGTTCTGCAAACTTCTGGCTGGCAGATATTTCCATCTCCACTGACTTCAGCTGCCCTCTGCCGAACTCTGTATACTGGGATCTTGGTTTTGCCACCTAGAGCTTGGGATCTTCTAGCTCCTTCACTCCCTGAAGCCTCCTGAAAATTCCTCCTCTCAACCTCTTCCTAGGGCCCACCTTTGCTCCCCCGCAAACAGGAGGAATTCTGTCTACATGTCACCCTAGTGTGGCAGATCACTGAAGTTATACAACATGAAGCTTTCAGGTTGGTTTCTTTTACTTAGAAATACGTTTCTTCTATTTTTCAGAGCTCATTTTCCTTTAGCGGTGAATTCATACTACATTGGATGTATCTGTCCATTCATTTACCCACTGAAGAACATCTTGGCTTCTAAATTTTGTCAATTTTGAATAAAGCTGCCATAAACATTTGTGTGCAGGTTTGTGTGGACATGTTTTTTTGTTTTGTTTTGTTTTTTAACTTCCTTTGGGTAAAACAAGGGCTTACTCCTGGATCCTATGGCACAAATACTTTTGGTTTTGTAAGAAACCACCAAACTGTTTTCCAAAGTGGCCTCATTGTTTGGCATCCCCCCAGCAGAGGAGTCCCCGTTTCATTTGCATTTCCTTTGTAGCATGTGCTGTGCAGCAAGCATCTCTTCATACACCTACTTACCATTCTTACATTTCTCTTGTAAAGTGTTAAATTCTTTCGTTCATTTTTCTTCCGGGTTGATTTAGTCTTCAGTTTTAAGAATTCTTTATATATTTTGGGTAATAGCACTTCCTCAGATTTTTATTTCATAAATACTTTCTCCCCATCTGTGGTTTGTCTTGTCACTCTCTTCTTTCCCGAAGCAGAAACCATTATTTTAATGAAGCCCAGTTTATCAATTCTTTAACAGATTGTGTCTTTTGTGATATATTCAAGAAGTCACTATTAAACCCATGGCCTATAGATTTTTTCCCTTTATTAAGCTTGTATGTTGCAACCTTGATATAACTGCTTATTAGTTCCAGAAATTTCTGCTTGATTCTTGAAGATCTGCTACATATATCATCACATAATCTGCAAACAAAAAATGGCTGTCTTTCTTTCTCCCCAATACTTACACTTTTTACTTCTTTATCTTGCCTCATGCATTAGCTAGGACTTTGAACTCAGCATTGGTGCTGATCCCAACAGGAAAGCCTCGATTTTCTCACCATTCTGTATGATGTTAGCTGTAGGTTTTTTGTAAATACGTTTTACTCAGTTGAGAAAAATTCGCTTTATTCCAAATTTACTAAGAAGTTTCTTGCTTTTTATCATGAATCAACATTAGACCCGTTAATTGCTTTTTCTGCATTTAAAAATATCAGTTGAATTTTCTTCTTTAGCCTGCTGAGGTGATTAATCACAAAGTCACTGACTTTCAAATGCTGAACTGGCCTGGCAGACCTGGGGTGAATGCTGTCAGTTGTTGGTGCATAATTCTTCTTAAACATATCCAGATTTCGCTAAAGATTTGTGCATGTACATAAGCAACACTGTCTTGTGCTTTTCTTAATGTCTTTCTCTGGTTTTAGCATTAGAGTAATACTGTCCTTGTAGAATGAGTTAAATATTTCCACTGCTTCTATAGTCTGAAAGAGGTTGTAGAATACTGGTGAAACTTCTTAAATGTTAAGACAGAATTCACCAGTGAAGCTATTTGGGCCTGGTACTTGTTTAATACTTTTTTATTTTTTTAATTTTAGACAGGGCCTCACTATGTAGTTCAAGATGACCTGGACGTATGTGCTCCAGGCTGGCCTCAAATGTGCAGCAATCCTCCTGCATCAGCCTCTCAAGTGCTGGGATTACAGGCATGTGCCACCATACCTGGATTGGTGCTATTTTAGGTTAATTTTTATTCTATTTGTTTGACAGATGCGGCCCAATTCAGAGAGTCTATTTCTCCTTGTGTGAATTTTGATAGATTACACCTTTCAAGGAACCGGTCCATTCATCTAGGTTATTATACCTACAAGAACAGTTATCCACAGTATTCTTTTAACACCCAATGGCTCTGTGGTAATGTCCTTTTATGTCTGATATTAGTAATTTATATACTCTTTTTTTTTTAACCTGGCCAGTTTACTGATCTTTAAAAAAAAAAAGTTTGATTTCACTGACTATACTGATTTCTAATTTTCAATTTCTTTGATTTCTACTCTAATTCTTACAATTTCCTTTCCTCTGCTTACTTTGGATTTTACTGTTGTTTTCTAACTTAAGGTAAAAACAATTATTGATTTTATATCTTTTCTACTATCAATTTCCCTCTAAGCATTGCTTTTGCAGTATGCTACAGACCTTTGCTAAGTTGTTTGCATTTCCACTTAGTCCAAAATATTTATTAATTTTCCTAAAGGCTTCTCTTTGAGCCATGTTACTTAATCTCTAAGCCTGAATTTGAGAACTCAGCTATGTTCTATTATTGATTTCTAATTCAATTCCTTAGTGGACTGAGGGCAGGTAGCATTATTTGTATTCTTTCACATTTGTTAAGGCACATTTTACGGTCAAGGGTGTGGTGAATCTACCTTGGTGAGAGCTCCATGTAACCTTGACAAGAGTGTGCATTTTGCTGTTCTGGATGAAATAAATTATACAGACAGCAACTGTACTCAGTTAATTAGGTTGCTAAGTTTAAGCACGTCCTTACGATTTCTCCTCTGCTGAACCTATCTGTTTCTGGTGAATTGCTGAAGTTTCCAACTAGAACAATACACTCATCTGTTTATCCTTACTGTCACACCACTTTTTGCTTCATTCAATTTGATGCTCTTTGGGGCACACATATCTTAGACTGTTAGGTTTCCTGAAGAAATGCTACATTACATAACGTCTCTCTTTATCCTTGATAACTGTCTTTGCTCTGAAGTCTGTTCTATCTGAAATTTATATGGCTAATATAATTTTTTTTAAAAAAATCAATATATGTATCTTTATCCTTCAGTTGTTTATTTGTTTGTTTTTAGTACTGGGGATCGAACTCAGGATGCCAGGCAAGTGTCTGAGTCTGAGCTAAATCCTCGGCCCGTGTCTCATGCTCTGCCGACTGAGCTAGGCAGGCAGAAACTTCATCAGTTTTGATTTGGGTCAAAAACGCCTCCCACAAGGCTTGTGGGTTCACAGTAGGATTTTTGGAAGGCGGTTAGATCACAGCGACACTAACCTCATCCACGGATTGATTAATAAAACCAGTGGTGCTCACTGCTGAGGGTTAGCGGGGGCCTAGTCAGAGGAGGCTGGCAACGGCAGGGTGGCGAGGGGGCTCTGAAGGATACGCCTCTTCTTAAGTTCTTTCTCCACATCTTGTCATCATGAGATGAACAGCTCCACCATGACTTTTCTGCATTGGAGCCAGCACACCAGGGACAGAAATCATGAGTAAAGTAAAGTTTTTAAATTGTGCATGTCAGGTATTTTCTCAGCAAGAAAAAGGTGAACCGCCCATTTACTTTTAATCTATATGTGAAATCAGCTTTAAAATGTATTATGGTAGACAACGTATAACAGTTAATTATTTTTTTGATTGAGACATATATGTATTATCTGTGAGGTACAGCGTAGTTTTGACTCATCTATACATGAGGAGTGTTCATGCTTTTTCACAATCTCTACCTTAGACCACTGTAAAATGCTCACAAGTGTAGTTGGGTTAATCAGCTCACATATCCACTACTGTTTTTTACTCAGTGCCCTTACTGTTTGTTTCTAGTTTTGTCATCTTTCCTGCCTTTTGGGATTCTAATTGAGAATTGTTTTTTCCATTTTCTTTGCTTTTTAAAATTTTACTTTTTTACCTTATCAAGTATTTTTCTAAACTTTTTTTGCTTTACTTTCTAAACTTTTGTCAACAGATTTTTGTGCAAATTTTTCTGGCTGCTGAAAAATCTGTTACAGGCAACATAATAATATTCTAATTCCACATCTTCTGGTTTCTTCATCTTCAGATGTTCCATCTCCTCTCTAGGATCTCCCTCTCATTCTCATTACTTCTTTATTTTTGCAGAAACTACAATTTTATGGATAATGAGCTTTAATTTTTGTGTTAAAGAAAAATTTCCAGTTTCATCTATTAATTTCAACAGGATTATATGAATTCATTTTAATATTTCTAATTTTGAAGTTTGCTTGGAAAGTCTTTGAGTTTAGAACTCTTTTGTAATAAAAGTTTTGCTGTGATAATTTACCTTCTTGAGATTATGGAAATAGAACACGTTTAAGCAAACATGCACATCCCCAAGAGACAATTATTTGAGTTTTTAAAATATGCATCCTCAACAGAGATGTATCAACAATACTTAAAAACAGTTTTAAGTACCAGAACATCAGAGTGCTGAGACCAGTATTTCTATTCTTAATACTACATACAAAGTAGCCACATGAGTGGTGCACAGCTGTAATTCCAGCACTTAGGGAGGCTGAGGCAGGAGAATCACTGTGAGTTCAAAACCATCCTGGGTTACATAATGAGTTCAAGATCAGCCTGAACCACATAACAAGATCCTGTCTCACAAAACAACAAAAGCTGTATGTGGTAAGAGCTACTGTACGTAACAATGTAGCTCTAACACATAACTTATTTGTGTGTCCGTCTTTATTTCAGTTGTGTTCCAACGGTCTATAGGTGTGGACTGACAACTGGTAGGCGACTTGTAGCACCCAGCTTACTGAATCACCATGGTGCTGGGCGTGGATGGCCCACCTGAGGATAGTTGCCAATATACAAAGGAGACTTGGAGAGGAAGCAGTGGTGCTGTTGGTTCTCCTGTTGCTGTGGGTTCTCCTGCAGGAGCTGTCGAGCTTCTTTCCTGACACAGACTTTGCTGTTTTCATCGTCATCAGAGGAGCTTGGGACCTTGCCGTCACTGAGAATGGCTGCGGTTCACTTTTGGGGAGCTCTGCAGAGCACTGCTTCCTAGTTCCAGAGGGGAGGATGTGTGCTATCAAGTCTCCAGGAGAAGCCTGTCACACTAGCTTCCTGATATGAACTTAGCTGTTACTATAATCGGAGGAGCTGGGGACCTCGTTGTCACAGAGGATGGCTACAGTAATTTTGAGGGGAGCCGTGGTCCTTACTTTGAGCATTGCTTCCTGGCTCCAGTGCAGAGCCCTTCGCCCACTGGCATGGATCCTTCAACCCGCTCGCACAACTTTCTAGTTTCCACTGCTGACCTTTTGGCCTTCCCAGGGCAGATCCGTGAAACAGACTTGTGAGAGACATTGTTATGGGCTCTAGGTCTTCAGCTGGACTCATGCAGGACATTGCCATGGGATCTAGACCCTCAGCTGGATTCTTTGGGTCTTTAGTGTATGGACAGATTTCTGCAGTTTTTTTGTGTTTGACTCTTTGGGTGACTGCTATAAAATAATACTATAAATCATGTGTCCTGTTAAATTGTTTTCCTTGCAAACCCTGTTTCAATACCAAACTGTTTTAGTTACTTGTGTTTTGTAATAGTCCTTGGTATCTTGTATGGCAAATCTCTCTAACTTGTTCTTCAAAATCATCTCATCTACAATTTTCCATTTCAATTCCATTTAGACACTAGGATTACCTTGTCATGTGCCACACAAACCCTATGGAAATTTTTGTTTACTACACTGAACCATCCCACCCTATTAGACAAACGTGGGTACTCTGTGCTATCTTTTTAATATTTTTTGTAACTTTCCCCATGAAAGTATTAGACATTTTTAAACTTTATTTTTAAGTAAGCTGTTGCTTTTTTATCTGCTACAACTGGGGTCTTTTTAAAAATTCAATTTTAATTTAGTTATTCCTAATCATAGGCGTGAAACAGCACTTGCATTGGTTTGACAGTAGCAACCCTTATTGAATGCTTTACTAGTTCTAAGAATACAACTAGAGGTTCCCTAGAATTTTCTAAGCATGTTACCTAAGTACAGTGTAGGGGTTCTAAAATATGCCCACAATTCTTTGATGCTTCTCTTCAAGTGGTAGAACGTAAATCCCTTCCCCATACGGGGATTTGCTAACTCATATCTAGCAAACAGGTTAATTATGCATTGTTACTACCAGTGACTTGATGACCTAGTCCAAATAGCTTAATTTAGAAATAAAACTTACTGTAGAAATGATTATAGTGCTTTCAAATAATTTCTGTATGAAAGATTTACAGCTAATTTTCCTATACTTGCAATTTTCAATTCCACTTGGAAGAATCTTTATTCTCTCTTGAAGCTTTATCTATTTTGTTTTGTTTTTCCTTTACTGCTGTCATGAAAATGCTCATGCAAGGTAACCCATGACCTTCCTGTGTTAACACAGTAGGCATCTCCTAGCACCTATCCTACGTGGCTTGTGGTATCCATTGGGAGGCAGCACGGCTGGTCACTTTCTCCCTGGAACTCTCTCTCACACTCACTTTTCCCTTCTCTTTTTGACAGACTCTCCTCCTCAGCCTTCTTTGGGTCTTAATCACACTACTTTCTGAACACACAAAGCCCCAAACATGGCTCCCTTGAACTCTGGTCTCTCAGAACCCCACAGCACATCAGGCCCACCTAAACTACACCATTTCCTGCCCAAGTGCCTCCTCACTCTCCCTCCAATTGTCCCCTCACCCTAGTCCTCGGCATCTCCACGGACAGTGTCAGGCCCAAGGCCATGAGTCCTGGTTCGGGTGTCCACTGGGCATCTTAGAACTCTGCCCTGTGAACAAGTGTGACTATGGCACCTCCATCACTGCCACCTTGGCCAAGCCACCATCACTTCATCACCCTGCTCAGGGGTCTCAGTTTCGGTCTTCGCTCTCACAATCCATTCTGGACATGGCAACAAGAGTGATTCCTGGAGAAACTGTCAGAACCCCTCATTCCTCTGTTCAGCTCCCTCCAACCCTCCTTCATCTCCCTTTCATTCGGGATCAAAGTCTTTGCCAGTCTTTACCCATCAGGTCTCTCTTCCTCCCTTCTTCCCTCTCTCCCCTCAAATCCACTAGGTTCCCGTGAGTTCTCCTTGGTCAACAAGGTTCCAGGATTCTGCACTTGCCTGGTCCTCCCCTTGATGACCGCGGGCTGTCACCCACTCCTCAAGAGAGTTCTCCATCACCATTCCTCATTTCTGGCTGTATCTGGTACTTCCTATTCCCCTTCGCCGCTGCGCCTTTCGACTTTGCTACCATAATGAGATGCAGTTTAACTCTTAAAAAGTTTTATTGTGTTGAGTGTCACCACCGTCCTCCAGTGGAATGTTAGGTCCACAAAGACAAGGACTTTTGCTTTGGTCACTGGTGTTTCCCTATCACTTGGAACAGCACCTGCCCAGGGAAAGTAGTGTGCATATATTATTTGCTGTGTGAAGACTGAATATGTAAACTGTTAAATCTGGTGTTAAGTCCCAATAAGGGTGAAAGAGCTGGGACATTTGTCATTTCACTTATCACCCCAATGCCTTTTCTACATCCCATAAAATATTAACTTACTGTCCTGGAAAAATCTTGGCCCTTTGACACTGCTCACAACTCTGCAAAAGTAAAGTGAGCTCACTGTTTAGCTCACAAGTAATGATGCACGCATGTTACAACCAACCACACTGGTCTCTACTTCAAATCAAACTGTACTGGAGTAGTGAAGACATCAGTAAAAAGTTAACTAGTAAAAAGTTTTTTGGCATTAAATTCCTTTCAAACTAAAAAGCAGCTGGTATGGGTCTCTCGTATACAGCCCTGAACATTAAGTCTGAGAGTAATCAACTCAGGCTACAAATCAAATTAAAAAAACAAAAGTTGTGTAGAATACTTCCCTGTTTGGGTAAAGTAGCAAGGATGCTGCAGTTAGAGAAATCCCAATCGTCCTCTGGCTGCTAACTGACCTTGCAAAAGTTAGTTTTGTCTGACCTTGGGCAAATTAATCTCTGTGCCTCCATTTCCTTTTCTGCTAGCTAGAAACAGTGCCTGATGGAGCTAATGCAATAATTAAACTAGGAAGGTTTAAACCATCCGGCACAATGTCTGAACACAAAGCAAGCTCTATAAAGATTGACATTCTGTGATATAAAAATCACACCTCACACAGCTCTTCAACAAGGACCTGGGTACTGCTTGTTTTTCGAAGAGTAAGAAGTGTTACTGTTAAATGGTTGGCTTTGTTCTGCTGTTTTTTGAGATTTTCAGGCTATGCAGTTCACGCTGGCCTCGAACTTGCAGCGATCCTCCTGCCTCTGCCTCTCAAGTGCAGCGATCACAAGAATGCCACTAGAGTGTCTGGCATATATTTTATATTTTTTACCTCATCATGTTCCAAAGCCAATTCTGAACATCGCGCGGGGTGTGCTAAAGAAGAAAAGCCTTTTTTCGAGATGGTGTTGAAAAAGAGAAGCGACTTGCGTCTGTGCTACGCAAGTTCACAGAGCACCTGCGAGGCCTCAGTGCAAGGCGTGCGAACCCCGCCTTCCACCGCTGGCACCCGGGGCTCCCGACGACCTCAGTCCCGGCCCGCGGGGCCCAGGGCGACCCGCCCGGCAGCCGCCAGCCCCGGCCTCGCCGCCCGCGAGGACGCCCCTCGGCCCCGCCACGGCCCTCTCGGCCCCGCTGTCCCCGGGACTCGGCTCTGCCACCCTTTGGGGTCTGCACTGTGGCTCCCGCTCAGCTGTGCCCACCGCCCCGGCCCAGGTACCTGCGACCGAAACAGCGGCGGCAGCAGAAGCAGCACCTTCAGGTGGCGGTGGCGGTGGCGGCGGCGGCGGCAGCGACAGCGGCGACAGCGGCGGTGGCTGGAGGTGGAAAGGCAGACCACAGAGGCGCGCGGAGGCCCCGGCCAGAGCGGCCTCGCGCCGCAGCAGTCGGCGCGCCCCCTGCAGGTGGGAGGTCCGCACAGCGGCTCTGCCGGCCACGAAGGAGGCAAAGTTCCCTAAGAGAAGGAGGGAGCCCACGCGGCTGAAATTGACCGATCTTTGCTCCGGAAGCTTTTTGCGCTTTTCACCTTCTCTTCTCCACGTTCATCTTAACCCCTTTCCGCTAAATGGAGGCTTCAAAGGCAAAGGCAGTTGTATTAGATGCTATAAACATCAATTAATAGTTACTAGCAGCAAGGCAGATCCTACAGAGAACCCAAACTGACATGTTAGCAGTAGCAACCAGTGGCTGCTGCTGCTGCTCTAAAGTGTGATCCTGGGTTTACTCGCAAAACCAGAGTGTTCATGCCTCGCTTTGCAGGGCCGTTTCACTTATTGTGACATACATGCAGTCAAAACTAAAAATGCAGGACTTTATGTACTGCAGCATTCTCTCATACAAAAGCTTTTTCTATTGTTAGTTTACCCACTCAAGCCCCACAGCCAAGGTGACATGCCCTGCACGGCGACCATCGCCCGCCCAGCCACCCTCTGGAAGTCTGATTACCCATTCTAGGGCCTTCTGCCCAGTCTAAACAGTTCTTGATAATGTCATGTTAGTGCATGGGACTGTTGCCAGATCTGAAGAGTGCTCTGTCACATTTCTTTCATATGAAAATTATAAGACTTCAGGGAATTTGGCTTTTTTAATGCAGTGACTAATCACGAACATCGCCCTTCAATTTGATGACACATGGTTGTCATTGAGGTCACTGATGACTCTTTGTGGTCATTATTTTTTTAAATATCTTTGCTGCCTGTAAACTGTGTCAAACCAGCAAGAAGTTTAAACCTTTCTCCACTGTGTTTATATAATTCACACTCAGCTAATTGGCTTATCAAATGATCCTGAGAGTCTATTCATCACATATTGCAATTTATCTCTTCTTCATGAAATACTGTTTTGTTCAACTTAAAAACAAATTGGAGAGAGTGAAGGCAGGATTTTTTTCTGATGAAATTAAGGGAATGAACTGCATACTGTGCATATTTTATGATTCCTTCGTATCAACCACACCAGGGACACTGACACAGTGGGCGCTGGAGAGCTTCTTGGGAGCTATTCTTACACTTCAGCAATATCTCAGTGCTGCTTGGAATTAACCATGAATCTCAAGAACATATCCCAACAATGCAACCCAATGTATTCTCAACTTCTCTGCTTAGCTAGGACCCCAAAATGCCTGTAGCTACCCAGTGCTGCTCCAGGAGAGGAGAACCCCTCAGAGGAGACACCTGAGCTGGAAGAGGCAGCTGTCTTCATCAGTGGTGATTAATTTTGAAAAATTTACAAAAATATAGTCACATAAACACATTTGCAAAGGATTAGAAGCAGCCTACACAAGGAATTGCTTGCATCAGTTTCCTATCATCACCATAACAAATAATGACAAATTTATTGTCAGTGTCACAAACTACCACAAATTTAATGACTTAAAACAATGATAATCATCTAACCTGGTTTGGAAGTCAAATGACCACAGTCACTTTTACTGGACTAAAATCAGAATGGGCATGTGGCTGTGTCCTCCTCTGGTTTCTAGAGGTTACCTAGTTTCCCTGGCTTGTGGCCTCTTCCTCCATCTTCAAAGTTCATTGCTGGCTTCTGCTTCCATTCTCGTAATATTCCCAAACTTTGACTCCTCTTCCTTATAAGAAGCCTTGTGTTTACTATGGGGACTCATAGATAATTCAGAATAATCCTCTGGATCCTTATCCTTATGTGAAAGTCCCATTTACCACATATGCTAACATATTCTTAGGTTCTGGGGATAAGACATGGATGTCTTCGAGGGATGTTGATCCAGTCTTTCATAAAGGCCTTGAAGCTTCCACTTCATTCTCTTCAGTCAAATCTCTCTTTGTTCTCATTCTCAAATTCTATTTGGTTCTGATTGTGAGATTTCTAGTGAAGAGAAATACCCATAACTGTAACTTGAATAAGAGTTACTAACAGAAAGAAGAGTAATAGTCTTGAAAGCAAACAACTTGGGGCCTAATATGGATAAAAAGGCAACAATATTTTTAAAATAGTGAATGATAGAATGGAGGGAAGAAAACATTTGCTCAGAGTAGAAATTTTGTTGTTTTTGTTGTTGTTGTTTGCTTTTTTCTTTTTTTGTGCTGGGGATTGAACCCAGGGCTTCTCTCATGCTAGCACTGTACTATCGAGCTATAGCCTCTTCTCTTTTAGAGTTTTATTGTGAACAAGTCTCACTAACTTGCCTGGGCTGGCCTTGAACTTGCAATCCTCTTGCCTCAGCCTCCCACATAACTGGAATTACATGCATGTGCCATCATGCCTGGGTAGAATTTTCACTTAAAAAAAGAAGAGTTTGGGCTATACTGAAGATATGTTCCTGTAGAGTTTTTGACAATACAAAAGACTTTCAAAAACATTGTAAATGAGCACTTAGAAGAAGAGACTCAAAGCAATCTAGCCTCTATCCTGGCATAACTACTTGCCTCTTCAGAAAGAGATGCACTCAGAATGAAGAGATAAAAACACACCATCCTTGTAAAGAGGAACGAATGTCCTTTTATTTGAGCTTTATTTTTATGTTCTAGAGTGCATGTTGTTTCTCTGTAGTACTAAGAAATGACCACAAGAGGGAGACAGGCTCCCGAAAAGTACAGCATTCAGCCCCGCTTCTGCCAGGCCAGACTGGTTGGGAGTTTGGTGTCTACCTATGTGCATGGGTTCCCAGCAAAACCCCAAACCACTGGATATGAGACAAGTAGCCATATTTATCTACACCACCGCTGGAGTCATTTCAGTTCCTTAAGAGATGTAAACGTTTAAACCACCAGGAAAAAAATGCCATATGCATCTATGCACTAGCCTTTGTTTTTGCAAAACTATTTGAGGAGCTTGGGGTGGTGGCACACACCTATAATCCCAGAACTTGAAAGGCTGAGGCAGGAGGATCCTCATGATTTCGAGACCAGCCTGAGCTACAAAGTGAGCTCAAGGCCAGCCTGAACGGCATAGCGAGACCCTGCCTCAAAAACACCAAAAAAAAAAAAAAAAAAAAAAAAAAAAATTTGAGGAAACATTTATTTGAAGCTTGGGAGAATAATATTTCTCTTCTGCAACAAGTATAAGTAGGAAGTGTTCAAGAAAAACATTCATAATGGATTCCCTCCCTTTGTTAATTACAAAATAAACATTTTAGATGCAGAATTTTTGGAGCTACTAAGAAAACAGCTGGAACCCAGGAAAAAGGAAAGGAGCTGAGCTCTGTGCTGCAGCGACCACTGCTGTTTTTCTTTGCATGAATCTGCGCGTGCCTGATTCATACGCGCAGAAGAAACAGTGCATTGGACAGGAGAAGATAGAGCGCCGCTCCAATTAACCTTTTCTTCCAAAAGTTAAGTACCTGATCTTTGGTAAGGGGATGTCTTTTGCAAAGATTTAAGTAAATGGTGGACAAATCCGTTAAAGAAGACTGAAATGCTGGGCTTGGGCTGGGGGTATGTTATAGGATGAAGGATTCGCACCTCACATGATTGTGCTAGGAATCGCGGAAGAGAAGGTTTGGGTGGGGCTGTTGGAGAATCAATGAAAAGCCACGTACTAGTCCGAGGAGTGCAGGAAGTCAAATGTGGTATGGTCTCATTAAAATAGGAGCTGGTTCCTCTATAGCTACTACTGTTTCTAGGGTTCTCTACCAAGTGCCTTGCAGTGGGCTTGGGGCTCTGCTGGTCACCAGAGGCAGTAGTCATGAAAAGCATGGACAGCTGGAGTCAAGGACAAGGTGGAAATTGCCTGGTGTCTTTGTATCTGCATATCACCCTGACTGTGAAAAGACCTTTAGAAAATAATGGCCCTTCCTTCACTCCATCTTTCAGCCAGTACTTAAGAAAGAGGATTCTGGGAAATGTAGTTCTTAACTGTTTTAGTTCCTTTTCTTTTTCCTGGGACAAAATACCTGACACTCATAATTAAAAGGAGAAAAGGCTCATAGTAGTTTATAGAGGCCTTAGTCTATTGTCAGTTGGGTGGGGCAGTACGAGAGAGGGACATGGTGGACTGGAAGCAGAGAGGACAGTGAGGAGTGAGGAGGGAGATGAACCTTCCACGATTCTCCCCAAGGATCCTGGCTCTTTTGACCACCCCGACCTCTTAATAGCAAGTCTGTTAGCCCAGATAATCCAATCACCTTTCAAAAGCCCCACCTCTGAGGGCGTGGGGCTCTGGGGGGACAACTAGATATAAAAATTAACGCCAATGTAGCCAATTTACAAATCAAAGCAGAACAAATAATCCAGCCTATACCTAGCAGCTCTTACCCAGTTTGGCAGATGAGGAAACAGGGCCATCTAAGATAAGCAACTTGCCTAGACTCACCTTGATAGCCAGAGGCAGAAGCAAGCTTGGAACTGGGGTCAGGAGGATAACGAGGGCCAGAGGGACAATCCTCCCGTCTCACTGTTATGCCTCCTGCTTTAGTGAAACTTAAACACTTTCATACTTCAAGAGGAAATGGTATTAAAAAACTTCACACCTCTCTTCCTAGGATAAGAGTCTAGGAATAGTCCCATGTCCCTTGCCTATGTATACACTACCTTGGCTCTGTACTCTCAGGGGCTCTTTGGTGAGACTGGTGCCCACCAGGTCTCGAAGTAACTAAACAATGGGATATGAGCCCTGAGGCATCTGAAAGTAGAATTTTGCTTGGGAGGCAAGATACGTGAGAACTTGAATTCCAATGCTGCTAAAAAATAATCTCCCAAAAAGCATATCACCAAAAACTTCAATTAAATAAAAACCCCTCCTAAAAGTATAAGAAATAATGATGTCTACATCTTTAGTCATTTGTCTTATTTCTAAAACATGCCCAGAAACTCTGAAAATCAATCAGCTTGTAGATTTTTCTCAGAGGTGAGCAAAGAAGGCTACGGAAGCTGACATGGGAGAAGCTCCTGGTCATGGCTGCTCTTACCTTTTCTCCACTTTTTTCTGGCCTCACATTTTCTCTCAAACCTTTTAATAATTCTCCTCCTTTGAGACTGTGCTAGTTTGGGGCTTGTTAAGTCTGGGTATAGGAAAAGCCGAGGGTTCATGCTGGTCCCTAAAAGCCTGGGGATGTCTGCTCAGCCCAGATAACGAGCAGCTAAGAAGATTACAGTGGTCTGTGCTGTTAAAGAACTGCTTCAGCACTGGTGTGAGGTTTAGGTCACCCTAGAGACCCCAACTCCACTGCAAATTCAGTATCAGAGGGATCTTAACACCTACTTTCATCTCAAAATGAGCTCCTGGTGATCATTCTGTTGGAAGCCAAGAGCATCTCTCTCTCACGTTAGACCTGGCCCCAGTGCTGCCTCTCTGAGTCCTGTGCTCTCCTCTCCACCTGTAGAGGACTGCGCTACCCCTGTCAAGGCAGAGCCTGAGGCTGTGGTACGTGGACCTCGGAGGAAGGACGGGGCCCCACTGAGAACCGCTCCTGCAAACACGAGCTCAGCAATCCATCTTTTGAACAATATAGCTCCTGACCAACAGGAGACTGCTGACATTCTTATATGGGGAGAGAAAAGAGGTGAATAAACAATGAAAATTGCTCAGAGCCTACGCATTGTTTTAAAACAACCAGAATAAGAAGACTCTTAATGACTAGAAGTGGTTTTTATTCTTTAGAAACCTGAAGAATATGTTTTACATACCTGTCTCCTGGTTCACAAGGTCCATTAGTGAATGGAATTCATTGTAGATGGTCTTGAATATGTCCTCCCCCCCACAGGTTTACTGGTTGAAGCTTAATTGCTAAAATGATAGTATGAAGAGATGTGAGCTTTAGGGAGAGACACGCTATGGGGCAAGGGCCTCCTGGATGGAATTATCACCTTACAAAGGACCTGCAGAGGTGAGACTGTTCCTTCAGTTTCTTCTGCCATAGGAAGACACAGAGTCATCCTCCTGGGGAGATGCAGCAGCCAGGAGCCACATCAGAAATAGACGGAGAATCCTCAGCTGGCACCAAAGAGGGGTGGCCTTGGTCTTGACCATCCCGGCCTCCAGAACTGTGGGGAATAAACATCTGTTGGTTATCAATGACCCAGTCTCAAGACATTACAGCTGCGCAGACAGACTGAGACAGTTGCCTTTCTGGCTTTTAACCCACTAGAGTTTTTTGAAAGTCTCAGGTAAGAGTGTTTGCATCAGAGCGCTGTGGTTTAGGATTTTCCTGGTGCGAATGCACTGCCTAAGTGCTCCTCAGTTTCTCTGCATTGGGAACCTCCCGGGTGCATAGCCTCTCTCTTTTGATTTTCACAAAAAGAGAAAAAGGGAAGATCAACAGTTTCTGTGACCGTTAGCCCACAGTTAATCACAAGAGTAACTAATCCTAGTAGGATATAATGATATAAATCTGTTACCTGTAAGAATCTGGAGTGTAACTGTCATGATATGTATTCAGTTGATGCACAAAAGTAGGCTTTATCTAGAATCATGCTGTCTTCCCTTTATGCGCAGATGTGCTAGCCATGGAGAGTGAATCGCTCTCCCTTGGCACATTGGCACAGCTGCCTCTTCACGGTGCTGTGCCAGTGATAGCGAGGCAGCATCTTGGGTCAAGACCATCACTGATATTTAAAAGAACTTGTCTCTGGGCGCTGACTTTCACTCTACACCTAAGAAATTGAATAACGGTCACTTTACTTCCTTGAGTCTGCATTTACCATCTGTGGAAAGTCACGTTCTGAGCTTTCTTTGACTGGAACTGAGGTACAGTTGATTTCCATTACCTCTTCCTCTGCCATTAGACCTCCTTACAAAAGGGAGCTCCCCAGAAATTCTGCTGGGGCCCATTTCCAGCAAGAACACAAGCACCCTCCCAGCACTCTGGGAGGCTGAGGCAGGAAGACTGCAAATTTGAGCCCAGCATGAGCAACTTAGTGACTTACTGAGACCCTGTCTCAAAATAAAAGAATTATAAAAGGGCTAAGGATGTAGTTCAGTGTGAAGGTCCTGGGTTCAGTTCCCAGGACCATGAGCATGTGCACGTGCGTACACACACACACACACACACCCACGCGCCTGCATGCTCATGGCAAAGCTGCTCACTCCAGCTTCCCATTCCACCGGCCTCCACTCGCACAACTGCTGCCACCCCACACTCTCAACTATACACCCATGTTGACAGACGGAAAACTCATTAGGAAGTCCAGCCAGCTCTGACTTCCCACTTTTCTGGGAAGAAACCACATTCAGTTGTGGCAGAAGCAGTGCAAAATCACTGAGGTCCTCATCATTAAATCAACTGGAGGACCCAGCCCCCCCAAAGCATCGCCAAGTAAAGCCCCTCTAGGGAGTGAGAGACGTGACCCTCATGAGCGAGGCCGAAGCCAAGGCTCATGCCTAGCAGCGACATCGTGCCCTTCTCCATGGCTTATCAGGAGCAGTGTTAGACAAAGGACTTACTTCATACGAATATAACTGTTAGCTATTAAAAGCAGCTTAACAGTGAAGTATAATTATACTTCCATCAAGTGGGTGAAGAGGACAATTACAGGGCCTTACAAGCTATCTTTTAAGGAATAATTGGTTAGTCATACGTTTCCCAACACCACACATCTTAGTTTTCATGACAGCACAATTTACCTACCTGTTTCTTGTCACTTTTCTTACAAGACCACCCTAGGAAGGAGTAAGGGACTCTCCACAAGCCGGGGCCCCCAAGGTCACCTCTCCACACTAGCTGAGCCTTCTTTGTGGGTTTTCTCCTGCTTTGTATTCTAGGATCATTTTGGCCACTGTTTTCTCATCGAAGCTTGGCACCTATTTGCTTTTCTACAAAGCAAGATTGCTGAGCTCTTCTCAAATTTGCTTTGGGGTGATCTTAAGGTCATTTCTAACCAAAATGTTTAACATGAAATGTGCTTAGCTTGTGCACCGGTCATAAGGTCACCACACACTGACCTGGGTGGACACCCAGCCCAGGGAGGACATGAGCTCTGGAAGCTCTGCAAACAAAGGCTAAGCGTGCTTCCCTCCCCGGGAGCCGTGACCTCAGACAGCAGGCAGGGCTGGCCACAGTTTAATCAGCTTTCTCATTTTTTGGTCCTCATTCTGGTTTCTGTGCAGTCTTCAAACTCAGATGTGCTTGTCTGTGAGCAGAGAGTTTCTGCTCATTATTTCAGAATATAAACAGCAGGGCAAGCATATGCCTGTCTAGTTTCTAGAAGTGATTTTGGTGAGTGTGGTGCATCAGAAGAAGGCGCAGCTGCCCAGGGACCGTTTCTGCAGCACAAGTGTCTGTCAGTGTCTGTGGGCCACTGGATCCAGGAACCTGCATGGTTAGCAAACTCTGGGGAAGCCCAAGTGCCTTATATGAAACGCCATCCTGTTTGTAGATAACCGCCCCACAGCCTTCAAACCATCTCTGGGTTACTAATATACCTAATACGACATAAACCTCAGGCAAATGGTTGTCACACTGGATGGCTGAGCACAGATGACAAGGGGGCAGGTCTGCGTGCTCAGAACAGACAGACATTGTAGGCCTAACAACACTTTGGGCCTAACGACACTTTGGACCCACGGCTGGCTGAATTCATGGATCCGAAACCCACAGGCACACTGTACATGAGAACCCTCTGCATATGAGATCTCTAGACAAAAGCCCTGGGCTCTTCACTTCCAAGGCAGGCTGCAGCCCTGCGGGGTTACCAGAGGCCACCAACCGGGGCCTGAAGACTGCGGATTCCTCTGCTGCACTGGGGAGGTTGTGCCGTGGGAGGGGCCCTCCGTGGAGTGAGAGGACAATGAGGGTCTCACCTTGGGGACCGATGAGGGTCTCTCTTGCCATCTCTCCCGGCAACGTGGCAAGGACGGCCATGTTAGCAGCTGGAGGTCAGACTTTTTACCTAGTGATGATCAAGTGTTTTGATCCCAAAGTGATTCACGCCCCCAAACTTCTTCTAGATGAAAACAGGTCCAGGAAGCCCCAAAGTGGTTCATACAGCAGCCTGTCCTGTCGCCACATATTTACCAAGATACACAACGTTTTACAAATTAAGTTTGGAATCTTTCTCCCTGCTCTCCTAGTTTTTTACTCCTCATGGTATAGACTGTAGAATGCATGTCACCACTTGTATTTTTCTTCTCCTGATATTGATAATAATCTCAATGCTTTGAGAAAAAAAAATTGAACACAATGCTTTTGGTTTTGTTGTTCTCAAATAAGAGCTAAGCTGCTGCACTCACATTATTGAGACTCCCTTGGTAAACGCCAGTGGACCCCAGGCGTTTTATCTTTTAGCTTTCTCTTCTAACCGCTCCCTGAAGCCCAATCTTTGCTGGCACAGAGCAGTTCCGCTTGCTGTTCCCTGAGCACCATTCATAGTTTCCATCCGGGCTACCCTCCCTTCCTTCTAGTGTCCCCTCTTGGACTGCCCAGCTCTTTCTTCCAAGTCTCTCTTCCCCTTGAAGCTTTCTGATAGGCCCTGCTGTCCTTTGACACAGATCCACACTACACTTTTGACACCAGCTACACATCATCCGTGGCTACTCACCCTCACATTTCGAGGTGAAACAAGAAATGGGCAACATGAAGTAATTTTTGTTTTTTACCTACAATGACTGCAGCCACATAAGATTCTACTCTTCATGCATCTTCTTACCCCATACAAAGTCTCTTTGCATCCCTAATTTCCACGACAGCCCCTTATACTGTGGATGTGACCATGCCAGGGATGTGGCTCAGTGGCATAAGTGCTTGTTTGGCAAAGCTCAAGGTCATGAGTTCGATCCTCAGTACCAAAAAAAAAAAAAAAGAAGAAGAAGAAGAAGAGAGACCTATGGTAGCCATGCTTGTAATCCCAGCACTCAGGAGGCTGAGTCAGAAGGACTGCCACAAGTCTGAAGCCAGCCTGGACAACATAGTGGGACCCTATTTGGAAAAAAAAACAAAAAACAAAACAAAATATATATATATATATGCCTTAGTCTTAAGTTGGCAAAATAGAAGATAAGCTTCACATTTTAATGTGAAGTGATTCTAATTCATTAATACACTAACTAAGGATGATCTGGGATGTCTGTGAATCCTCCTGGAAAAATGTCTTACCAAAACCTAAAATATAAATATCAAACTTTAAGGCACTGGAAGTTAGGCCATATACATTGATTTACAGATATTATAAGGTACTAGTGGATTCTACATTTCCAAAGATCATCCACAGACTTTTCATCAATAAATACTATATCCAATGGAATATATTTCATATTTACTATAACATTATACAACTCAGGAAAGAACACTAAGATATTGCACTTTTTTCTAATTACATTAGATTTCTCTGCCTCTCTTCTTTATTGTGGTAATTATTCTATACCCAATTCTATAATAATTACATTAGTTGTCATAAAATAATAGAACTTTGCATAAGGAAAAACATGGTGATAAAATACACACATTTATTTTGTTTTTTAGTACCAGGGATCGAACTCATGACCTCACGTTTGCCATGCAGGCACTTACGCCCTGAGCTGGCCCAATACACACATTTTTAAAGTCAAGAGACTTAAAAGATACTTGAGATCAAATGCAGGGTCTTATTGCTTCCCCAAATAAAAACATTCAACAGGGCGAGGTGATCACGGGACCAAATTCGTTATTCTAAGGGCAGGATAACGGGCCAGTGAAGGAGCATTTGACCCGAGCTCACCCACATCAGCACCCCCAGAACCAGGTAAGGAAACAAGCAACACTGCACCCTCTCCTTGTGACAGCTCTGTCATAGGTCACAGAAGTCTGGTTTTTTTCTCCAGCGATTCTGCTCCCTAGACAAAGCACAATTTTCCGCAGCCGACAAATCACATCTTTAGAGCTTGGCCCCAATGCACTGATAGCATTTTGAAACAAGACTTTCCTTTACATAATACCAGAACATAAATGAAAGGCTTCATGAAGCCAAGTAAGCATCTATTCCAGGGGGGAAAAAAAAGAGAGGGAATGTCTTATAAGTTGATTTGAATCTGCTACTTGTGATTTATGAGCCATTAAAAACATATTCTATAACTTTAGTTCTTATACCTTTTTAATCAGAAAATCTACATAGGATGCTGCGGTAGCCTTGATGACTGTAGCCTATCTTAATGTCAGAAGGCGGAGGAGGAGCAAGTCTAGAAACTTCCTGACGGTAGGAAGCCCAGCTCCCACCCCCAGGCTCTGTCACTGTGGTGCCAATGGCTTAGCAGACATTAAAAGATGAGACTTCTCTTCAAAGATCTTCTTCCTTTATGGTCCCAAAAACACAGTCACTTTTGGCTCTCTTAACCTTGCTTTTTCTTGATAGAAAACTAGAATACTCTTTTTGCTGGAAAGGAAACAGAAAGGTCAGAAATGCAAATGAGAGGGAATGATTTCCACAGTAGCAATCATGAAAACTTCAAGTAGGTTACACTAATATTAACAGGACAATAGAGAGGGAGCATCTGTTTAAGCGATGGCTGTTTTGAATGGCTTTATCCTGTGCAAGCTTTATTTTGGGGATAGGTGCCCTTCTGAAACCAAACAAACCAAAACAAAACAAAACTGTGGGCACTTGCCAGCAGACAGGCTAAATATTTTTTGTGAAAGATTTTCCTTGATAGAAAATCCCTGCAGCAGAAGGGTTCTCAAACAAATTTGTATTTATTTGTCAACACTAAAGACTGCTGGGATTCGGATTCTGGCTCCTCTGTGTGCCTCAGAGCAAGTGCTTGACTCTTCTATTTCAGTCCTTAGGCCATAAACCAAGGATGGAAACCAGTCTCCCCTGGGTCGTTAGGAGAATGAATATTCATTGAGTCGTGTAGTCACCTGGCCAAATCTAGGGGTTCTACATCCACACACGTGACGGACCATTGGTGGAAAATGTATTTTTAAATTGCATCTGTCCTAACAGGTAGACGTTTTCTTGTTGTTATTCCCTAAAGAATTCAGGATGGCAACTACTGACTGCACACACAGAGATGGTTTAAAGTATATGGAGGATGCTGCACAGGTTGTATGCCAATACTCTGCCCTACGTGACATAAGAGACCTGAGCACCCAAGGCTCTCAGCATCCTAGGTTGGGTCGCATGGCTGCAGATAGGGGTTCTGACCATGCTGGCTCAGGCTGCATCCAGTGGGAGCTCTCCTAGACACGCTGGAACCCCGCACGGGTGACGCAGACCCCTTCTCACGGACCGGCCTGCTCAGACGTGGCAAGGCTGCCATCCGAGAAGCCACTGGAATCAGCATTGTGCTGTGTGTCATGT
Source organism: Hydrochoerus hydrochaeris (assembly GCA_004027455.1). Taxonomy (NCBI): domain Eukaryota; kingdom Metazoa; phylum Chordata; class Mammalia; order Rodentia; family Hydrochaeridae; genus Hydrochoerus; species Hydrochoerus hydrochaeris. Next base: position 71,715 of record PVLA01001573.1, on the reverse strand, counting down.
CTGTTTGGGAAGACAGTGGCTCTCACCCTGACCAGGCAGCCACTCATTTGGAGGCCTTGGGGAGCACAGATTGCTGGGCCCCTCCTGTAGATGTGGGACCCCAATACTAGAAGGTTCACTAAGTTCTCAAGTGATACTGACCTACCTGGTCCAGGCCCACATCATCTGTCCATCAACAGAAGAATGGGTAAAGAAAATGTTTATATATGCAAAGGAGTACTACTTTGCCACAAAGAAAGATAACCCTGAGTCATTTGTAGGAAAATAGATGCATTTTGAGACCATAAAGTTAAGTGAAAAAAATCAGACACACAATGCTTAACTATCATATTTCTCTTATATGAGAAAACCAAAATATAAATAAAGAGTAAAATAAAAGATAACAGGAAGCAGGGAGATTTATCTTTTGTGAAAGGGAGAGGAGCAAGAGATGGAGGGAGAGGGAAGGGACGGGAGGGAGAGAGGATGAGAATAAGAGGAATTAAAATGTGTTGTGCACGTGCTCCTCAGCATGAGTGTAATCCCTGTGCACACAAACACGCACCAATTAAAAAAAATTGAAAAGACTCCAGGAACCCCTGACGCACAGTGAGGCTTCCGGTCTGCCTGGAGGCACCCAGCCAGCAGCAATGCAGCTTCTGCTTCAGCTCTGATCCAGCCAGAAACGTCACCGTTATAGAACAGAGCTTTGCATCGATGCTGTCTTGTTTCCGGAGCTCGCTCACACAAGCAAAGGGTCCAACGCACCTCCCATAGTTATAAACACAGACTGCCTACGAGGGCGCACGGTCCACACCCCAGGCCCCAGGTGAGGTGCGAGGTCAGTAATAAATCCCCTTCCAATGCTACTCAGAGGTTGCCTTTGCTGCATTTAGCAACACTAGAATTTGGGTGTGGAAAGGAAGAGTTAGGTAGCAAAGAGCACAGTTCCAGGCTCATTGCCCACTTCCTCCCTCCACTGATTACTGTTCAACCTAGGGCGAGTCCCTTGACCTCTCTGTGCCCTACTTCCCTTGGTGGATTTAGAGGACCACGGAACAGGGCAACTGATACATAAGTGCTTACAACATTGCCTAACAAGAATGAGTGCTCACACATGTTACCTGGCTTCTTCCACATTTATTATTTGCACAGCAGAACTCAGTGCTCAAAAGAATGTTTTATAAACTTCAACATTATTTTGTAGAGAGTATACTGCTGAAAACCCATGAAACTAAAACATATTTGATACCCTCAAATGTTTAAACTAGGAGTTTAAAAAATGCATGAATGCAGAAGAAAATCACCAAAAAATTTGTGCTCTTCTTGGAAACTTCTGACATAAAAATTTCCTGGTGTGGTGGTACACATCTGTCATCCCAGCACTCTGGGAGGCTGAGGCAGGAGGATCACAAGTTCAAACCCAACCTGGGCAATTTAGCAAGACACTGTCTCAAAATAAAACATAAATAAAAGCAAAAAGGATGGTGATATAGCTCACTGTAAAGGCCCTGTGTTGAATACAAGAGAGAGAGAGAGAGAGACAGAGAGAGACAGAGAGAGAGAGAGAGACAGAGAGAGAAAGAGACAGACAGACAGACAGAGAGGCAGGCCAGGCCCTTAACCCTGCTGGATTGTACAACAGAACTACTACTTCTATGCCCGTCTCCAATTGGCCTAACTGCAGAATCCCAATTTATTCTTGGAAATCAAAAGACTTTGGTTAACGGGGTAAAGGGGGCAGATTTATCAGAACTGTAACACATCGGTTACATAACTTTACACACAGACCTTGCTTTGTTGAAAGTGGTCTTTTTCACTTTTGTTTTCTTCCGGAACTTCAATCTGCTAAACAGATTAGTAAAATGTCAGTCAGCACCACCAGAGAAGCCAGCACACAAACCCGCACTTAACTAGCACTTTTCTGCCTCGGGTGGTAAATCTCTCTCGGCCCAGGGCTGCCTGGGCCAGGGCTCACCTGCTCCTCAGCTGTGCCTTTTGTGCCAGGGTCTCCGTGTTACAGAATCCAGTCCCCCAAAGCTTTGTGCGAAGCTTTGTGCTTGGCGCTGGGGGCTGCCTATGGATTCTGTGATTGAACACAGCTTTTCAAAGGACTTCACACGAAACAAAACGCACAGAACTTCTAAACCTCCAGATAATCCACACAGCTCTAGTTCATACGCTGAATCAAAGCCAAATGGGGCTTTGCCACATCAAAAGTCACTGTTAATCAAATGAAGAATCAAACTGCAGCTCAAAGGCACTGGACTACACCTCATATACCCAAGGCGCCAAGAGCACAGCCCGCAGGGGCCGGTGGGGAGTGGATGCTCGCTCCTAGGTAAGTGAGGGGAATTTTTAAAAAGTGCTGTTGAACTGGCATTTACTGGAGGGGAGGTTCAAGCAGGATTAAAGCAAATCCATGGGGAGCACTGAGTCTCCAGGGGTGCAAGGAGGGAGGTGGGGGTGGATTCTGCCACCTCCAGGCCTGCAGGGGTGAGAGGGCCAGCTGGGGTGGGACCACTGAGGCTGTGGCTGAGGGGTGTGTGACAGGAGCCACAGCCTTCGGTGCAGGAGGTGAAACCAAAGTCCCAGGAGGGACACAGCTGGAGAAACGGTACCCAACCTCGTTCTCCCCAACCTTCAGTCTCCTGCTGGGATCCCCAGGGGTAGGGGGCAGTAGGGGATGGGGGTTGACCTCAAGGAAAGTAAGGTCACAGCACACAGGGGTCAGTCAATGGGGCATGGAGCATGGGTGAGAGGGGTCTAGCACACCTAGTAAATGTGACCCACCAAGGGCTGAGGGACAGAGCACCCAGACACTTTCTGTGGAAGAGGCCCATGGAACAGCTCTGCATTCTGTGCTTATCTCCAACAAGGCACGGGACACATGACACCGTAGTCATAAAGGTCTCTGTCCCAGTTGCCTGTCTCCTCCTTGATGGATGCAGGATTCTGGGTTTGTAGCCGCCACTTGGCAAATACAGGCTTCATAAATGACAGTATGTAAGTAGGGGCAAATTGATTAGGTGGCCTTATAGTGCTTCTTACTCATGAAACTAGACAATGGTATATTTCATAATAATGGAACAAATGACACAACACTGCAAATGAGCATTGTCCTCGACTATGGTTCACTTAATTTTGCTGCAAAATAAATTGCTTTAAGGGGATGTACTGTACTCAGGAATCCCGCTGGGTTAGTATTTTAAACAGAAATGGTGGGTCATATATTTAAAGACCTATAATTCAATAATGTAAAAAGCCAACTAAGTCTTGGTAAATAAGACATTAATGCTCTGATGCCATGTTTTACTATTGTTTTTTATTGTTTTATAATATTGCATTTTAGCTTATTGCCAGGTGCAATGAAATACTGAACTTGGGGGAAAATTCTTACAAATTTTCTTTCTCTCACTTTCCCTATGTAATGATAAATAAAATACAACCCACAGTAAATGTGAAATGATCTCACATAATCAGTTTCCTCAACCTATCATAGGAAGTCTTTAAGTGCTTTACACAGCAAGGGGAATAAAGTTGGGGAAAGTGAAACCCAGTTTCCTAGCATGGTTCTTCTGCACTTTCTTTTTTCATAGTTCCTATTAATGTGATCACTTACTCCTGCACCATCACTTTCCTCTGGCTCTGAAACTGTCTTCTACTGTACTTGGGCCATTCTATAACTGCTGTCATATGTCTGTGCCTAAGACACATGCTTTGTCTTACTTTCTGTTATATGTAACTAAACTGAACCCTGACTAATGAATTTTATTTTTAAGCAAAACACTCTTTAGTAATTTTGCTCTAGTTAAAAGCAGTAAATATTAACATAATATTTTAGCTTTTTTATGGTAACATAACTTCAAAAAAAATGTTATATCCCCTCCTCTTTGTCTGTGGTTAATACTGTCTTTAAGTATTTAACAAGAAATTTTGTGCTGTGACTATGTGTTTGTGTCATTCTTTATTGCTTTTGTTTTACTCAAATTTTAGTGACTTCATAAACAATTCAAATCTTATCTCTGAAAGGGCTGTCTAAAGCTAACTAGGCCAATTAACTTCCAATTAATATTAAATGTTTTCTTCTTCCCTTCATTTTGTATTGATAGGAAAACCCAGTTCCTTTGAATCTGCTTCTAAGGTCCATTTACTTTCTTTATGGGGCTCATTTGGTTACAGTTTTGCTCAGTGTTTCTCCCTGATTCAGAATGTTTGAGATTATCAAAATGTTGGGCATACAATCTATTTCTCAGAGAGGTCTGAGTCCTGGTCCAGACTCTGTACAAGTGACTTCTTGGTTGAGACTATATGTGTTTGCCTAGAAGAAGCTGACTGTCACTGTCTTACACAGCCACCTGAGGCCTGCAGATAGCTTTAGTCCCCTGCCCTTTATGGGGAGGCCAGCACTCAGTGTGAGGTCAAAGGATTTGTTGGTCTATGTACTGCGTTTGGCCTTCTGGGTTTCTATCTTCCCTAGGTTTTTGTACACAAAGTTCCAGATTGAAACGCAGACGGACAACCACTTCACCATGCTTTGAAAACCCAATTTTCAAGAGGAGAAGTCCTAACTTCTCTTTCCAAGAACCTAACTGAGCAAAGAAATAGTTTGTGGAAATAAAGCTTGATGACTATTTGGATAAAGCAATATAAAAGTGTTGACTAATATGTTGATTTCCTATTAGTCACAGTGGTAAATGGTAGACTTCAATTCATGAGCAAATCTAGGGAATGTAGCATGACTCTTTTCCTTAAGAACTTTAAATAGATTATTATCTTCTCCAGTTTATTGAGCTAACTCTTTAGCTATTAATGGTCCAAGTATTTCTTGCATCAAATGGCTTATGTTTTACCCATCTGCATTTGCAGGCACTTCTTCCCTTTAATAAGGGCCACATCAGTTAATTACTTTTCTCTTTCTTCTTTTATACATATAATAATCAAAGCCTGAGAAGGTTCACTCTGCCTAAGAGGTTGGATTTTATGACTCCTTTTAAAAAGAGCCTGCTTCATTTACTGCTCTCCAGAACATTTTAAGTTGTTCAGTCACAAGGAAGCTGTGAATTTATTTTCCCTGGGAAGATACTTCAGTTCTATAAGAAAGAGATTAAATAGAACACACAATTATTTTCTTAGAAAAAAAGCTGTAAAGTCAAGTGAAGATTAAGGTTAAACTAAAGACATTATCTCCTATAGAGGATTTATATAGCAACATTTAATGTTGTTAAATTTAAATAACATTAGGGAAGTTTCTGATTTTCTGTTGTATTTTTAAAAGATTAGTGTAATATTAAATAATTAAGCTTAAAAATGTCAACCAGACATTAGTATTTGTAGTTTTTTTTTTTAAATTAAACTGTTGTATCTTACCTGGGACATGCTTATATCATGATGAGCTCAAGGGAATTAGAAAAGTTTGAAATTTCAGTAATTTTTGGCTTTCCAGCCTGTCCACCAACTCTTTCAGTGAGTTTCTAGTAACTGGGCCTCCAATGAATAAATACAGTGTAGAAAAATAAAATTAACTTTACATTGAAAAAAAAAAAAGACCAGAGAGTTTCTTCCACTCTCCGCCTTCTCCCATCTGTTAAAGGCATTTCATTTGGTACATCAGAAGTATCAGGAGCTGCGGATTCTTTCTAGAGAAAGCCAGAGTTTACTTAAGATCATCTCCACTGCCTTAAAGATCCTGACTTTTCATGAGGGTTTTACGCTAACTCTAAAAGCTTCCATTTAGGATGAGGCTGAAATAAAAGTGTGACTAGAAGGTTCCAGTGTTCTCAGTAATCCAAAAATGACTTTTCCCTGGAAAAATGCTTTACTTTCTAAAGAGACTTTCTCTGGGCCACCATCCCGATCACCCAGCACCAGAGGCCTGAGGAGCTCAGTGTGTGGCACAAGGAGTCCACCCTGAGGACCAGAGCTGCTGGCCAGAATCCTGCAGGGCACTTTGGTCTCCAAGTCATCGCATTGGGAATTTAAAGGGGCAGTGCACACAGATAAGAGCACTTACCATTTCTGGACCTTCCGCAGCGAGTTTTGCCATCTTCTCTGTAATCATCTTTTTCAAGCAGCTACTCAGCAAAAATGCCTAAGAAATCCAAAAATAAAGAATGATCTGTACTCAATAAGAGGATTTCTTCCTCTTCCTTCCTTCCTCATGCCACAGAGCAGACTTTGAACTCTGGTTAAAATACAATAGCACATTGATAAGAATGTAGACTTCTTTAATTTCCAGAAATTTGCATAAAATTCAATTAGCATGTAAACATAAATTTTCTCAATTACATGGATATATTTACAGTAAAATTTAAAGGCAGATAAAAAATGACCAGAATCTCCTTACAAATCTTTTCTTTAAAACTCCCCACTTGAATCCACATTTATTAGTTTATAAGTTTTATATATATATATATATATATATATATATAATTATTGAAGGGGTTTCTATTATAATATTATAAATAGTGACCTATCTGAAAGAATATATTAACATCTTATTGCTTTTACTGAACCTTTAGAAATTAGTTGTTTTCTTCATTTTTTATTTTTCCAATACATTTAATCATTAACTAGCAAGATGGATAGTTGCCTCTAGCATAATGGGTGGTTTAATTATCACTGTTAGTGCCAAGACACTCACATTGGCATATCTTGCTGTGCAAAGATGGGGCTTCCCTGTTCCAGGGTCTGTACCCCTTTGTGCCAAATTCAAGGTGCCCTATGATTTTCCCATTTGTTCTTCCCCCACTCATCCTTTATCTTTCTTGTCCTGCCTTTGCTTCTCGCCTTGCTGTTTTCTCTTTTGATCCTACTAAGGTTTGAGCCAACTAAAGCTCGAGGCCTGAGGCTCTAGGACCTTAGTATAGGATGGTATTCATGGATGGTCACCACTGAGGAGATGATGGAGAGCAGGAGTGGAAGAGCGGGAGGAAGCCAGGCTGGGACAGTGGCCACAGTGGAAATGTTTCAGGAGGTGGCACGTAGCAGAAATAAAGGGAGAACGGTTGACATTAAAGTAGCATTTGTCATCTTTCAGGGGTGTGGAGCACGACAGGAATGAAATTTATTTAAAAAGAAAGGAGAGAAGAAAGGAAAACAGCATATACATGATATATTTATGGATATATATGTACATATATGTAACCTACACAAAACCAGAGTATGAGATAGTTAACCAATGAGCCCCAAGCTGATGCAGGTAGGAAAGGATGCTTAATAGTGTGTGAAAACTGATTTCCTTTTATTTTCCTGTGTATGCAAACAAACAGACTACTCTGCTGTAAACCAGGTCAGGTTTACTAAATATGAACTGAGCTTTTGTTTAAAAAAGCATAAAAGAAAGAAAGAAAGAGAAAGAAAGAAAGAAAGAAAGAAAGAAAGAAAGAGCATAGGAAAAGATTTTGGTTCAAATCTTCGCTTGCATTTGCAAGGCATACACATCACATTTCTACCTTTTGCAAAAGTAGCCCTTAGGTGTACATAAATAAAACATCCCAAAGGAAATAAGATCTTACTAGGAATCCCTTTACTGTGCCTCTCTCTCTGCCATGATTTAAATACATTCACTACTGTTTAGATTAAAAAGTAATACAATTTAGTTGTGTTTAGCACTCTGATGAGGGAATAAATGAGCAATTAAAGTGACCCTATGCTGAGCCTGGTGGGGTACACCTGTAATCCCACCACTCAGGAGGGTGAGGCAGGAAGATCACCATGAGTGTGAGACCAGCCTGGGCTACATAGTGAGTTCAAAGCCAGCCTGAACTACATAGGAAAACTGTGTCTCAAACCCCCAAAGTGAACCTAAAAACCTATTTCTTCCACTGAGGATTATAGTTTAGTGCTTCATGTTTTCCAGAAGAGTTTGATGTTATGATCTCAACTATTTTAGAATTAGAGTTAAAAGAGGGCTTTGGTCACCAAAAACTAGAATGTTGCATAGAATTTAGTAAAATTCAAGTTGAATATAATGAAATTTTGACTCCATTTTAGAACACCTGTGGTTCTGATTCCAATTTAAAGTAGCTTAAGTCACTAAAAGATTTTTAAATTGGATTTGGTATTTTAAAATTTAATTATTTTAGGACTTCTGTTCCTATTTTAAATATAAGCCCATGATAAAGATGGGTAGTTAGCTATCCAACGGCCATTGCTTTCTTCTTTCCTGAAGACCTTGATTTTTGGGGGAAGGGATAAATAGTGCTCAGCTCAGGCAGTGATTCATACTACCTAAATCAATCACATAGCTTGCTCCTCTTTGCCAGACACTTGATTTCTAGACTCCCTTGCAGCTAGGGTAGTTGGATGGTCCAGTTCCGACCAATGAGACAAATGAAAGTTTACTTGGAGGTTTCTGAGGTAAAAATTTTGCTTTCCAAATGTGATAGATAGCTTTTTATTTGCTTGCAAAAGATCAAGGGAATGATAAGAGTGCCAAACATTCCACTTTCAGTATTATTTGAAAAAAATCCCTGTATTGTCTAAACCAGAGGTCAGCAACAAGTCTAGCACACTATTTTTGTAAATAAAAGGTTTATTAGATAAAAAGGTTTATTTGTTTATGCGTTATGTATGACTTCTTTTGACAGAACTCAGCCATTGCAACAGAGATCAAACGGACCTCAAATCCTAAAATATTCATCATCTGGACCTTTAAGCCAAAATATTTCTGGCCCACATTTAAGCCAGTTAGTTCAGTTCCATTACTTGATAACTATTATGGTTTAGATCTTAAATGTCCCAAAAAGCTCATGTGTTGAACACATGGTCATTGGAAAGTGGTGAAAACTTTAGGAGATAGAGCCTGGTTGGAGGCAGTTAGGTCTCACTAGTGTGCCCTTTAAGGGTATATTGGAACTGTGGCCCCTTCCTCTCTTTTTGTTGCTCCCAAGCTGCTATGGGCTCCACAGCCTTGCTCTACTATGCCCAAGTGATGGGACCAAGAAACCAGGGACTTAAACCTCTGAAATCATGAACCAAAACAAACCTTTCTTTTTCCTCCTATTTTTTTTTTTTTTTGGTACAGAGAATTGAACTATCCCTGGCCCAACCTTTCTTCTTTTTAGTTGATTATCAAAGATATTTTGTTACAGTGATAAAAAAAAACTAACACAGTAACTAAATTCATTTCCAACTGATGTAAAATTCTTGGTGACCAGTGAAATAAAGAAAATAAAGCAAAAACAAACAAACAAATGAACAACCCAAACAAAACAAAACAACAATATTTCCCACTAGTCCCCTGCTTTAGCTGGATTAAGGTGATGCACTTTGTCCACCCCAGCCAGCAAGATGGCATTTCAGCACAAATATTTTCATGCTTTGACCTGAGAACTCACCTGTTTGGTGTAAATGACAAACCACTGCCAGGAACTATCTTCACTGTATTGAAATCTGAGTTCTAAGTTCTGGTTGAGAGTTTGCTGGGGCCCATCCATATCTAGCAAAGTCCCCTACAGGAAAATATATTATTTGACATTAATCAGAAATTGAAGTACCTCTTAATGTGCTGGGCAACATATCTAAATGAGCAAGATCATCCCTGTACATAAGAAGCTATGTGTCCACTGAGGAGCCACGGAAATGAGTCACCAAAGTGTGTAGGTACAGGGATGCTGGGGAAGCAAGCATAGGTCTACAGCAGAAAAGAGAATGGGCACCTATTTTAGCAGGGCAAAGAAAGGCTTCCTGGAGCTTAGGTCACTGAAGCAGAAGTAGGACTATCTCAGTGCAATGTGGTGATTCTGTTCTTAAAAGCAAAAGTGAGAGGTGATGCCTGCTAGTAAAAATAACAGGTACAAATGCACTGAGGCCTGAGAAGCCTGGACACATGTTAGTGACACTGTGAGGGATGGTGCGAGTCTGCAGCAGCAGCTCTATGCTGTGGAGATTGGGGAGAGGATGCTCAGGGAGACAGGGTAGGGCCACATCCTGAAAGCTTACCAGGCTGTATCATACCAATCCCTCTTTCCCTTTGTGACGACCATTGCTCTTTCACTGTAGGCTACCTATGTAGGACTTTCAAGGAATGACACAGGTCAGAGGATGCCATATGGTCCCCGATAAGGCCAACTAGACAAATTGTTTCCGAGCCTCTCATCAGATTCCAGAATTGAGACACCCAGACAACAGGTCCAGTTGGAGCTTTTATCTCTTAGACACTCTAACCTCCTTTGATTCCTGACTTTGAGGCTTATGCCCAGCTTTTCCTTCAAATCTGAATGTTATTCCATGTCCTTCTAATGGACCCTTTCTTTGATTACAGTCGGATATGTTGGTTTCTGTTGCTTACCACCAAGGGCTCAACTCTTATAGGATTTATAAATTACACTAATGATGTCAGACTTTACCCTCAGAGTGATGGAGTTTCACTTAGGAGATGTGAAATGCTAGATAATAACTCTAGACTTATATCTTAGAGCTATTTGTCTGACAGAATCAATGTAGGCAATGAATTGAGTGACAGCTGTTTTCAGACACTGAATAACATATAATGCCAGAGGACAGGAAAATTTGAGCTCTGCCCACGATTATCCCAGCTTACTCCTTGAAGGAGTTTCTGGGATGCAGTACAAGGAGAGGGAACCCAAAAAGAGCCCAGAGCTTTTGTTGAGTTGATGAGAAAGAGCTAAAAGTAGAAGTTGTTGAGGTTTAAATTTGTGAGCAGAATACCACAAATTCCAGAGAGCTCCTCTCAAATCTTTGGTTGAATAATGATCTGGGCATGTGTGAGTGAAATTCCTTGAAGCCAGGAAAAGAACCACTGAAAAGCAGCAAGCTGACCAATTTCAGAACCTTGAAAACAATGGAAAGGGCTTGTGTTTCTATCACCTAGAGAGAACGCCACAGTGGGCCAGAAGTTGGGTAAAGTCAGAAGAAAGGTCATTGATGAGCAAAGGACTGAACTAGATCCAGACTAATAATTGTGCTGGACAAAACTTAAGAAAGCTTAACAGCAAACTTCAAAAAAATACAGAGATAAGTAAATACAATCCTAGGTAACTTAACTACATGATAAAACAAAGTCTAATCATCTTTAAAGGGGCACTCAACAATACAAAATTCACAATGTTCAGCTACCACAAAATACTGCCTGGTGTGCAAAGGAGAAAGAAATATGATCTGTAAGCAAGAGAACAATCAACCAGACTTGGAAGTAACAGAGATAAAGGAATTAGTGGGCAAAAATATTAGCAGTTACAGTCATGTGTCGTCAAATGATGGAAATGTTCTGAGAAATTCACTGTTAAGCAATTCTGTCACTCTGTGGCCATCATAGGGTACACTTAAGCAAACCTAGATGCAATGTCACTTGACATAGCATTTTTTCAGTGGGTTGCTGGGGGTGTAACGAGGGCCTTCTGCATGCTAAGCACGTGCTCCATTCTTGAGCCACACCTCTGCCCCCAAGTCAACTCCACACTGCTTGTTGGTGTAAGCAAGAGAGATGATATGAAGGTATAAGGCTGTGTTTGTGTAATGCAGAGGGCTGGTTCACAGTAACCTTTGTTTCAGAATTTAGAAGCGCACTCTAATGATAGAAATTACTGTAAAATAAATACGCAAGCCAGTGACATAGTCTTTAATTATAACTCCCAAGTATCTAACGGCATATGCTGTTTTTATATGACTGGCAGTGCAACAGAGTTATTTATATCAACATCACCACAAACATGTGCTGCATGGTGCTGCGATGCTATAACAGTTACATCACCAGGCAATAGTTTGCCAGAGCTGCTGTATTCTTATTAGATCTCCACTGTATACACAGCATCATTATGAAATGTGTGTATTATACGATGTGAGGACATGGGCTGTAAGTGTGCATGCACTTGAGAATTTAGAGAGCCGGCCACAGTAGCACACGCCTGTAATCCCAGCCCTCAGGAAGCAGAGACATGAGGACTTCTGTGAGCTCAAGGTCAGCCTGAGCTACAAAGTGAGTTCAAAACCAGCTTAAATTATATAGGGGGACCCTGTCTCTATAAATCAAAAAGTAAATTAATAAATACTTGTAAAAAAATTTTAAGAAAAAATAAGCAAAAGGAGGGAAATGGATCATATAAAAAAGACCCAAGTGGAACTTTTAGAGATGAAAAATACAATTGTAGATGTAAAAATGCACTGGATAAGATAAAGCATATGTTAAAATACAGATGAAAAGATCACCCAAGATGAAGCTTATTAAGAAAAAAAAAGGAGAATAAAGAAGACCATAATGAGATACGACTTCATACCTATTGTGTTGGCTGTAATTTTCGAAATCAACCAAAAACAAATACTCACAAGAACATGAAAAAACTGGAACCCTCAGCATCTGCTGGGGAAGCCCGAATGGTACAGCCAAGCTAGGAAACAGACTGATGGTTTCTCTAAAAGGTAAACACAGAATTACTGTTTGACCCAGTAATTCCACTTCTAGGAACAGACCCAGAGGAAATGACAGTGTATGACTACCCAGAGCTTTTACACAAATGTCCCTTGCAGCATAATTCATTACAGCCAAAGGCAGAAACAACTCAAATGTCCATCAAGGGATAAATAGATAAATAAAACTGTATATTCAGATAATGGGTCATTATCTGACTGTAAAAGCAATGAAGTGCTGATACATACACAATAAAGATGAACCCTGGAAGCATTACCTGGAGTGAAAAGCTAGAGACTAGTAGGAAATGTCCAGAGGAGGCAGATATAATCTATAGAGAAAGAAAGTACATTCACTGTTTCTCAGTGGTTATAGATAGAGTGGTGACAGCTAAAAAACATGCGGCTTCTTTTTGGGGTGATGGAAATGCTTTAAAATTGACTGTGACGATGGCTGTATAGCTGTGTGAATATATTAAACCCCATTCAATCACATAGTTCATGTGATCAAATTGTATAGTACATGAAATTATACTGCAATAGAATTATTACAAAGAAAGAAAAATGTGGGCCAGGGATTTAGCTCAGTGGTGTAAGCGCCTGCCTGGCAAGAAAGAAAAATGTTGTGTGGTAATGGTGAAGGTAGATAGATAGACAGATAGACAGCTCAACAGAGCTGGGTAAAGAACCAGCACCAACACGCCCAACTACCCTTTCCAGGGGTGCTAGGGATTGAACCCAGGTCCTTGCTCATGCTAAGCACATGATCTGCCACTGAGCTAGATCTCTCACCTCTCAACAAACATATCAAAGCAGTTCAACTGAGAAAAGAAATCCATTCCAACATATGGTGCTAGAGCAACTGGACTTCCAGAAATGAAAACTGAAAATGTGCCTCAATTTCTTACCCTATACAAAAATTAATTCAAAGTGAATTATAACCTTTGATGTAAATTTAGGAAAAGAAACAACAGAAAAAAAATTTCATGGTCTAGGGTTAGGCAAAAAGTTCTTGGACGAGATAGCAAAAGCATAACTCGTACAAGAAAAAAAATGATGAACCAGATTTCAACAAAGTTAAAAATTTTTACTTTATGAAACACAGTGTTAAGAGGATGAAAAAGTACAGCAAGAAAATATTTGCAAAACAAATGCTCAACAGAGGACTAGCATCTAGAATACAGAAGGAACTCTCAAAACCTAACAGTTTAAAAAAATAAGGAAGAAAGAAAAGAAAAAAATGGACTAAAGAAATGATTTTTTACTGAAGGAGATAGACAGATGACAAATGAACACATGAAAAATTCCTCAACATCGTTAGCCATTAGGAAAATGCAAATAAAAATCACAATGAGATACCATTGCAAACCTACCAGAATTAATGAAATAGAAAATAGTGACAACACCAAATGCTAGAGGGGGTGCAAAGAAACTGCACCACTCACATATTGCTGGTGGGGATGAAAAATGATACAGTCACTCTCAAAAACTGTTGAGCAGTTTCTTAAAAAGCTAAACATGCAATTACCATATGACCCAGCAATTGTACTCCCGGGCATTTATCCCAGAGAACTTAAGATTCATGCTCAGACAAAATCCAGTATATGAATATTTATAGCATCTGTCATCATAATAGCTAAAACCTGCAAATAACTAGATGTCCTTCAGTGAGTGAATAGCTACATAAACTAAGTATCCCTATAACACACACTGCTGCCTAGCAATAAAAAGAAATAAATTATTGATCTATACAACAAGCTGGATGCATTTCCAATTAACTGTGATAAAAAAAAAAGCCAAGCCCCAAAGCAGTTGATATGTACAGCCTACTCCACTCCATAAGAAAAGACTTTCTTTTTAAGTGCATGTGGAACGTTACCAAGATAGATCAAGTTTCTGACCACAAAACAAGTTTCCATAAGTTTAAAATACACTGAAACCATACAATGTATTTTCTTTGACTCTAAAGAAGAAAAAGAGACAGGGGTAAGGAGAAGGGATAGGAGGCTGTGTGATCCACACAAGCAAGGAATGCTGAGACCAAGCCGTGAGGGTGGAGAGAAAGGAAAGTTCTCAGGGATAACAAGGAAGTAGATTGGATAGGTCTCCATCAACATTTAAACGTATAGGGTGAGAGAGAGAGAAAAGTTGGAGATGATTTCTGTATTTCTAGATTGGCAATCAGGACGTGGTGGAAGTCTTACTTGGCAAAACAGAGAACACAAGACAAAGGAATAAGATGGGACAGGCATGTGAATTTGCCACCACGTTTGAGTATCCCCTGGGGAAGGTGGCCAGAGGCAGCAGGGATGCTGGGATTCCGAGGAGGCCCCAGGTGATTGATTTCAGGGACCATGTAGAGGAAAGATGCCAGGATAGGAGCGCCAGGCAACACCAACACTTCAGAAAGACTCAGAGCTAGAAGTGGTTCACAAGAGGGGAGGAAAGAGAGGGAGTTTGGGAGTGGAAGAACGTTGGACAGTTACAAATGCTAGAGAAAGTCCAAGTCCTAGGTCAGCTAACAATTCCCCATGAGGTCCAGATAACCCCAGAAAATCTACCGTCAGAATTAGTCAGTGATACTTTAGTTCATGAACTTGATTCTTTTCACAATTCTGATTGCAAAGTGTGTTGGACAAATTCAGTGGTTAGGTTCAATGTTGACCTTATGGTGAAATCTGATTCAGTTCTCATCCTATTCGGTTTGTGACCAGAGTTGCAGAGCATATTGAGTCTGTGAACTGAAGTAACTATAAAAGATGTGGCAGTGTTCAGTGCAGCACTGAGTATAAAATAAACACTCAATAAATCCAACCATAAAGGTTTGTCTTGTAAGGAGAGGGCAGCGTAAGTATGATGCCAAGGCTCCTTCAGCAGGGCTCTGCTGGTCAGTAGCACTGAGCACATGGTAAATGCTCAATCGATGGGTGCAGTTATTACCACCTGCTGCTATTTCTCTAGCTGCCCTTCAAGCAGTGGAGAAGCCCATTGGGCTCCCTGTTGTCCTGGATGGGGGACCTGTGCCAGCCACAGACGGCATTTACCATCAGGTGATGTTTAATGGGGCTTAGCTGCCTCTCCATTCAGGTACAAATTTAAACTTCAAACCTGTCTCTGGTGCCAACTCTGTCCTCCAAGAGCAGCAGGATTCTAAATCAGGGACAAAGCAAGATGCTAAGATACTCACAAGGAAAGTGACCTGCCAGCGCTTCACCCTGCTCAACTGGAAGGTGACGTCCTGGGTGCGGTTGTCAGGCAGGGTGATGCAGCAGTTGATCTTGTGGTTGCCCACAGAAAGTGTGGCCTCGCAGCCTGGCTCTGGGTAGTCACAGTGGCAGGGATCCAGCTGCAAGGACCCATAGTGCTGTACCTCCTGACACAGCTGTAGAAACTGCTCCAAGAGGGAAGCAAAAGACCGCTTTGACGCAGATGAAGACCTCAAGAGAAAAACTGCTGTTGCAGTGGGACATGCGATTCCCTCACAGGGACAGCCCTTTCCTGCGGGGCCCCACGAGTGAGGACAATGCTCGATGCCTGAGGGACTAACTCCCAGGACGATGCCCTGGGAAGGTCGCGGTGTGCCTGCCAGGATGGGGACCATCCCGCCTAGTCCATCATCAATCGTGCCAAGCACTTTACTCCTCTCGGTACTTGGCTCAGGGTGTGAAGGAAAATATCCAGAGGGAAAGAGAAGAGTGGGGTTGAATAAATGAATGAGTGGAAATGGTTTTATCTCAGCAATATAAACCAGCCGGGTATCTGCAGAATGCCTTCCTTTAAAAAACTCAGCTGAGAACTATGTAAGAGAAACGCAGTGCAGTTATTTGCTTTTTCTTACACGATGGTGGTATTAGTTGTCGGAGAAAAGATTTTGGAAACGCCATGAAATGAGGGTGAGTAGGCTGCTTCCTAAGGACAGTTCCTGACAGCTCCAGATGCCAAAGGGAATGTTTTTACATCACTTTGAAATGTAGCCTGTACCTTCATTGCTTGAAGTGATCCAAGAACAGAGAACATTTGCAGTTCACACTGAGGTTCCTGCATATTGTCCTGTGAACATCTGACCAGGAGTGTTCATTTTTAAACTAAGTCTTACCACTATTGATCGTATTTGGGTAAACTGAGGGTGGTTTGGTGACTCTGCCTTGCCCCTGCAGCATCTTCCATATTTGGCTCACTGGCGTGTAAAATGTGTGTGGAGACGGTGGAGCTGTCACTTTAGCATGTGGTTAAATCAGAAAGGCCACATCGTCCAGTGACAGCCTTGCTCTTTCCTGACCCTTTCTTGAAGCCAGGTAACTTAGGTCTCCCTTTCCAGCATTGTATCAAGTGCTTGCTGATAAAGTGAAATATAATCGTGCCAACACAGAAGTGGTAAGGCACAGCAGACTTTTAATCTCCTGCCACCAGCTGGACAAGTGTGCAGAGCTACTGTCCTTGCATACCAGGTGGACAGGTTCACTATTAGTTCATGCTTCAGCCTGGGTGATGCTTAAGCTACCTGGGCTCCAGCTGGGTCAGGGAGAAACATCGAATGCTACTGGGTGGGAGAACTTGGTACAGGCAGGTGCCGAGTCCTCTTGTCACCGAAGATAGTGCAGTTTTATGCCCTTACTATGATAATTTTTAATTTATTATGTAGTGTAAATCTATTATTGTTTATTTTATGATTTAATACCACTTTTTTAAAAAATTGCAAAGATCTCTTGGCTGCAATGAGTTAAAAGAATGTGCTAAATTAAAAGTGAAGCTACAGTTTTCAAGAAAATTTGCGATGAATGCATAACTTACTCAAAATGCTTACTGGCATTTGTCATTTATAAGGGAACACTGCAATATTATTAGGTGAAAACTAGTGACTGGAATTTCAAGGATTATCGATTTGAAATTTAGTTCTTTTAAAAAGATTGTACTTGAACAGCTGGGCATGGTGTAATCCCAGCATTTAGGAGGCTGAGGCTGGAGGATCATTGCAAATTCGAGATTAGCTGGGGTTACATAATGAGCTAGCTCAAAGCAGCCTGAGCTACATAGTGAGACCCTGTCTCAAAAAGACCAAAAAAACAAACAAACAAACAAACAAACAAACAAAAAACTGCACTTTAAAAAGATAATTTAACACATATAGCTGTGGAAGGTATGTTTATATATTTTCATTTTAGGCAGGAATTGGCAAATGGTCCAATCTATCAAAAGATGGCTCGTGGGGGGCAAAGGTTTCCATTGCAGCTGCTCACCTTCAGCACCCCAGGGCAAAGCAACCTTAGATAACTTAAAAAGCAGAGTGACTGTGTGCCAATAAAATTTCATATACAAAAACAGAGACCCATAGTTAGCTGATATGGGTCAAATGACTCTTCTTGGAGTTAATTTCACTCATTTTCAACTATTTCAACTTTTATGTACAAGTGCATAAAGTAAAGCTATAGTTGTCTATGTATTTGCTCCACTAGCAGAAGAACTGCACAAATAATTTGGGGGATTGCTAGACATGGACGTTTTTGAGAGAAAACAAGTTAATTTCAATAATGAGTCATTTTAAAAAATCTAACTCACATATTTAAAGTAGTTTTTAGAAGACCATATCACACATCATATGGTAAATTCAGAGAATGTATTTATCATAGAAGATAAATTTTGATGTGTGCAAAAAGTACACACTTTTTGGTAAAGTCAAGCAGCATAATAAAACCGGAGTTCAAAACTGGTTTTGAAAATGGAAGCTGTACTTTGTCACAATTTACAAACACAGAGAAATTAAACTTTAAACTGTTTATGACAAAGCCGAGGTGGAATCCCAAAGTTTTGGGGGTTTCTAAATTGTGGCACTATGTACCTTTCCCTTTTGCTTCCTTTTTCCTTTTTTCCCCCCATCCAATAAAAATCTCAAGAGCCTTTAAAGAACGACTCTCTAATCAACCTGAGTATAAATGAGTCCTCTAAATTTGTGTCACATTTTCAATATCAATGCTGCAGCTGCAAACACGGCAAATGGGTGGAAAGGACCCCTGCTTCTGTTAAATCTGTCTTGTCTGCCAGATTCATAAATGCTGCTCAGGGGCAGGAGGTAGATGAGTGGGTGGCTCCTTTATGAAAGCTTTAAAATGGGTATTTAGAAATAGCTCCTTAGGAAAACAGAGCACACACTCGAATGTGGAGGTGTTGGCTGCAGGGTTTGGGGGGACCTGTACCAAGTGTGGGGACACAGAGTATATAAATTAAACACAGTTCTGGCCTCATGGCACTTGCTGCCAGAGTGATTTATTGCAGTAAAAGTTGGAAACAATCTGACTTCCAATACTAGGAAACTAGCAAGCTAAATGATAACACAGCCATGTAATGGAATACTCTGGAGTCATTCAAAATATTGTGGAGGATCTGTATTAATTAACTTGACAAAACACTCACAATATACTGTCTTTTTAAAGAATCTTTTAGAAAGGCCTTTGTTAATTCTCTAGTCAGAAAAAGCAGTGCAGTTATTCTTATTTTTAAAAAGAGCCTTACTGTTAGGGTTTGATGGGTTTATAAAGAATAGCGACAGCCCACTTCTAAAATTTCCTGAACTCCCCTCCCATGGATGTCTCAGTACAATATCCGACTCACCTTGGTTTGATTGTTTTCCTTCTGAAGTGCCTCTAATTCCTGCCTCTGTGCCTGTGTGGGCTTGATCCATTCTTTGTCAATGTCCTGCACTGCCTTAAAATAATATAAATTGTACAATTAGCAACCTTAGCAGAAATGAGTTATCTGACAAAAACATGCTCGTGTATGAAGGCTTATGAAACAGACCAAAGTGGATCTGTGTAAGGAGTTATCACATTATAAGGATTATTTTTTAAATTGGGCAGGAAAAGACTGTCTGACATTTTGGGGGCAACTAGTAACACGCAGCAAAGAAAATAAAATTTCATCATATCACCCATCAAAATAATTTCCACAGAAATTAAAGATTTAATTTTGAAAAAAACATAAATGAACTAGACAAAAAAGATCTGATTTTGAGGTGGGGACTATCTTTTTAAGATTCAAAGACAAAATGTATGAGGAAGGAATGATCATATATCATTACATGAAAATATAAATTTCTAAACATAAAAACCACCACCACCAAAACTAACAAGCAGATGGTAAAACAAGGAAAATGACTGCATCGTGTATGGTAATGAGTTAATATTTATAGAAAGCAATAAAAATATAAAATCATCAACAGGAAAATGAATGAAAGACATACGTTGGCATTTGACCAAAAGGAATTCCAAATGACGAATATACATTCAACCTCATTAGTGACAAAAGGATTTTTTCCTCTTAATTTGGCAAAGACTAAAACATCCAACTAGAATTGATAAGGATTTGGGGACACAGAACGGTCTTAAAGGAGTGATGATAAAATTTTCTAGAAATAATTTGGTAATACAAATCTAAAACTACCTACAAGAATCATAAACATAGATGTGAGGAAAATATATTGATAGAGCTTACTGTATTTTTGTAATAGCAACAAATTTTTAATTTATTAATAGGGGCGAAACTAGATACCACTATCCCTGTGTCCATGGGTTTCATCCCCATGGATTAAACCAGCCATGGATGTAAAATATTCAGGAATTGCATCTTTACTAAACATGGACCAGCTTTACCCCTACATACCCAATACAGTTTAACAATTAATTTACACGGCGATTTCATCATATCTGGAGAAATAATCTAGAGATTATTTAAATTATATGCGAGAATATGGTAGATCATATGCAAATACTATACTGTTATATATGAAGGACTTGAACATCTTTGGATTTTGGTGTCGCAGCGGGTCCTGGTCCAAACCCCTGTGGATACAGAAGGGTGACTGGAGAGTGCTTACCATAATTCAGGCAAAGTTCTAATTACTTAAAACAAAAGTCAATGCTACAGCCATCCTGCAAAGTAGGTGCTGTTATGAAATGCCCAAAGTAGGTAACTGAATTTGCATAGAATTAAATAATAGGTAATGCCATCATTTAAAACATACAGAATATTTAACAACATGGGGAAGATCTCCTAGTTATTGATACATAAAAGGAATATCAAGTTATAAAATAAGAGTATAATAGTGGACCTTGATTTTTCTAAAATGACAAAAAATATAAAAACAAACCTAGTATGTATACTTATGAATCAAAGAAATAGATGTGCAAATAAATGAAATATATATATACACCCCCCCAAATTAAGTCTAAATATAAAGCTGATTAGCTGGGTTAAAGTCTGGGGTGACATACATTTTGGTTTTTGAGTCTTCCATATTTGTAAATTTTTTATAAGATGAAAACAAATTTAACATTAATAAATTAAAGTAGAACATATGGTCAGGCCCCGTCTGCTCAGCTGGGGCTAAGTGTATTCAGCGAATTCCAGATCCCTAATGGGCTTCTTGGTTGTTTTCTAAGCCATCACCGATTTCAGCAGACTGGCCTCAAAGGCAGGAGTCACTCGGAGGACAGTGGTCCCTGTGGAGGCCGTCAGTATCCTTCTGAGGCCAGATGAAAAGCTGAAGTAACCCAGCTGCGGGCTGCAGCCGGCCTGCTCTGCTCTGCTCCCACCAGTTTCTCGCACCTCACCTCTGCGGGCAGCCAGCACCTCTGGCCAGAGCCAGCCCAGCCCTGCAAGGCTCTGGCATGAGCTGACCAGGTGGTCAGCTGCACACAGGGAGCCCGTGCTGCTGTGACTTCTCATGACTGGGAAGCGTGTGCTGTGCTCCTCAGGGGTCTGTCAGTCCTGGTGGGAAGAACTTTGTGTTCTTCGCTTCAGCAGCCTGCATTCAGCATGTGTCCAACACTTCTGTGCTTCTTGGTCTCAACAGAAGTCTGCGTCACCTCCCTCAGTGACCCAGGCAGGGTGTGCTTAATCTCCAAGAGGAGAAAGTAAAGTAAAATGTTTTTGACACTGCTCTTTAGGTTGGAGGAAAGGGATGTGGAATTGAGGGGGAAAATTAATGTATTAGGAATCTGCTACAGGTAGGTTTTCTCACTGATCTTTTTCCCCTAATTATTCTGTGGGCTAGGAACAATTACTATCACTTCACAGATGGGCAAATTGAAGCCAGGGGAGCTTTATGATGCTCAGGGTGACTCAGCGTGTAAATGGTGGGAGTTAGATCAAAGCCAGGTCTGGTCTCTATACCAAGGCCTCCTAATCTTGCCCAAGCTGCTGTACTTTTCCCAGCTGGGCAGCTACCCTCCCTCCAACTTTTTCCTTGTCACCACTTCTTCTCCAAAACGAACCCCAAAACCATGCCGGGCTGGAAATGGCAAAAGCATGAAGAACTGAGCATCTTTATCCTTCCTGAATTAGGCTTGGTGCTAGAGCCTGTAAGGACCGTTAGCACAGGACAATGATGTAGACGAAGAGACTTGATTAAACAAACAGGATATGGAGTTAGTCCCGCTCCCGCCAACTTGAATGGATGGAGGAACGCCCAGTAGATTCATCAAGTGCTTTTCTGGGTGTGTCTGTGGATGACTGGCACGTAGGCCAGCAAATGGAGGGGTGAGACACATCCTGAATATGGGTGGCACCAACCAATAGGAATGTGGCATGGATGGAAGGCAAAGGGAAAGAAGAAAGTGCACCCATCTCTGAAGAGCTCTGGGCTTCGCCTTTGCCTCTGGATGGACATGGGTCTCCAGCTTCTTCAGCCTTCCAGTGAAGGCTTGCATGGTTCAACCTTGGGCTGCTGCTGTACCCATGATCCCTCTTGTCCCATGGATTTCATCTTCTTGGGCTGAGTGGCTACTGGGCCCTCCAGCTGTCCAGCACACAGATGGCTGCTGTGGACTTTCCTGCTTCTGATCCGTGAGCCTACCTACTAACCCCCTTGTGTAATTATACACACATCTCCTATTGATTCTGATCCTCGAGAGAACTCTAACACAAAAGATGGACAGCAATTGTGGCAGCACATATTGACCCAAGACTTAGCATTCCTCACCACAGGACCTGAGCTCCTCAAACACTGAAGCAACACAGCTATGGTTTTCAGGAGCCCCAGTCATGCAGTCACCGGGTGCCCTCTGCAGCAGGTACAGTCACGAGTCACAGGGCCATGGGCTCTTCCAAGAAAGGCACTGCCATTGGGCTCTGGCCTGTTGAAGCATGGCACATAATGGCAGGGAACAAGGCCTGGCAAGAGGGCTCCTGGCTGGGGCGTCACGGCCAACACTTCTGTCACCGAGGCACAGGGCCCGTCACACACTGAGCTGCCTGGAGAGAGAGGCCTCTTCTAATTTTCCCAAAGTTCCTTTATAGATCAGTTGTGGTCCTGATGTAATATCGGGCCAGAATTGACCACCTTTGATATTTTCGAGAAAACACAGCAATCTGTACTTTTATCTGCCATTCCTCATTTTGTTAACGTCACGGAAGTTTAAAAAGGAGAAGGAAAAAGGAAGCAAGTTGCCTCCCTCTGGCATCGTCAGGCACCTCTGCTAGAGAAATCAAAGGGCAGCTCTTTTTTTGTATTTTTTTTTAATTTTAAAGAGAAAAACCACAAAATTTTAAAACAAGATAATTGGAGGGTAACAATGATGAATACATTGCACATTATTATCTTTAAGTTAGTTACTCAGAGTACAAGATATGGCATTTAATTGTCCAAACAATATCAGCACAAACCTTTCCATTTCATGAACTAAAAGAAATTTGTAGTATAACTGTCTTAACTATCACATGTATATATATATATATATATATATATATATATATATATTTTTTTTTTTTTTGCTTTTCCTTCCTTCTTTTCTCCTTTCCCCCATGCCAGTGTCTCTTTCCTTTGGAACACAAAGGGGTAACTTAAAAGTGAATTATGCTATTTGTCAGAACTCCTAAGCTCTTCTTGCATTAACCCCTTTAAGGGTGACTACTGCTCACTCAGGAGAGTTCTAGGCACCTAGGACTCAGGAGGAATGAGACGCAGGATGGCTAGGGAGAAATGTCCATGAACCTGCTGACCTACCACACTAGGTGAGAAGCACTGTAATAGAGGAAATGAGCAGAATGCTGGAGGAGCAGAGGGAGGGGAATTTTCTTTTGGTGGGAGCCAAAGGAGGGGCAGTGGGTTGTGGTCCTGACTCTCCTGCCGACTCTGGACCAACCCTTAGATGTCTCAGAACCTCTACATGGATTCGGGGGATGATGACGATGATTAAGGTTATTAAGACATCGATTACAGTTTTTGGAAGACTTTGCCATATAATGAGATGAGGTTTGAAAAACAGTCTGTTAAAGCTGAGAGAAACCTTAAGAAACTATTAGTTCAACTTGATGCTCACAGGGCATCGTGGGGATTCAGAGGGGGAAGTGACTCAAGACCATGTGGAGAAGGAGCAGGGACAGGCAGATGAAGGGACACAATAGGCATTTAAGATTAGTTGTGCAAGGGGATTTAGCTCAGTGGCATAAGCGCCTGCCTTGCAAGCACACAGTCATGAGTTCGGTCTCTGGTACCAAAAAAAAAAAAAAAAATTGTTGTGCAGTATGCATTTCCCAAAGCCATCTTTTTTTTAAATCCAGCTATCACATGAGAAACACTCTCATCCATTTCTCCCTGGCTTACAACTCCTAATGCCACATAAAAATCATGTTATGATGCCAGCAGTCCCAATCTCTCATCACAATGAGAACTGGAAGCGACGCTACAAAGACTATGTTTCCCGCAGGAACAACGTGAGACTCTGGTGATGTGTTTTTCCACCAAGGATGTGATCTCAAATAAGCCAAACACAAGTGATGACTAGTATAATAGCCAGCACACAGTGACAATGAGGCACAATAAACATTCAGTGGTAAATTCTGCTCCAACTCACATGACACGTGAGTAAGTACACTGAACATCAGTAAGCGTGGGTGAAGCATGCTAGGAAATGATCTCAAGCTGCAGACTAGCCACAAAAATGTGATAGTGAATATTAAACATTTAATACGTGATGTTTTGATCTGGCTCCTTAGAATTCAGAAGAGATTTGTGGAGATGATTTATTAGTGGTCTTGGTGTCCTAGGTCACCTAAGGAGAGAGGCACTCAGGTTCTTTCCTGCCTCTGCTTTCCACTACATGGAAGCATTGGCGTTCACCCACTGACTTTTGGCCACAGCCACAGCGCTGTGGTGGGTATTGTTAATGTCTCCTGTTGCCTTGAAGAGCTTGTTAAGACTAATGACTCTCCCAACATCCATCCCCTCTTCAATTCTACCTTCTAAGTACATAAAAGCTACCTGCAAGGAGGTACTGTTAAACTCTGTACATCTTCTAGTCCCTCACGCCAGAACTATGTCATCCTCTGTCAGCAAACTTGAAGATTCTCTTTTCTCCAAATGTGGATGGTACCAAATACCTTACAGTGTTATCATTAAGCTTCAACGAAGCAATGTCAAGCTCATCATGGGGCTTTAGTGCACATCATGTGACAGGACCAGTTCTAAATTCTGGAGATCCAGCAGTGGAATATAAATATCTTCTTCTTTTTTTTTAAAGATACCGGGGATTGAACTCATGACCTTGTGCTTGCCAGGCAGGTGTTCATGATGCTGAGCTAAATTCCTGGCCCTTAAATACCTTCTTTTACAGATATCATCCTACCTGGGTGAGACAAGAAAGCACACAAGTGCAGATATGTCCACAGGTGTTGTCAGATGCTGGACATACTCAGGGGTGAAAGGGGCTAGGGGCTAAATTAGCCTACATCAGTGGAACAAGGAGCTGGGGAGTTGGATGTAATTGAGCCTAGGCAGGGCCCCTTCGGGGTAAGAATTGGAGCCATAGTGCTGCTGGCTACTGAGAACAGTGTGCAAGAACTTTCTTCCCTCTACTCACGCACTGGGCCTGGGAGGAGCAGGTCTTTGAGAATGGTGACCTGGTGAAGCTGACACCTGAGGAGGGGTCTGCAGGGTGATGGGGATCAGCAATGCTGACCACTCACTGCCTCCCCCACTCCATGAGATCGAGGAAGGGGAAGGACTCTAATTCCACTTCTCTGCAGGTTCGTGGATAGGCAAGACCAAAGATATGATTTGCAGGGCTTACTTAGTGCAAGTTGAAAATGTGGGGTTACTTCCACAAAAACTACTAAGAATTTCAAGGGGCACTGGGAGAACAGGCAGCCTACTCGCTGCCCTGGCAAGTAGCTAGGGGCCTGGCAAGCTGCTGGCGCACCAGGGCAAGAACTATCAGTGATTCCTGAGCTCTGCATCATGTTGGAACTTTGGGCGCTGGGAGAACAGGCGGCCTACTCACCACCCTGGTAAGCAGCTGGGAGCCTGCCAGTGGCGGGCTAAAAGTCAGACATCGATCCACAACCACACCTACCCCCCCACACACTCCCACCATCCCCCAGTTAGCAAGTTGGCACCAGTGGTCTGAGTATTTCTTGGGAGGATGAATGTTTGCAGCATGGCAAGTAAGGGGGATTTCCTTTTATCATCTCTTTGAAGGTAAATATTTTTATCACTGTTTTGCTCAGTTTTAATTAATGGTACTGCTTTATTCAATATTCTGTTTTTATAAGTTCGATATTTCCTTCCATTTTCCTCTGCCTGATTGAAAGGACAGCTAATGTGAACAGAATGGGCTGTACTAGTTTGCCCATTGCTTGTGTCCTGGTGACCTGCTGTGAGGTTCTGTGGTAGTTTCACTGCACTGCATTCACATGGATTTGTTCTGTCTTGTTCTGCTGTATTTTGCTACCTTCAAAAAAAAAAAGTAGGTAAGAAAGTAACAAAATACCTCCAAAAAAAAGTAGATAACAAAGTAACGAAATACCTCCAAAAATATTCCAAAGCTGATCCATGGAGCATGGATGAGGAGAAACTCAAAAACAAGGCAAAAGAATTATATAAGGTGATTAAAATGTAAATAACAACAACAAAACAAGTCAGTAAGGTAATGAGCAACCTGAAACAGGATATACCTAAACAGATAATGGACTTAAAAAGTAAAAAGAAGAAAAGAAAGTGCTCTAGAGGATATGGCTGCATGTATGTTTAAGTGTGTAGGATTGATAACCATGTTGCTAAGTTGTTACTGGATCACTGAACTTCTTTGTAGTCTCACTGTTTGTCCACTTTGTATGCTTTAATTTTGTAACTTTAACAACTATGTCTAAGAAGATAGTATGTAATTTATCAACTAGTGATTTCTTACTGCTTATTTTTTTTCTGAAATTCTGTATTGTTTCTACCCCTTTTTCTGTTTTGCTATTTTTCTCTTTAAATAAAATTTAAAAAAAAAAGAATTTCAAGATAATTTGATAGCAGAGCATTAAGTAAGCCAGGGCCCAAAGCAACTACAGAGGCCACGTGCCCATGAAGCCAGCCTGGAGCAGGTGGCTGCCTGTTGCCTCCAAGAAAAGCAGGTTATGCTGGAGTGAGACTTTCAGACCACGTGTAACCTACGCTAGGAGTGACACCCTTTCTAGGGCTGTCAAATTAGCCTGCGTCAGTGATGGTGAACCTTTTAGAGCTTTCAGTGTTAACCCAGGGCCTGCTGTGACACGTGTGCTGTAGGTGCATCACCACTGCCCTGCAACGATAACAGACAGCATCACCTACAAATTCGGAGGGTGGTGGTTAAAATAGAGGGAGAGCTCATTTTCCTTCTCTCCAAACTCCTCTAATTTTTATTTTTCAAATTGTGATTAAAGTATTTATGATGTAACATTTATCATCTTGCCCATTCATCAGTACAGGTGAGATGGCACAGATACATTCACATGCCATGCAACCTTCACCACTATCTACACCAAAACCTCTTTCATTATGCCCAACAAAAACTATACCTAGGGCACAATAGCTCTCCCTTTTCCTCTCCTCTGGTCCCAGATAACCTCCATCCTTGTTTCTCTCTCTACACTTCTGCATGTTCTAAGTTTGGAGATAGACTTCTTAAGTATTATAATTTTTTAAATAATTCCAAGCCAAATGGCCTTAATGTACGGTCCACTCACCTGCATATAAAGCAACTCCACAGCTGCTCTGCAGGCCATCAGCACGGAGTCGAGGGCTGGGTCCATGTACCTGCACAAGGCCGGAGCGTTAAGAGACTTCAGACGACATGGCCGATGGCACATGTGGGTCTCCGCCCCCGAAGCCCGCCCCCACCTCTCCTAGCCTTTGTTTCTCCCACCACCTGCTCTGCGCCCTGTCTTCTTTATTCTGTGAGCTCTCACCTGGTGGGCTCTGAGAGTAAAGAAGCAAAAATATGGGCTGGGGATTTAGCTCACTGGCTTAAGCGCCTGCCTGGCAAGTGCGAGGTCATGAGTTCGATCCCCAATACAAAAAAAAA